>OY998245.1:38050469-38650469 GCA_963922005.1 Cornus suecica | reverse complement strand
AGGATAAAGAAGAAATAAATCTAAATGATAAAGATAGAATAAATCTTAAGATAGAAAAATAATTAGTTCTTGAAAAGACACAAGAGCCTATTATATAGAAACAAAGTTCTACACCACAAAGAGAAATAGGAGAAACACGCTATGAACAAAAAACGTCGTTCCCACAACGCTTACAAATTCTTGTTCCTCACGGAAAACAAAGGGAAAAGATTCAAGAGATGTTTGAGACTTCCCAACAAGTAAAGATTAATCTTCCCTTCCTTACAAGAATTAAACAAATTCCTGCTTATTCCAAGTTCTTAAAAGATTTATGTACGCATAACAGAAACTTCTAACTCATAATGTTAAGAAAATACTATTAACTAGTAACGTGAGTTCTATAATAGTAAGCACTACACCTCCCAAATATAAGGATCCTGGAGCTTCAACTATTTCCTGTATTATAGGAGATCATGAAATTGAAAAAGCTCTCCTTGATTTAGGGGCTAGTGTAAATCTATTACCTTACTCAATTTATCAATAGTTAGGGTTAGGAGAATTATCTCCAACATCGGTTATTCTACAAATTGCTGATAGATCCATTAAACAACCACGAGGCATAATAGTGGATGTTATTGTTAAAATTGATCAATTCTACTTTCCTGCTAATTTCGTTGTTCTAGCTACTGAACCTGTCTATGATCCTACTAGGCAAATTCCGGTAATCCTAGGCCAACCATTTCTAGCAACAGCTAATGCATGTATATACTGTAGAACTAGGGCTATGGATTTATCATTTGGAAATATGAAGGTTCAGAAAAATATATTTGAATTCGGCTACCATTCATCTATAATGAATAGTGGTTTATAATAAATGATCTTGATAAATTGGTATAAAGATTAGTACCTCAAGAGGTAGATAAACCACCAAACAATTTTTTAGCATGTCAACTAAACATGTTACGAGAAGTACAATTACTAGTAGAAAACAAGGTAACAACTAAACCTACATCAAAAATTATTTTAGATATCCTAATAGATTATTATATAAAAGAAGTAGGTAAACAACGTTCAACAGAAGTAGGAAACAATAATAAAAATTCAATGGTTAGTCTTGAAACAACCTTACCAAATCCGCACTTGCAAAAGATCGAAAATAACTTCCTGGCTGATCATAGATTAAAATACGAATGTATCATCTTTGGACATAAGTATTCGGAATTAACAATACAAAAGGCCTTGGAAGAACTTAAGAAATGAAGATTAGAAAATATATTGCAACCTGCTTCATCGGTCACATACCCTGACATAGTTCGGGAATTCTACCAGAATATATATGTGAAAGACCTTGAGATGAGCAGCGTGTTACACACGATAGTAAAGGGATATGAAGTGGAAATATCCCCTGAAACCATTGCAAAAGTATGGTGTATTCCCAATACTGTACCCTCAGACTTAGAAGATAAGTTTTTGAAAATCTCTACTCCTGACCTCATGACCCGTGAAATGGCTAGTAAAATTAGTAGCAATAATGATACAAATTTAATAATGGGAGATATTACAAAATCCAATCTTAAACCTGAACTATGGTGTCTAGCTAGTATAATTACAAGACAATTCGGTCTTAATTTTGGTAATATACGAGGTGTCACGCCCCCAATTTTCTAGAACTCCGAAAACCGTGCCTAAAAGCTAAGGGAGTGAATGCGGAAGTGAAAAGAAAAAAACTAAAATCTCATTAAGTCATCAAATACCCGTTCAAGGGTAAAATAGTAATTTCACATCCCAAAGATGCCAAAAAGATCACTCAGGATCGAAAAGGAAATGAAATGATTAAACGACACTCTAAACTTGTCATTCCAACACCCCATGTTTACCCAAGGGTAAAATTATAATTTCCAAGTAAAATTACAAGGTTTTGTATGTAGCACAAGCCTTAGGAACAAACGAAACCTAAATCAAAGTCACGAGGCGAGAGATATGAATTTTGAAAAACGGTATCGGACAATGCCGACCAAAACCAAAGAAAAATGGATAAAACACGAGTTCGGGCACCAAAATCGAGGCTATTGGACCACCACTCACAAACTAAAGATTTAGATGATAAATGAGGGTCTAATAAGCCCATAGAAAGAAACGAAAATGAATTCTGGTAAGAGAGCCAAATAATATAAATTTCTAAAGAATGGTCGCCACATGTAAACGTTTAAAAATATACCATCATCTTCAAACGAACATCAATCACTTAAAAATATGTTAAATCGAGTCATTAAAAATCCTAAACATTATTTCAGGATGTCAGTGTTCCAACGCAACAAACATTGCCTCGATTCGAGCTTCGTAGCTCCAGATATGAGGTTTGGAAACTGGTCACGCGCGCTGGCTGCGCCTAGCAACATAGGTGTGGGTGCTACAGTGATTATTGTAGCACCAAAACTCTTTGCCATTTTTTGAGTTTTGAAAAACTACCCTTAACCCCTATAAACAGATTATATATTACATTAATAAGCTTAGAAAAAGTTCGTTTTGTGAAAAATTGGAATAAAATGACCGTTATGCCCCTCGTTTCCATTTTAGCATCCTACCGACTTTTTAATGCAAAAACTACATTCAAGTGCCCAAAGGAGAAACATATGATATTTTGATTAAAATAATAGTTTTACATTGCCGGCACCGAAGTGCACCAAAAGAAAAGAATCCCCGCGAATAACGCTCCGAGGAACGTACATATAAATACAAGTTACCCGGCTAACACACTAGTCGGCAAAAGATAAGTATTTAATCATTTGGATTAGAAGTTCACAAAAGAAAGCATGGGAATACATGTATCACCTATACATCACAACATGACAAGTCCATCTCTATAAATACAAAAGGATGGACAAGACGCCATAATCCATCGAGTGATAACAAACATCCCGTAACGGGATCATCACCTGAAATGTAATTCCCCGCGTTTTCCTTTCTCTTTTTTGGAATTCTTTTCCAAGTGTTAACGTTTTTGTGACGTCACTTATTCATAACGTCTTGTGTATTCTCGGTACGAGTAAATTTTTCGCATTTGAGTTTCAGACTTAGCGAGACGACTTCATGGACGTTCGCTTCCAGCTTTGGGATTTATTGTTCGTTGACAACTATGTGGGTTTGTGCATTGTTTCTTGTTGGAGCTTCGACAATCGTGTTGCATTTCCGAAAGTGTTACCCTAGTCTATTGTAGACTTTCGGTGTAGCACTTATGTGAATTTCTTGTTATATTTTCATGTTGTAAGTAATGAGATTAGTTATAAATGATTTCGGAAAAGAAATTACCGAGGGGTAAATGATTATTTTCATATTTGGAGCACTTAGTGTAAAGTGTAGAGATTTGGCTAAGTGTTGGTGTATGAATGACATAGTGGTAATTAGAGAGGATGACGAAGCGTAGAAGGGTAATTAAGAGGCTTGATGACACTATTGTAATTAATCCTAAGTTGAGAATAATTTGGTAATTTCACCATTTCAAGTGGTGTCTCATTCCTAGCCCTTGATCTCATTATCCCATCTTTGTTCTAGACCCTTGGATCATAAGTCCTTGCTTGGTTGGCACTTAAATGCAATAATCCATTATTGTTGGTCTTTCACTTGGCAAGACTTCATGTCAACCATTGGATGGTTTATTCATTCCCATCTTTATTCTAAGCTCTTGGATGATAAGGCTTTGTTTAGAAAATTAATGGGTTTTGTGAGTGGTGTAATAAGTCTTCTAATGGCAAGACTTATTCCTAGCCCTTGGATTCATTTCCTTTTTCCCCATCTTTATTTTTGACCCTTGGATGGTGAGAGTTGTGAGTGGGAAATCTCTACACATTGCAAGTCTTCCACATAGCAAGACTTCATCTCTTTCTCTCCCTTTTCTCTCATCTTCTTCCTCTTTTTTCTTCTCCACTTATGGGTAGAATTCATCACCCTAAGTTGGGAGTTTGGTGTGGCCATCACCATATAAGATGTTCATGGTGTCCCTCTCTTTGATTTGAGCCAAAAAGTGGTAAGTGTTCTTTCTTTCTTGCGTATTTTCCATTCAAACCCTAGTTTAGGGTTTCTTGTTAAACCACTTAGTAATTCTTGTTTCCCTCTTGTATTGGAGTTGGATTCATGGTTAGGAGGCCATGGTGAAGCTTTCCACCGGTTTGCTCCTTGGATTTTGGTTGGGGAAGAGCTAGGGTTTTATGTGACTTGCTTGGTAGTTATTGTGCTTTGCTCTTCAAGAGGTAGGGGAAAACTTCCTAACTAGCCATCTTATGATTGTAAAAGTATGAGAATTTGATTATAGGATTCCTTGCCTTAAATTAAATTGCTAAGGGCCTGTTTGGAAACGCTCCCGCTCCTGCTTCCAAACGGGTTTGGAAGCTGAAGCGTAGCGAAGCAAGTTTTTTCTGAAGCAGAAGCATGTTTGGTGCTGATGATTCTGATATGAGAAAAATGAAAGCTGAAGCATGCAGAGCATGTTTGGTGGAACTGCTGATTTCCTAAAATATGAAACCAAAACATATTTGGTGAATTCAAATGATTTGAGATTTTGTTTTTTGTTTTTGGATTTTAGATTGAATATAAGAAATTAATAAATTCTATAATTAAAAAAAATAAAAATTGTATTGCACAGGGCCTTTCATTTGGATATTGTAAATAAATTTTTTATTTTTTGTAAACTATAATTTTGAATAAAAATAATTATAGTTTTTTAAACTATAAATTTTTTTGTAGGTAAAATCTAAATTATAATATTGTATTGCACAAGACCTTTGGTTATAATATTTTATTTTGGGTAAAGTGCATAAAACTCACCTCAACTATTGCCCCATGAGCACAAAACCTCCCTTAACTACAAAAGGGGCAAAAACAATCCCTTAACTATCCCAATTGGGTGCAATTTACCCCATCCCTATTGCAAAATTACAATTCTACCTTTAAAAAAATAAAATAAATTATTTTAAGCGATAATTAATACATATAAAATTCAAAAAACAATATATTAAATTTTTTTAAAAAATTAAAATTCGAAACAAATATATAAAATTCAAAATATATATCTAAAATTCAAAAACAATATATTAAATTCCGAAAAAAATTAAAATTTGAAACAAATATGTAAAATTTGAAATATATATATAATTCAAAAAATATATATTAAATTTGAAAAAAAAAATTAAAATTCAAAATTTATATATAATTTTCAAATTTTATATATTTTTCGAAATTTATATATATATTTCGAATTTTATTTCTTGAAATATATATATTTTGAATTTTATATATGTTTTTTCGAATTTTGTATATATATTTTGAATTTTATATATATTTTTCAAAATTTATATACTTTTTTCGAATTTTATATATTTTTTCGAATTTAATATATTTTTTAAAAAATTATATATATATTTTCAAATTTTATATATTTTTTGAAATTGAAAATATTGTTTTCGAATTTTATATATTTATTTCTAATTTATATATAATTTTCAAATTTTATATATTTTTCGAAATTTATGTTTTTTTTCGCGTTTTAGTTTTTGAAATATTTTGAATTTTATATATTTATTTCAAAATTAATATACTTTTTTTTATTTTTGTATTTATTTTCGAATTTTATATATTTTTTCAAATTTTATATATTTTTTGAAATTTAAAATAATTTTTTGGAATTTTATATATATATTTCTAATTTTATATATATTTTCGGAATTAAACCTAACATGTTGCAAAGAATTTGAGAGCAATTGGGAGAATTTGGGAGCAACTTATAATGGGCCGCACTAAAAATAGTGATGGGAGCAAGTGGAAGCAAGGTGAGCTTTACTTCCAAATTTGAGGTTTTGCTCTAGCCTGCTTCCAGATTTTGGAAGCAGGGGCAGAAGCAGGAAGCGGGAGCATTACCACACAGGCCCTAAGTGTACCCTTGAATTGTGAGGTTGGGGTTGAACATGTGTTATGGGAATTAACCCTTGTGTATGAAGTAATTGGTAATGAAATTGCTAGGAAGATGATGAATGCTAGTTGTGTGGCTATTCTTGAAAATTCTCATAGTAAAGTATGCTTGTATGCCTATATATATGTGGACATGTATGTGGGTGTGTATGTGTAAGTGTAGTTATACATATGTGTATATGGGTGTTAGAGAGGTAGCCTTGGAATGATATTAGGCTAGTTCCTTTGGTTAGTACCTTTGAGGTATTTTGGGATTTTATGCCATGTTTGAGATGTGGTATGTGAAAACTTGCTTGATTGAACGAAGAGCATTTTTAATAGAATGAAATGGTTTTCCTTGTGAATTAAAGGATAACTTGATGGTTTGGAACATTCTTGTGGATGAGAATGTATCCTTGTAAATTTAAATGCTTCAATTGTACTATAAGCATGGTAAATGGATGGAAATGTTATCTTTGTGTATTAAAGGATAACTTAATGATTTGGGATCATGGATGGTGCATAAGAAAGCATCTTTGTTGATAATTGCTTTAAATGAGATTTAAAAGAATGTTGAATGGTGAAAAGCATTCATGTTGACATTGTGGGAATGTTGTTTTTAATTATGAGATATATATTTATGTTGGTGCATAGGTCTTTTGAGACATAGTCCATATGGTGTTCACCTTTTGGTATTGAGAATTCAATTTGTGTTGGGCTACGCCCGGTCGTGTAACCATGGTTGAGTAGTCTTGTGTCGAATCATCGCAACAATTGGCCAGGAGGTGTCTCCCACCTATGGAACTAAAAAGGCAAAAAGGTGATATAGGGTGGGTCGTCCCATTCTCAAAGTCGCTGGTCGTCTCGTGCATTCGGTATACGAATCTTTAGTCACGGGTTGTCTCGTGCAACCGCCTTCCTTGTTGAAAGTGAGAAGTGTCAAAATCACTTGGGAAGAATCGGTACTGTACTCTTTTCTCATTGTGAATGGGTAGAGTGCATATTTGTTAACCTGTGTTGGGCAAAGTGTGTTTCATGAGGTTTGTTCCATGAGGTGTGTGGTCGTGTGTGTACCACGGATGGTGTTGAGTCACATTGCATTTGCGTAGCATTTATGTGATACCCTTTGACATGTATATCATGATATTATTCAATGTGATAGAGGAGCATGTTTAATGTGAATTTTGCGATATAATTCATATGTTATTAAAATGCTCAAGTGGAATTGAATAATGTGAGAATATGATTTGCATGCTTGTTTTGAAGTATAAAATGAGATGAATATTTACAGTTCTTGTTATGTGCTTATATACCTTAGGGGGTGATATAAGTTGGTTTAAGGACTTTCTTGTGATAAGTAAAGTCGGTTGTGGTTATTGAGTTGAATGGGAGTTGAAGCCTTGAGAAGGCGATGGATGGTTTGGTGTATAGTTAGCGTTGGTGTAGCACGTGTCGTCAATCATGTTATTGATGTTTTGGTTATGATAGGCGAGGTTGTGAGAAAACCTAGTCGATTGGGTATTGATAGCCCTATGACATTGTTAGACACCTAAGTGAGGTGGTTTCGAGTGTGAAATTGAGGTTTGAAAGAATCGGAAGAGGTTTTGATTAGAAACTAGTTGGTTCCGTGGAAAGGGCCACTAGGTTGCCTTTTGCAATCTTAAGGACAGGAATGTCTTTGAAGTTGTAGACATTCTTGAGTAAGTTGTTATGGAGTTTAGAGATTTAGATGTCGAACTTGGTATGGTAGGGTTAGAGTTAGAACCTTTGCATATGGTCACTTGCCTTCCCCTTAAGTTTCCTTTTTACCTCGGTTCGTCATTTCCTTACTCTATCAAGTGTCTACAAATTCGCTTTGGTTTTTCCGTTGGTTTCGGTTTATTTTTCTGGAAATAGATTTTTCATAAGACTTGTGTTTGAATCTATTTGGTCTTTGAGTGAAAAACCCATTTTCTCCTACCCCGTGATGCTGACAAAAACTTTGAGTTTTGAAGTGGTTTAAAAGTCATGAAATAAAAAAATTTGGCCTTTGAAAGTCGGCGGTGTCCAAAACGGAGACCGGGGGCAAGACGATTAGTTTTACGGATTTTCAAGAAAGTGTTTTTGATAAAACTAAAACGAGATTAAATGATATTTTTCCCAATTCTAAAGTTCCTAAATGAGTTGAGGCCTTTGTCCCATGTTTCATAAGTGTTTAAAGTGGTTTCGGTCCATTTGGGGTATTTTTTTATCTACGAGTCGACTGACGGAATTTCGTCAATCGACTGGCAAATAGCCATGAATATTTTGGCGAGGTCAATTGACTGATGGTTTTTGGTCAGTCAACTGATGGCTCCCATCAGTCGATTGATGGCCCTGGTCAGTCGACTGATTTTCCCCAGGGTGTCCTAGTGTAGTTCTGTTTCGACGCTGCTTGACTCTTTTCTTCATATCTAGAGCTACAAGTGTTGGATTGAGGTGTTATTTAGCTTTTAGGAAACTGGACTTAAAAATATTGATGTTAGGATTTTGAATCATTTCATTTGAGTCATTTTTGAGGACGTAATGGTCATTTAAAAGTGATGGTATGTTTTGAACCTCGACATGTCACGACGACCGATTTTTACAAATGAAGTAGTTTCCTTCCCGCACATTCAAATTTGCTTCCGTTTGTTCCTATGACTTATTTTTGGTCCAAACCTTGTATTTATACTTGAAAATTACTATTCCACCCCTGAAAAGACTATTTTACCCTTGAGTGAACACGGGTGTTTAAACAGTCCGTTTAAGGTGCCGTTGGATTTGTTCCACTTCTATTTCAATCCCAAGTGATCTTGTTGACGTCTTTTAAACGTGAAAGGATGTTTTTACCCTTGTGTGGGTGTCTAATCACTATAGGTCAATTGTTTTCATCATTCCACTTTCCTTTGGTTTTCGGCAACCTTCGTGACTTCCCTTAGGTTGATGTGATTGTTTTAACCTTTTGTTGGGTTTACGGATGTCAATAGTGACATGTGAGGTGATTGATAGTATGAGTTGATAATGATTTGAGGTTTTGGAGCTCGGTATGCTCATGGCCTAGAAAGTGTGAATGTTATCCTTCCTGGAGTGTTACGAATAGGAGTATTGCTCCTGTGATTGGTGTTTAGTGTTGAGTTGATTGTCAGTATGGGACTGGAAGGTACGATTCATAGGGATCTATGAGAAGCTCTGTACTACGTGGCCTGTATTAGTTGTATATCTCTATGTATATATATATGTATAGGTATGCGTTATTATATGTGGTTGTGTTATGACTTCATTATGTGATAGTTGCCCTAATTGTTTATGCATGGTAGGGGACTAGGGGATGTGTTTCCGGGGTCTCATATTGGTGTGTGTGCCATGTGGGACATTTGACTGACCTAGGATAGCTACATGTACATGGTGTTAGTCACTAATTAACCCTAGAGGGGGGTGAATAGGGTGTTCAAAAATATTTCTAACTATTTTCGAAATTGGAACACGCTATAACAAAAAATCAAATTCCCAATAAACAAGTGGATGATTCAATTTAAACTTCTCTAACAATTATTTGCAAGACAAATTAGCATATAAGATATTAAAGCAATTATAACATGGAAAATAATCAAGTAAAGAGAAAGAGTTAGAGAGATTGACACCGTGATTTTTTCGAGGTTCGGTAACTCCGGCTACTCGGCTCAAAAACCCCTTCTTGAAACTTTTCCCGATCCTTTCACTATGGCCCAACCTTAACAGGTGGAATGAAAAACCTTTACAACACAAGCCTCTCGAGCTTGTCTCTCAATCAAGAGAACAACCCTCTCTTGAACAATCGGTAGACTTCACTTGTCCGAGATTACAAATTCGTATGTAATTAATAAAATTACTCAAGAACAAAAACACTCAGAACCTAAAGGTTTTTATGAAAGATAAATCAATATAAGCTCAAGTGTTTTTGGTGATTTTACAATAGCTCTAGAAATGTATTATAAAAGGATAGATCAATGAATGATATTTTGAGAATAAAAAGAGATACTAGAGGTTTTGATTTTCAAAGAAATTTGTAGAGAATCGGATTTTCAAAGCTTGGTTTCAATGGCTTTTTGTAGAGAAAAGTTTTGCAGAATTTTTGAGAGCTTTCCTTTCTCTTTGTATTTCAATCTCCTAGCCTTGAATATACACATCTCATTCTATATATAGCATTGCATTAGGGTTAAGAGAATGAGTATTGAATTATTAGAGTCAAGAGCCGTTTGAACACCCTATCTAGTCGACTCAAATGTCTTCTAGTCGACTACTTTGATGTGGATGAAAAACATGTAGCTTCTAATTGTTTTAGTCGACTACTAGAAAATACAAAGGGTTCTTCTAGTCGACTATAGCTTGAAAAACATTTAGTAAAAATGTTTTTCTTTCCGTTAAAGTTCGGTAAAGCGTTTTTCATTCCATTTGAGTTTGGTTCATTTTATACTTGAGCTTATACGATAAAATCGACGCATAAAATTACCTTGTTACAATGATCGCTCCTCGACCTATCTACCCCAAGTCTTGAGTCTTCAACTTTTGCCTTTGCCGTTGAATTATTTGATTTTCTATTTTTGCGCTTCAATTTCTTTCACGGCTTTTCGCTTTAATTCAAGATTTCTTTCCGAGCTTGCTTTTTGAGTCGTTTCCTTTCCGAGTCGTTCACCTGTCTTTTGCTGAAAACATAAACTCGATAATTCATTAGTATCAAACACTCTTTAATGGTTTGTTATCATCAATTTTGGAATTATTTGCCGAAAGTAAATTTCAAAGCCAACAATCTCCCCCTTGATGATGACAAAACATTTTGTGTTTGCTTGGCATTTGGCTAAACATCAAGTGATACTCCCCCTCAACATGTGCATAATATTTTGTTAAAATGTTCCCCCTTAGTAAATGAAATTTGCAGTTTATTGGGCATTTTGATACAATACATATATAGGCGCACATTTCAGATAACTAATAAACAGCATGTCATAGATATTTCAATTTAATACAAGCTTTTTATACTAATGAAAACATGGAAATAACAAACAAGTCGCAAATAACCTTAACAAGCCACACAAAAACAAAAATTCCTAATGTCGGATAATGAAATACATGACAATACAATAGCATAATTTCTCCCCCTTTTTTGTCAGCGTCGAGGGGCGCGTGAGCGAGGGTTCGTGAGTCCAAGAGTGAGCTCATCAAGTGACCCGGCCAGATTTTTAATACGGGTAGACATTTCCTCATCAAAACTAATAAGGTGTTCATTGATCAATCGAATGGCTTCCGTATTCTGGTTCACGGTCGTATCAAGGCGCTGAAGCACTTGTTCCTACTGCCGAAGTACCTCCAAATTGCTCTTAACAACCCCAAGAATTTGGTTGAGAAGAGCAGCCTGAGAAGCCGAAGCACTGTCAAACGAAGGAACCGAGGAAGAAGCTTCCTGACGCGGTACAGAAATGCTAGGGGCTGGACGCGAACGAGTAGAAGGGCACTCTCAGAAATGAAGTTTCCTTCCGCATCCAAAGAAATATGCATATGCTTGACATGAGTGGTGTCAAGAAAAATAGGGTGATGCTCGGACACATCATTCGAAAATGAAAAACCTTTCCGCTGCAGTAGATAAGTGATATGTGCAGGAAAGAAAAGCGCGCCGGACGGCTTGCGTTGACATGTAAGGATGACGGAACGGAAAATATTAGCTAAATCAACTCGTGTTCCTATCATGACGCAGTAAAAATGCCTCCATACAAGACACACTGCTACGACTACCAGTTTTAGGCAAAATAGAATAAGTAATGACATTGTGAATTAATCTTGCCTCAGGTAGTAGCATAGAAGAGAGAAGGTCGGCGTTCTGCGAAATTTCCTTGTCGACGCATATAGCCCGAACAACCTCAATACAATCGAACCCATCAGCCCTGTACCAATCCTTGGAAAAGTGGCGGATACCGTCATTCGGAAGTGAAAAAATGCGATTGATTTCGTTGTCGTCAACAGTCACTTCTTCACCACACAAATTAAACAGAAGATGAGGGAGGAATTTCTCTTTGTGATTCGCAAGAGAAGCGTAGAAAGCTTTGATGATTCGCAGAAGTACTGGAATATCAAGCGAAATGAAAAAATCCCAACCGATAGCTCAGAACAACTCGAAAGTGCGAGCCCCAATTTTAGTGGATAAAGCTTCTGTGACAATACGGCATGGTGTAGGAGAACGATGATCGAAAATAGTGATGAATTGATTCCTATCATCATCATCAAGAAGAAGCACTTCAAGGAGCAGAGGTTCATTTGAATCCTCTTCCTCTACCGAAGGAAAACTTGGATTGGTGGAACTTTGGCCTCCATCAATGCGAGAACGTTTTCGGTGTAGACCGCAAGTCTTCGGTGGCATTGTAGAGAGTGATTAAAAAATATATAGATATATATAGATACATAATGGTGTGTATATATATGAGAGAAGGTGAATAAAGTAATTGGGTGGAGGATGATGGAAATGTGAAATTAATGAGAGATGTGTGATGGTGTGATGGTGGAGATGGTAGTGTGAGAGATATTGAGAGGAAAATAAATGGAGTTAGGGGAAGGATGAGGGAGGCGGATGAAGAAGATGAAAGGGGATTTAGGTTTTATAGTGGGTTGAGTCGACTAGGTCTAGGTGAGTGGGTTAGAGGCAAGGTTTGAGTCGACTAGGAGCTAAGGTGTAGTCGGTTGAATGGGGATTTAGTCGACTAGAACTTGTGGTTGAGTCGACTAGAAGGGAATGTAGTCGACTAGGCAAGAAAATGCTTAAAACTGGTGAACACTTGTTGATGTAGTCGACTAGAAGGGTTAACACTACATTTGATGTAGTCGACTAAAGCAAAGAAAATGTGAAAAATTTATAAAAATAGGTGAGAAATTAAGAAATAAATACAAAAATAGCGAAAATATGAAAAATAAAGATTATGAAAGAATTTAAGATAAAACATCAAAATCCATGGCCAATCCGATTTCTCGACGAATTTTAGAAAATGATTCGTCCGCAAGTGGTTTTGTAAAAATATCCACTAATTGATTTTTAGTGTCTATAAATACCAATTAAACGTCACCCTTAGCAACATGGTCACGTAAAAAATGATGCCTAATCTCTATATGCTTGGTACGTGAATGATGAATAGGATTCTTTGAAATACAAATCGCACTCGTATTATCACATTTAATAGGCACGTGAGAGAAAGTAAGACCAAAATCAAGTAGTTGTTGCTTAATATAAAGAGTTTGAGCGCAACTACTACCAGCTGCCAAATATTCGGCTTCGGCCGTAGATAATGCAACAGAATTTTGCTTTTTACTTGACCAAGATACTAGTGAGTGTCCTAGAAAATGACAAGTGCCGCTTGTGCTTTTTCGATCAATTCTACATCCCGCAAAATCGGCATCCGAATAACTAATAAGATCAATTGAAGTTCCATGTGGATACCAAAGCCCTAAGTTAATTGTACCACTTAGGTAGCGAAAGATACGTTTTACCGCAAGTAAATGAGATTCCTTAGGACATGATTGAAACCGGGCACATAAGCATACGCTAAACATTATATCCGGTCTACAAGCAGTTAAATAAAACAAACTACCGATCATGCCTCTATAATTAGTAATATCATCACATTTACCATTTTCATCTTTATCAAGCTTAATAGAGGAACTCATAGGAGTTATGGCATGTTTGGTAGCTTCCATACCAAATCGCTTTAGCAAATCCTTAGTGTACTTGGATTGGCTAATGAATAAGCCATCTGATTTGCAACCTTAAGAAGAAATCAACTCACCCATCATGCTCATTTCAAATTCGTTTTGCATACTTGTAGCAAATTCCCTACATAAGTAATTATTTGTTGAGCCGAATATAATGTCGTTAACATAAATTTGGACAATCAACAAATTATTCTTAATGGTTTTTGTAAAAAGTGTGTTGTCAATTTTCCCTCTTATAAAAGCATTTTGAGTTAAAAACCCGCTAAGTCTCTCATACCAAGCTCGAGGAGCTTGCTTTAAACCATATAGAGCTTTAGCCAATTTGAAAACATGATTTGGAAAAAGATTATTTTCAAAACCGGGTTGTTGCTTCACAAAAACTTCTTCTTCAATGACACCATTTAAGAAAGCACTTTTGATATCCATTTGATAAAGAGTGAAATTCCTATATAATGCAAATGCAAGAAGCATTCTAATTGCTTCTAATCTAGCTACCGAAGCAAAAGTATTATCGTAGTCGATGCCTTCCTCTTGGTTATATCCTTGAGCTACCAATCCTGCTTTATTTTGAATAATTACTCCATTCTCATCCTTTTTGTTTCGAAAAACCCATTTTGTGCCAATAATAGTTTGATTTTCGGGTCTACGAACTAAACGCCAAATTTGATTGCGTTCAAATTGATTTAGTTCCTCTTGCAGTGCTACAATCCAAGAATCATCACATTGAGCTTCGTGGGAGTTCTTGGGTTCGATTTGCGATACGAAAGCGATGTGGTTGCAAATATCTTTAAGTTGAGATGTAGTACTAACCCCTTTTGATGGATTACCTATGACTTGATCAAGAGGATGATTGTGAACAATCCTCCATGCTTTAGGCATTGAGTTGGTCAAGTCATCATTGGATTGATGCTCAATTTCCCTCATTTCCTTTTGGCTACTTGATGAGTTGGAGATATTGAGAGTATTTAAATTATCCTCAAACCCAACAACCTCATCTTCTTCTAGGTCAATTCTAGGTGATGGTGATGAGGGTGATTCATCAAAGACAACATGAATAGACTCAACCATAGTTAGAGTCTGTTTATTAAAAACACGAAACGCTTTACTCCTTGTGGAATATCCTAGGAAAATTGCTTCATCCGATTTGGAGTCGAATTTTCCAAGATTATCTTTATCATTTAACACAAAACATTTACACCCGAAAACTTTGAAATACCCAATATTGGGCTTTCGACCATTCCACAGCTCATAAGGTGTTTTCCCCAACTTCATCTGAATAATGACATGATTAATTATATGGCATGCGGTGTTTACCGCTTCTGCCCAAACGCTTCGAGGAAGATTGTGCTCATTTAACATGGTTCTAGCCATCTCTTGTAGAGAACGATTCTTTCTTTCAACTACACTATTTTGTTGAGGGGTTCTAGGGGCCGAGAGATCATGAGATACAACTAGGTCATTAGATAAATTCTCTAAGTCTTGATTTTCAAATTCCCTACCTCTATCATTTCTAATTTTCTTGATTTTCAAATCCTTTTCATTTTGAATGATTCTATAAAATTTATCAAGAATGAAGTGAGTTTCATTTTTATGAGCAAGAAAGTGAACCCAAGTATATCTAGAGTAGTCATCAACTATAACAAGTACATAGAGTTTCCCGGCTAAGCTATCCGTTCTCTCCGGACCAAAAAGATCCATGTGAAATAACTCTAGAGGTGTAGAAGTGGTAATGTCTTTCTTTCTCTTGAAAGAAGACTTTACTTGCTTGCCTACTTGACAAACGCTACATATTTTATCTCTCGAAAGTTTAGTCTTTGGGAGGCCTTTGACTAAATCATTTTTGGATAAACGATGAATGATGTCCATACTAGCATGTCCTAGACGTCTATGCCATAACTAACTATTTTCGCTAGATATGACAAAACATTTAACATCTTGGTCATGCAATTCACATAGCAGTAAAGTATACAAATTCCATTTCGTTTGGCATTGAACATTTGTTTCCCATCTTTCTCCATTATGCATGCATTTATCCTAAAGATAACATCATAGCCCTTGTCACATAGTTGACTAATACTAAACAAATTATGCTTCAAACCATCAACTAAAAGCACATCATCTATAGAGAGAGAAGAGGAAATACCAATTGAGCCAATTCCTATAATTTTGCCTTTAGAGTTGTCTCCAAAAGTTACATTTCCTCTTTCGTATGATTTTAGAGAAATAAACTTTGGTTTATCTCCCATCATATGCCTTGAGCATCCGCTATCAAGTAACCATTTTTCTTTTGAAGCGGACTTCAAGCATTCCTACAAAACAAGTTCAAGTAACTTTTATTGGTACCCAATCTGTTTTGGGTCCATTTTGGTTAGATAGTGATGCAATGGTTCCTTTCGGAACCCAAGTTTGTTTCATTACAACATTCTCTTTTCTATGTGAGCATGCAATAGTCCCTTTCGGAACCCAAACCATTTTTGACATAATTTTCTTCTTTCTATGAAAGCATACATTTGTTTTGTGTCCTTTTCTATTGCAATAGTAGCAAGTAACATGTTTATAATCATTTAAAGATGCATGAGATGATTGTCTAGTAAATGTAGAGCTAAGTGATTTTCTCTTTCTCAAAATGAGAGCATCTTCGTCAAAGGCATCATACCGTAAACCACATTTACCAAGTGATCTTCTTTGTCTTCCTAACAGAATACTAAGGTTCTCTTTTCCTTTTGAAAAATTTAGCTAAGACATTTATTTGATCATCTATAGTATTTTTCAACCGATTATTTTCCTTTTCTAGCTCAATGCTTTTGTCATTGCAAGAAACTTCTATGTTTGAACTTGAAGTTCCATGGAGTTTTAGCTTTCTTAAGAATAATGTATTTTCTAGTTAATTTCTCAAATTCATCATGTAATTCTTCAAAGATATCTTGCAATTCATTATAATCGAGGAGAAGTTCATCATATGATTTATCTACAACATATGAATTTAGATGTACCTCTTCTTCATTTGCCATGAGGCAAATGTTTGCCGTTTCCTCACCAATTTGATCCTCATCCGAGTAGCATGAGTCATAGTCATTCCATGTGACATTCATTGCCATCTTTCTTGGTCTTTTCTCGTTTTCCTTTTTGAGCTTGAAGCAATCACTTTTGTAGTGTCCCGACTTTCCACAATTGAAACATGTTAGGGGTTCTCTTTTGCTAGGCTCGCCATTTCGTTCGATTCTTTTCATGAATCTTCCACCATTGGCTTTCTTCCTTTGAAGGTATCTCTTGAATTTTTGGGTGAACAAGGCAATGTCCTCATCCTCTTCTTCTTCACTCGGCTCATTGATTTCATTTTTGGAGGAGGTTTGAAAAGCTATTCCCTTTCTTGGCTTGATGTCATCTTCACGAGATTTCAATGTGATTTCCCAAGTGAGTAGAGAGCCAAAAATCTCATCGAGACTCATGGTGCTGAGGTCATGAGCTTCTTTGATTGCCGTTACTTTTGCATCCCATTTGGCCGGAAGAGTTCTAAGCACCCTTCGTGACGCATTGGATCTAGGAAGAATTCTACCAAGATGCTTTAGTCCATTCAGAATATTTGTAAAATGAGACATCATAGAATTCACATTTTCATCATATTTCATAGCAAATAATTCATATTCATGCATGAGTATGTTAATTTCTTGATTCTCGTACTTGAGATGTACCTTCATAAGTAACATCAAGTTTATCCCACAGTTCTTTTGTCGTTGAACGAGTAGATACACGATTAAATTCATTTGGACTTAAGGCACAATTTAAATTTAATTTGGCTTTCGCATTGTAGGACATGAGTTTACGGTCATCATTATCCCACTCATTGGGTAATTTAGGGATGATTTTTCCATCAACAATTTTAGTCAATACAAATGGTCCTTCAAGAATTACTTGCCAAATTTGGTAATCGATAGCTTAGAGAAAATCTATCATCCTAGTTTTCCAATAGCTATAATTTGATCCATCAAACCAAGGGGGCCTATTATTCGATTGTCCTTCAACGTGAGTGACTAAATTTGATGACATGATCATTCTCTAAGACGGTTAAGTAAAAAATAAATAGAGATTAGGCTCTGATACCAATTGTTTGTCACTAATTAACCCTAGAGGGGGGGTGAATAGGGTCTTCAAAAATATTTCTAACTATTTTCGAAATTGGAACACGCTATAACCAAAAATCAAATTCTCAATAAACAAGTGGATGATTCAATTTAAACTTCTCTAACAATTATTTGCAAGACAAATTAGCATGCAAGATATTCAAGCAATTATAACATGGAAATTAATCAAGTAAAGAGAAAGAGTTAGAGAGGTAACTCCTACTACTCGGCTCAAAAACCCCTTCTTGAAACTATTCCCGATCCTTTCACTATGGCCCTTCCTTAACAGGTGGAATGGAAAACCTTTACAACACAAGCCTCTCGAGCTTGTCTCTCAATCAAGAGAACAACCCTCTCTTGAACAATCGGTGGACTTCACTTGTCCGAGATTACAAATTCGTATGTAATTAATAAAATAACTAAAGAACAAAAACACTCAGAACCCAAAAGTTTTTATGAAAGATAAATCAATATATGCTCAAGTGTTTTTGGTGATTTTACAATAGCTCTAGAAATGTATTATAAAAGGATATGATCAATGAATGATATTTTGAGAATAAGAAGAGATACTAGAGGTTTTGATTTTCAAAGAAATTTGTAGAGAATCAGATTTTCAAAGCTTGGTTTCAATGGCTTTTTGTAGAGAAACTTTCTGCAGAATTTTTGAGAGTTTTCCTTTCTCTTTGTATTTCAATGTGTTAGCCTTGAATATACATATCTCATTCTATATATAGCATTGCATTAGGGTTAAGAGAATGAGTATTGAATTATTAGAGTCAAGAGCCGTTTGAACACCATTAAGCACAATCGACAAAACATGGAAAATGTTTTCTGTTGAAACTGCAGGATTTAAGGTGCAACCAGTTGACTACATTATTGTTTTAGTCAACTACATTGCTTCATCTGGTCGACAAGATTGAGTTCTAGTCGACTACAAAATGTAGTATAGTCGACTCAAATGTCTTCTGGTCGACTACTTTGATGTGGATGAAAAACATCTAGCTTTTGATTATTTTAGTCGACTACTAGAAAATACAAAGGGTTCTTTTAGTCGACTATAGCTTGAAAAACATTTAATAAAAATGTTTTTCTTTCCGTTTAAGTTTGGTAAAACCTTTTTCATTCCATTTGAGTTCGGTTCATTTTATACTTGAGCCAATACGATAAAATCGACGCATAAAATTACCTTATTACAATGATCGCTCCCCGACCTATCTACCCCAAGTCTTGAGTCTTCAACTTTCGCCTTTGCCGTTGAATTATTTGATTTTCTATTTTTGCGCTTCAATTTCTTTCACAACTTTTCGCTTTAATTCAAGCTTTCTTTCTGAGCTTGCTTTTTGAGTCGTTTCCTTTCCTAGTCGTTCACCTGTCTTTTACTGAAAATATAAACTTGATAATTCATTAGTATGAAACACTCTTTAATGGTTTGTTATCATTAATTTTGGAATTGTTTGCCGAAAGTAAATTTCAAAGCCAACACACGGGTTGGTTCGCACTAGACTTGAACGGTCATAGGATGTGAAAATTATGATTTCTTTCTCCTACGGGGCTCAATGAGCTCACCCCAGCAGTGGTATGCCTGGTGGTTTACACCACGACTTTGCAGGAAATGTTTCGGCTATGGACAACTTGGAGTACAGGATGGCTCGTGGCACTGATGTTGTTGTTGGATTTGGGATGTTAATATATAGAGTTGGTCCCTTTGTTTCATTTGCTTGTTCCCTGTATTAGGATCGTAGATGTTGTATCTCTTGGGAGCCAGTCCGTTAACCTATCCTTTCCTTATATTTGGTATTGTTGCATCATGGTAGAGATGTATTATTTTGGCACCTAGACGGTGCCTTGTGTATTATTTGGTTTAGCTTCCGCTTTGTTGTGTATGGAATTATTATTATTAATAATATTCCATTCAGTTTATAGTTGTTTAGGATCTTAATTGGTCGCTCATTTTATGGATCACGACCCGGATTCCTCGGATGTCCCGGTTCGGGAGTCTTTGGAAATTCGGGGTGTGACATGAAAAATATAATATGTCGTGGGGTGAGCTCACTAACCTAGTAGAGAAAGCGTCATCGCCTCAATCTCGGTAGTCCAAGCGGTACAACCCACCCTATCAAGAATACGAGATGAGCCTACTTGTGACTCCTAACTCAGTATCACGTTTTTGGACTTACTAATTTTCGTAGGTGTGAAACACCCACACATGATTGCACGACCCGCATATACCAACACCATGATTTTGACACTACACAATATACTCAATATGCATCAAGGTTTCCAATAACAATCATGTTCCATCACAATATATGTTTTTCTCATTTGCAATATATTGTACTCAATATAACCATCATGCTCACAATTTTACACTTACAAGCAATAGTTCACAACATGCTCAATCACAATACATGTTTTTCTCATTAGGCAATATATTGTACTCCATTTATCACAATGCTTACAATTAGACACTTATAAACAATAAATCACAACAAGCATTTATATCACATAATCATGATTTAAAGGTCCTAGTTCATTGTCTAAGTTGCCAAGACTCAACTCGCATATATATACGACATATATACACATAGACGCACACACCCTCGTACAAAGACAAAAATAATTCATTTTTCCTCTACCTCAATTCTAAGTAAGCTACTCAATAATGCCCAAAATAAGTCCAAGCCAAGCTACCACTCCAAGTGTTAAATAGGATTGCTTCCAACTAGAAATACACCATTCGTAAACCACAAGATTACTATGGTGTCAACAATAAACCGAACATTTACACACAAGTGGCTCCAACCACAAGAATCAATTCAAACTCTAATGATTTCTATTTTAGGGTTTCATAAAAGGGAATACTCAAAAGAAAGGAGATAGTTAAGACACTTACCAAAGTCCCCAATCCAAAAGTGAGCTCAAAATTATAAGATGAACTCCAAGCTTCCAATAACCGAAAATCGGTGACAAGGTTCAACTTATGGTCTTTAACAAGATTAAAGAGAAAAGAAAACCAAAAATAAATAGTTGAACACATAACTTCAAGAATATACATTCTAGGGTTTGAAATTGGAAAACTCAAAAGAGTTAGAGACTTACCCCAATACTTAGAGCAAATGGAAAAGGAGAGCAACCCTAACAATTCTCATGTTGAACACTTCTTCAAACTCTAATGCCACGTTTGGTACGGTTGAATGGAATGGAGTAAAAGTGGGAATGTAATGAGAATGAGAATAGAATGGAATAACCATTCACATTCTATTGTTTGGTTGTAAATATGAAGCACATTGAGAATGAAATGAACTTGAATTTTTTTTTTCAAAAATACCCTTCTTAATATTAAATATAAAATAAAATAAAATAATACTATTTTTTAATTTTTTTACAAAAATAAATGGTAAAACATAACGGGAATAGTAATGATGGACAATAAACGTGGCAGCGGTGGTGGCGGCGAAATGGCGGTGGCGGTGGCGGTGGCTTATTTTTATAAAATGTGAGAGGGTTATTGAAGTAATTTTATGTTTTAGAAAGATTCATAAAGGAATGGAATGACAATTCCATAGCTTTAGTAATGGAATGAAAATCCATTCCCAAGAATGAAATTTTATTTCTTGGGAATGGTCATTCTCATTCACTATGGTGTACCAAACCAAAGAATGGAATGAATGGACATTGCATTCAAACGTACCAAACATGCACTAAGTGAAAGGAGATAAAATCAAATGAGGAAGTGATGAAGAGCAAGAGGGGATGAGAAGTGTAGAGATAAAATAGGTTTGTAGAGAAATAGAAAAGTCTTGCAATGAAAGACTTATCGATTTGTATAGATTCTCTAGTCACAATTCTCACCATCCAAGGGTTGAGAATAAAGTAAGAAAAATGGATAAATGATCCAAGGGTTCACATGAATTCTTGCCACGTGAAAGACTAAGAATAATGCATTCTTGCATTTAAGTGCCAACCAAGTAAGGCCCTATGATCCAAGGGTTGAGAACAAAGATGGGAGAAGGAGATCAATGGCTAGAATTGAGACACTACATAAAAGTGTAAAATGACCACTTTCTTCTCAACTTAGGGTTAATTACAAGAGTGTCATTGTGACTCTTAGTTACCCTTTTACCCATTGTCATCATCTCTAATTACCATCATGCCACTCATACCCCAACACTTGGCCCAATCTATATACTTTCCACTAAGTGCTCTAAATATGAAAATACTAATTTATCCTTCGGTAATTTCTTTCCCAAAATCATTTCTACAATTTTCATTATTCTCAAAATGAAAATACAACGTGCAACTTACGATTTCTAATATCACATAAAATATGTAAGTCATTCTAAGCACATAAGCATATTAAGCAAAAAAATCACATATGCATTTAATCATTAATAAAATTTAAAATAGCACGTAAAAATACCGGACGCTACACGAGGGCAGTCTCTTATTAAAATATTTTATTATATTGATCAAGGTTATTGGGTTTTGATCCCAGATATTATTTACAATCGTATAGAGACATTTTGGGAAGTTGTGATATACTCTGAACTTCCTTTCGACCGAAAATGAAAAACTCCGTTCCCATTCTTTGAACTAGCCCTGATAAAAGATCAATTAGGATAAAAGTTCGAAATTCCATCTGAAATGGTAATTTTCGTTATCAAAGAATATGATCATTGGAAACTCTTCGATACCTTAAGTTACGAAGAAATGGGAAGTTGGTGGGAGTTTCAGTTGCGATTAATTAAGCAAAATAGAAATCGTATAAAGGAGAATAAGAAGAATTTATAATACCATTATAATATGCAAGGAAGAATTAAATCTATCAATTTGATGGATTTCACAAATGATTCGGGATTAGCGAAACAGAAATGTCGTGCCATCAACATTAAATAATGGCTTCGGTCTGAAAAATACCTAAATGTTTTAGCCGAGTGTAGTAATTAGGATTTTATTATATTTAATTTCTCTTACAAGATTTATAATTACAAGTCTATTCTGATATATAAAAAAGGGTCTATAATATATATATATATATATATAAATAGTATTTTCATATTCTAGAATATTATTTTATAAATAATTCATATATATATTAAAAATTATAAAAATAAGAGATGATTAATGCTACCGATCGATCGGTGGTATTCGATCATTCGGAGTCGATGGCAGGTGAGAGTTGGAACCCATCTAACTTAATACATTATTGTTTGGGATTACCATGTAAAGAAAAATAATTTTTATTTCTAAGTTACCAGAAAGAAATCCTGAAAAAAGTAAAAAGGACCTTACGCTGATACATAGATAATAGACGCACGAGTAAGTCATAGTTTAGTCATTTATACGATCGATCGAGTGTTCTTTTAGGAAATTTTTCAATTCGATCATTTGACCATCAGAGCGATCAATCGTTAGCCATAATGATAGATCAAAGAATCTATTCGACTGATCGACGATTCTTGTGATCGTGCGAATAAAGCTTAAGTTCACTTCTATTTTTTGTCTTTTTTTTTTTGGGTTGCGATGTTGCGCGCCAAGAGAGCTACTATGGAAGAGCTGAGCGCCTCAAGGCATAAGAGAGCCTATTTACCAACCCTCCAAGAGGTTCGAGCCACTATTTATTGGCATGTGCAAAAGCCTTTACACCATGAGCATAATTACGATGTCCACCACTTTAGTGACGATGAGATAACAAAGTGGACAGTCCAGGAGTTCATTTCTCGGGGATTGGGCCGATTGGTGTCTACCCCTTCTGAGCATATTTCTGAGGATATCTACGAGGAGGACCGTGTTCAGCTATTTACCTATGTTGAGGATTAGGAGCTCGATATCACTGCTGAGTTGATAGCCCAGACTTGGGGGCTACCAATTGACTGTCCTCCTGATCTGCAGGAGACATATCCCGTTATGCCGACACTAGAGCCGTCAATGGACCAGATTGCACTAGAGTGTTGTGGTCACAAGTTTAGAGATGACTCCGGGACTTATACCAAGAAGGTGGACTGGCAATAGCGGATCTGGTTTGTTGACGAGGTATTGAGAGCACAGGTGCACCCACAGGGGCACAATACTGAGCGTCGGGGATCCAACCTGGGCCTTTATGCTTTTCAACATGGTTTTTTTTATTTCTACCCCCCACATCATTTTTAAGAAAATGCGGTGGGCGATGCGGAAGATGACACACCAGTTGGCGATCGAGAAGCTGAGCAAAGAGATTCTTTTCCCCGTATTGACTATGAGCTTGATGTGGGATATGGGTAACAAGCCCGATTGTGAGGACATGGTTGTGCCAACCGGTGTACCTTATGGTGTATTGGACTAGACACGATCACGTAATCATCTCATTCCTTGGCGCCAACGCGGGCTAGCAGTGGCAGCAGCGCCACCTCCAGCACCAACACCACTAGCAGATCCAATGGTGGATCCACCTGTTCAGCCGGTGACGGTTCTACTCACCAGGGCTAAGTGGGATGGGGTTAGGGCAGACATTGCCGCTCTCTGAGAGAGTATGGCTACCATTAGGGATTGGGTACGTTTACTGAGAGGCATATAACCTAGTCCTCCCCAGGGTGAGTCTTCCCATCTCCATGATTCACCCACACATTAGATTGGTGTGGAGAGCACGAGTGTGAGCAATTATTGTAGACATCTTTTGTCATCCACTCTATATTTGTTTCCAGACATAATTTACATTATGCTAGTAGCTTATACACAAAATTCTAAAAAAATGAATTTTTTTACATTTTATTTTACTTTTATAAAATATAAATAAATATGTATTTACGTATGTATATCTAATTTATAAGTTATAAATAATTATTTACAAATACTTTAATTTATTTCCAATAAAACATATTTTTAACATTTTTCTAAATAAGTTTAGGGGAAAGATAATATATTTTTAATATTTTATTAATTTATTTTATACATTTTTAAGTTTATACTACAAATACATATATATATATGTATTTAACAAGAGAAATTATATATAAAGAAAATATAATAATAGATAGATTAAAATAAATATAATTAAGCTAGGTTGCTATATTAATAATTTTATTATTTTCTGGAATATACTGATTTATGTCCTTTTCAGACCAATCTGGTCCAAATTCTGGTCCAAGTTTCAAAACTTCTTCATATTACAGGTCTAGAAGGGATTGATATTTTCATGTTTTACTTTTTACATGATTATAATATTATTCCATAATGTATATTGACTTTATAATCAACTAATAACCTTCCTTTATAATTCTTTCTTAGCCTTAGGAAGACTTTAATTTTTCTTATATATACACCCTTTTAGCCTTTCATTTTTTATCTCTCATGCAATCCTAGAAACCCTATTCATACACACTATGGGATTTATATCTTCTTCTATAATTCCTCATTCTTTTCGCTCCACAAAATTCAAATATGAATATGTATGCTTTCATGATGCATACATTGAGCCCGCTATTGAGCATTGTGCGAAGATGTTTCGAGACAGACAGTTAGATGGAATTTTTTCTCCTGCTAATCAAATTATTTTTCTTTCTCTAATATATGAGTTCTATCAGAACTAAGAATTTAAATATCACAATGGAGTTAGAGTAATGTTCACCACAGTCAAACCGAATTGTGTTATCAAGCTATCTCCCTATTGCTCAAGCTTGGAAGTTCCTATTGTCCCAACAGGGGTAGAAAAACCTTCCCTTCACCTCCTCCTTCATTCTCATCTATGGTTAAAGATATATGTGATGGGTATAGGGTCAAGCCTAAAGCTCTTGTTATACCAAGGGTTAAAGTTGCTCCTTGTTATTGGATGGCTATTAATATGTTGGGTCGTCAACTCTGTCCGGAGATGCCTAAAGATAAGTGTCACTTTACCCTTGTTAAGATAATTTATTGTTTTAAAAATAATTATTGGATCTCTTTACCCGACATTATTTTGGAAATTATTGTGATGTCACGCCCCTAAAATTCCAGAAACTCCAACCCGGAGAATCAGCGAATTTCCAAAGGGTGACGTCAGTCAAGCGACCACTAGAATCAACAATAATAAAGAAATAAATGGAATAAAAATGAAAATTATACTCCATGCCTAATCGAATAATAGAAACTCACTAGTATACTCTAATACCATACTGACACTCCCCTAAATTCTTACGACTCCCGAACCGGGACATCCAAGGAATCCGGGGTGTGAGTCTTAATATGAGTGAACAACTAAGATATCATTAACCATGAAAACGTATGGAATAATGATAAAAGTGGTATATTCCATACCCAAATGAATGATAGAACAAAGATACGGAATCTAACGAAAATCCGGCAGAATTCCGTTTGTAAATGAAACATCCCGGAAACACAAACAACATAATAACCTGCCAATAATAATTTGATAATATGAATGGCTCACATACCCAACATTCATCAATCAGACTAGGGCCGAGGTAGTGGAAAGAAACCAAAACCCCTACACAACCCTTTATAATCAACAGAGCCACAAATGCTCGAATAAGAATACAGAACTACACATGGCCGTGCTGAATAGATACAATGATATCCTAAAATAATAAATACAGGAAATAAAAGATACACCAATAGGAATATGCCAACAGACTGGTTCCCAAGAGAAAAATATGACAATCCCACAAAACATGGGTAAAGAAGCTGACAGAAGATAACTATCGTCCCCAAACCAGCCGCGCTGCAATTGTAACCGCATCACCCTGAGCAACTCCAAAACCTGTAACAAGGAAAACAAAAGGAAACTGCAGTGGCACCGCATGTTGCCCGTAGCCGCATCATTTCCTGCAACCTGGCGTGGGAGTACCAGGGGGCGATGAAATACCCCTGTGAGCAAATAAGCTCAGTGGAAAAATGATATCCTAACTACCACATCGTCTAACTATTTAGGTAATGCTAAACTATCTAGTAAGATACATAGCCCAACAAATCTCAGCTACGCAACCACAAGGCACGTACTTATATACTACCGTAAATAAGTATATATATTGGGAATATATATATATACATGTATATAAGTACACAATATGAGTCTATAAGGTACGACTAAGACTCCTATTCCAATACAAACACCGGTAGTCCACACTACTCTCATCAACGTACACTAGGTACATGACACCCAGGTCCAATCTAACAAATCATCAAGCGCTCACGACGCTAACCAGAAAATCCAACTGAGGGAATCACACTCACCTCTAATATCCACAGGAATCAAATCCACAACTAGTACCAAGGAAGACTCAAATCCCACTCCCCGAGAACACGGGAGGAAAACCACTCACGTCCTTGTGTACTAACACAATCGTCATCTATATAAATATATATATATATATATGAAACATCATCCCATTTCTAGAGGAAATTTACCTCTCAAGGACTGGATCACCTCAATCATATCTCTTCATCAATACCATAAATCACATCATCACCTCGACCTCATAATACTATCATCAATAGGGTTAATCAAATCACTAACGCTCTCATTATAAGCGAGGAAAACCTCTCGATCAAATCACAGAGAGCTCACGAACACTACTATCATGAACAACCACCTAAGGGTTACTAAAACAAAGCAAAGGAAAAGAGTTCTCAATTTTAAACAAACAGATAACCGAGACAACAATGTCAAGGTTAAGAACACCACAAGTGTTTAGGGAAACCACCCGAACAAGGAAACCAAAAGTGAATGGCCAAGAGTGAAAGTTATAAAAAAAGATGAATCACAGGGATTCAATAGTTTTTAAGAAAAATGTTTTAAAACTTGAACCAATCCATTCGGCATCCATGCCCCTAACATATGAAAAACTCAAATCACCTAGGTGGTGACATTAAAAACCAAGAAGAAGTGAAAGGCAACACTATATGTGTGCACTGAACAACACCAAGCCTCATACCCGAGACTTAGAAATGATCTGAAGCAAAGGTAAAACAAGAAACCACCATTTCAAAACACTACTGGTCGAGATTTTTCAGAAAGAAGTATCGAAACCTCTGAATCTTGAGAATTTCTATAGAATATGTTTTCTTTAAAAATCAACACAATGAAAATGACCGTTTTGCCCCCGGTCTCCGTCGTTCGAAAACGGATTTTTCTCTTTAAATACGAATGAGTTTATTTTCAAAACTTGAAAAACTCCGTTTCCGACAAACAGCCAGATAAGAGTGACTACAACTCCAAGGATTCCTATAATGGCCAAGAGGACAATGAAGGAAGAACAATACGTTAGACTGACGGAACACAACCATCCGTTTCCAACTCCACAAAATCAAATGACACCACGAGGAAGAGGTTCAACACCACGTCGTAACCGACGGCTCAAGGAGTGACATACAAGTCAAAAACATATCATATACTATACAAAGGATAGTATAATGAATGCTTAGGATAATGAACTAAGCACGAGAAACAAGATTGCAAAGCTACAAGACCTCGAATACTTAATAAAATCACTTAGACCCCTTAATATCATGAAAATTGAAAACTAGTGTCCAATATCACAAAACTAACTACTTTCAATCAATACATCTTCAATTCATTATAACCTCAATTTCACAATTCATACTAACTCTCTAGATTACTAACAAAATCAAGAAACCATTGTCACTTTACTAGACAGGTTCAACCACAACCTCGTCTAACTGCACTCAAAACCTCAAAAGTACGATAAAGGATACATCCCTCAGAAAGAAACATCAAGGGTCAGTAATATGCAACCAACCAAAATCACAAGACTATCACCCGCATTCTCAAGGACACAACTCACCGTTGATACTACATAATCAACTAGGTTTACAATCTCATCACCCGCCTCCCCTAAGCCATCAACTCAAAATCGACTATACAGTCCATCACTAACCTCAACTGTCCACAGAGGTCACTACGCCAATATACTTAACCCCCCCCCCAAAGGGCACAAAATCATATAATCACAAGTATAAAAATATAACTCATCATTATACTTTTTTTAATTACTGCATTTAATTCATGTTTTCACATTATTCACTTTCAGTTGAGCATTTAATAAAAATATGAATTTATTTTGCAATATTCATAATCAACATGTAAAATAGAATCACATAAATGCTACACAAATGCAATGTGACTCACACACCTCATAGTACACTCTTTGCCCATCACCGATTAACGGATACATACTATATCTAATTACTTTTTAGGATACAACCTCATTAAGTAATGTAGAGTACCGCACCGACTCTTCCCAAGTGATTTTTCTCTCTATCACTTTAATAAGGAAGACGGTTGCACGAGAGCCCAACTTGCAACTCTGTGCGCCCTGACCACCAAAGTCAAGAATACGAGCCTCTCTTACGACTCTTAACCCACATTTTCAGCTTATTAGTTCTGTAGGCGTGAACACCTCATGGCCAGTTGTTACGACGATCCGACAGAAAGACACCCACACATGATTACACAACCCGCATATACCAACACCATGATTTGACACTACACGATGTTCTCAATATCGATTCAGGTTTCAATAACAATCTTGTTCAATCACAATATCTGATTTTCTCTATGCAATATATTATACACCATATAAACATGGTCCGTCATAATACATGTTTTTTCCTCATATGCAATATATTATGCCAAATTTATCCACATGCTAATAATATGACATTTATAAGCAATAAACCACAACAAGCAATTATATCACATAATCATGCTTGCAATTCATTAAATTATCCTTTAATTCACAAGTATAACATTTTCATTTCTTTTTTTACATGCTTTTATTTTCATTAAAGCAACAATCGACAAATCATAAGGGGAACTAGAATAACGTCTAAGTTCACGTTCCTCACTGCCACATATCCCCCAACATGTTTTTTATTTCATAGACATAATCAAAAGGGGAACTAACATCGCGTTCTAAATTCACGTCCAAATTTTACAAAATTTTCTAACCCATTTTAATTCTCAAGGGTTTATTAGGCCACCTATTCTTTTTCAATTCAAATAAGAATTAATTTTAATTTCGTAGGAAAATAATTTAATTAATTTCTCAAATTAATTTCTAAGTCCTGCTTCGATTCTAACCCAATTATAGATATTTTAAATTCATAATTTAATATATCTAAATTAAAATTAATACGGGTTTGCACACCCAAATCACATCAATGATACGGAAGTGAGAATAAAATTTCCCACCTTAATTTACGCTTACAGAACAGCCCGAAACAACCCATCGTAAACTGTGTCGACGTCGAATATGGAGCCCGCCGACCAAAGTCCCCCAAAAACTATTTTGAATATACCGAAATGTCCGCCTCGAAGACCTATACGATATATATGAAGCCCATTAGCAATAGGTTAATCAATTTGGGCAAATCTAAAATAACCTAAACGAAAATTCTAACCCCTAAACGCGATTTCCTGACAAACCACTCAACGAAAAAATATGAAATTTTAGTATGACGTACCTAGCATTGAGATGAAGCTATCCTCCAAAAATTGGACCAAAAAAAACTCAACTCGCCATTGCCGTCGTCTCTGCAACTTCTGGCCATCGTCGTTGCGTCGACAATCTCCACCAAGCTGCGCCTCTGCACGCGGCTCTCTTTCTCACTTTCATCCAGCCCAACCTCTCTCTCTCAACGAGTTGAAGTGGAGAAGAAGAATAACGGCCAGGTTTGTGGAGAGGAGACGAAAAATGAAGAAAGAGAAGGATAAGGTTGTTCGTTAGCCCTTTCTCTCTCTATACCAGCCGACATATACATATACTATATCATGTATATTAATTTGATAAGAGTAATATGAATCAAATTGAATTTTGTACAACTTAATTCTAATGGTTCCAAAACAATTGAAATGAAATGTGTGACACCTTTTATACATATATATCTATATTGCAAAAATGACCCTCTTATCATCCAAAAGTACAAAATAACACATTATCTTTATTAAAAGGTCCCAACGATCTCTAAATAAAACCCCAGAGCTCCATGGGATGCCAAATAATTGATGTAAGCCCAAATAAATACTCTGGGTTACGAAACCAAATCGTCACAACCCTATACGTCGAACAAACTAAATGTGTCGTCGCTCCGTCGAAACTCCAAACACTAAACGTTGAAACGAAACCGCATAGTCGATAACAAGAACTCATATAACATAGTCCCGCCAAGTCTGAAACGTAAACGCAAAAAATTTACAAGTACAAAATACCAAGAATAAACAATGCATTAAGAACTAGTGACGTCATAACCAAAATTAAATTGAAAATAATTTCAGGAAAAAGGAAAATAACACGGGGTGTTACATGTGACACACTAGCGTGCTATTATTAAAGGATCGACAGTTGGGTATCTGAAGCTGCCATATCCTTATCAGATTGGTGCATTAAGTCATGAGCAACTTGGTGAACATGTTGTTTCTCATATGGAACCTAATATCTTGTATCCGAAATGTCACGCCCCAAATTCCTAGGACTCCGAAACCCGAGCCTAAGAGCTAAGGGAGTGATTGCGGAAGTAAAAAGAAACGAAAAATAAATGAAAACCAATGACTGAAGGTCATCAAAGACCCATAAAAGGGTAAGAATGACACACTCTGATACCCTACTATCACGCCCCTAGAATTCCCGAAACTCTAATCTAGAGAATCAGCGAATCTCCAGAGGGTGACGTAAGTCAATCGACTACTAGAGTCAATAATAACCAGACTAAATACATGGAATAACAATGAAAACTATACTCCATGCCAAATAGAATACTAGAAACTCAAGAGTATCCTCAGATACCAACTGACACGCTCCTAAACTCCTAAGACTCCCAAACAGGGACATCCGAGGAATCCAGGATGTGATCCTTAACATGAATGACCAACTAAGACATCATTAACCATGAAAACATATGGGTCAATGATAGAAATGGTATATTAAATACCCAAATGACTAATAAAACTAAGCAGCGGAATCTAACGAAAATCCGGCAGAGTTCCGTTTGTAAATGGAACATCCGGACAACCAAACACAACACAATAACCTGCCCAAAGCAATTCAATAATCACAATGGCTTCCAAGCCCCACATTCATCAATCTACTAGGGCCGAGGTAGTGGAAAGAAACTAAAACCCCTCCAAACCCTCTAATATCAATAGAGCCACAAATGCTCGAATAAAAATACAGAAAAGCACCTAGCTGTGCGGAATAGATACAATACATCCTGAAAGAATAAATACAGGAAATAAAAGATACATCAACAGGGATAGGCCAACAGACTGGCTGCCAAAAGAAATACATGGCAAACCCATAACAAATGGGTAAGGAAAACTGAAAGCAGATACCTATCGTCCCCAAACCCCGTCGTGCTGCAACCGTAACCGCATCACCCAACGCAACTCCAAAACCTGTAACAAGGAAACAAAAGAAAGCTGTCGTTGCACTGCATCCTGCTCATAGCCGTATGTTTCCTGCAACCTGGCGTGTGAATACCAGGGGGCAAGTGAAATACCCCTGTGAGCAAATAAGCTTAGTGGGAAAAGATACTCTAACTACCACATCCTCTGGTAGTTTAGGTAATGCCAAACTGTCTAGCAAGATACATATATAGCCCAACTAATCTCATCCACGCAAAACCCAAGGCACATGCTCATATACTATCGTACGTATGTATATAACGGAAATATATATATATATATATACATCTATATATATACAAGTATACATGTATAAGTATGCCACCTGAATCTACAAGGTACAACTAAGGCTCATACTCCAAGTACCCATACCGGTAGCCTACACTACTCTCACCAACGTACACTAGGTACACGATACTAAGGTCCAGTCTAACAAGTCACCAAATTACTCACAACACAATTCAGAAGATCCAACCGAGGAGATCACACTCACCTCTAATATCCACAAGGAAACAAAATCCACCAATAGTACCAAGGAAGGCTCAAATCCTACACCCCGATAACACAGGAAGGAGAATACCCACGTCCTTGCGTACTAACACAACCATCATCAATATATATATATATAACAAACCTCATTCCATTTCTAGAGAAAATACACCTCTCAAGTACTGGGTCACCTCAATTATATCACTTCCTCAATACCATGAATCACATCACCACATTAACCTCATAACACTATCATCAATGGGTCAATCACATCACTAACACTCTCACTGTAGGTGAGGAAAACCACACAATCAAGTCACTATGAGTAGACGAACTCAACTCACGAGAACGAACACCTAAAGGTCACCAAAACAAGGCAAAGGGAAAGAATTCCCAATGCTAACCAACAACTAACCAAGACAACAACGTCAAGGTTAAGAATACCCGAACAAGGAAGAACACCACAAGTGAACAAAGAAACCAAAAACGAATGGCCGAAAGTGAAAGTAATGAAAAGATGAATCCTAGAGATTCAATAGTTTTTAAGAAAAAGGTTTCTAAACTCGAACCAATCCATTCGGTATCCATACCCCTAACGTAAGAAAAACTCCTATCACCTAGGTGGTGATACCAACAACCCAGAAAAGGGAAAGGCAACACTATATGTGTGCACTGAACAATAACAAGCCTCAATCCGAGACTTAAGCATGATAGGAAACAAAGGTGAAACAATGGAACACCTTTCAAAACTCTACAAGATGAGATATGGAGAAAGAAGTCTCGAAATCTCAGAATCCCAAGAAAATAATAAAATGGTTTTACTTTTAAGAACCACATAGTAAAAATGACCGTCTTGTCCCCGGTCTCCGTTAATTGCCATCACCGGCTTTTAGAGTTAAAAATCTTTCCAAAGAAGATCCTAAGATCGTTTTATTAAGTGTTAAAACTTTTCATTTCCACGGGGGTAGGCGAAAATGGGTTTTTCCTTTTAAAAAAATAAGGAGTTTATTTCAAAACTTAGAAAACACCGTTTTCGAAATGACAGTCAAATAAGAGAAACACAACTCTATGAATTCCTGAAATGTCCGAGAGGACAATAAAGGAAGAACAACATGTTGGACTCACGGAAGACAACCATCGGTTCCAACTCCACCAGATCAAATGACACCACGAGGAATAGGTTCGGCACCACACCGTAACTGACAAATCAAGGAATGACATACAAGTCAACGACCAAGTACTAGTGTATAAAACACCGTACCAGGAATGCTTAAGGGAATGGACTAAGCATAAGAATCAAGACTGTCAGACTACAGTACCTCGAGTACTTAATGAATCCCTAATCATAACCTCTTCTCATCAATCAAATCTCACACAACTCATCACTCGCCTTCTCTAAGGCCTCAATTATCAATTGACACAAAAATCATCCCTAATCTCAAATCTCCAAAAAAGTTCACACAACTAACCACGATCACGAAACTACTAATCACAATCACAAGGCTACTAACCACAATCACAAGGCTGCTAACCACAATCTCTAAGGCCTCAACTCAAAGTCAAGCCTACGATCCACCACTAGCCTGAACTAGCCAAATGGATAACTATGCCAACACGCATAACCTCCCCCAAGGGTACTAAAGTATACAACGACAAGTATAAATATATTCGTTTCATTTATACTTATTAATAATTACCACATTTAAAGTCTTGTTTCACATTATTCATTTTCAACTGAGCATTTATAAAATATGAATTTAATTTACAATATATTCATAAATAATCATGTTCCAACATCATATATAATATAGCACATATACATATCAATTGGGTTCACATAAATAGTATGCAGTGAAATGTGACTCAACACCCCACATGATACACACACGAAAACACACCCTTCCCAAGGTAACGGATTATTCTCCACAATTCCCCTGAGGATACAAGCTCACTAGGGAATGTAGACTTATCGTACCGTCCTTCTCAAGTGCTTTACACTTTTTATCAGAAAGACGTCACCACGACCCCAGTCGAGCACATAGGCTTTGGACGATGAGTCCTTCCCCTATCACATCTGCGTTTCTCGGATTATTAGTCCCGTGGGAGCAAGAAGCACCCCCTGGCCAGTTGTTACGACGATCCAAACACAAACGTCTATCCGCACGCAAACGGAAGTAGACCACACCAAATGAATCTCTGCAAATGGTGAACACATGCACTACATGCACCAACACCCATGTCTCACAATACATGGTGTACACAAATAAATCATGTCCAACATAAATATGTTATGCATCATATTTATGAAAATACCCACATGGTAATATATAAATCTCAAAATTTTTGTACATGTTTTTAAAAATATATTAAAGCATTTAAATCATATGAAAATAATTTCATATACCATTCATGTTCTCCAAAAATATATTTTCTTTAATTCTTTAGAAAATATTTCATTTTCAATTAACATGCCTTTTTAAAATAATTTAAACAATTATTTCACGTAATCCAAAAGGATCATAGCATATCGTCTAAGCTTTTCGAATCTCTAATAACCCATTTAAATTCGTAAGGGTTTCTAAGCCGTCTATTCTTATTTAATTTAAATAAGAATATTATTTAATCACATAGGAATAATTTTGATAAATTTTCTTAAATTAATCCCTTAGTCCATTCCAATTCTAAACAATTTATAGATATTTAAACTAGCAATTTAATATATATATATTAAATTAAATAAGGGTTTGCACCCCTAAACTACTTCAATAATGCGGAGTGAGAAATATAATTTCCCACCTAATTATACGTTACCGAACAGTCCGAAACAACACAGTATCGGCGCCCGAATATGAAGTCCGCCGACCAAAATCGTCCGAAAACTATTTCGAATATATCAAAATGTCCGTCTCGACAACCTATACGATATATACGAAGCCCATTAATAATCGGTTAATTAATTGGGTTAAATCTAAAATACCCCAAACGAAAACTATAACCTATCAATGCGATTTCCGGGCAAACCGTGCATCGTAAATTCACGAAATTAATATATGACAAATACTACGTAGGTACGAAACTACTCACCGAAAATCGGCTCAAACTGATCACCGGAAGGTTGCCAAAAAATTGGCCAAAGCTCAGCCTGACACGCCCCTGCTCACGCGCGTCGCTGCATTGACTGCTGCCTTGCGCCACCACCTGCGCGCCTCGCCGACGCCACCAGCGCCGCTGCCGTCCACCGTCGTCGCCCGCTCTAGGTCGCCGACCCTGCTCAGTCGCCGCTGCTCCAGCTCCAGTCGCAGCTGCGGCAACCCTCCATAGCCGCGCTCGCCTCAGCCTGTCTCTCTCTCTTTCTCTCTCTCTCTCTCTCAATCGGTCGAAGATGATGAGTATGGAGGTTTGAGGGAGCTGTTGCTGCTGCAGAGGAGAAGGAGAGGAGAGGAAAGCTAGGTCTGTTGCGTGTGGAGGAAAGTAGTCGTGTAGAGAAGTAGGGAACATGTCAGTGGTTGTGTGTACGAGTATACATATATATGTACTAATTGCAAAACTAACCCTCAACTTATCCATAATTGGAGAATGACCCAACTTTAATATATATATATATATAATTAAATATATATATATATAATAAATCCCAACAATTACCGGAAGCCTCCAATTAATATTGAGTCAACCCGTAAGTCCACAGGACGCCCAATAACCAAATTAGTCCGAAAGAAATATACCGGTTTAGGAATCCAACAACCGAAACACTGAGAAGGTAAATTAATACGCTTCACACCGGATCCGTAGAAGTACTAATACCGTAACCGAAATAATCGAAACGATACCATGTAGTCGAGAATAAGAATTCGCGTAGTCGTCAAAGAGAAACCGTAAAGTCATCCAGTCGACTTTAAACTAAACGCGAAAAATTTACAGGTATCAAATACCAAGAATAAACAATACGTCAATAACAAGTGACGTCATTACCGAAATTAAATTAGAATTAATTTCAGTAAAAAGAGAAAGTAACATTGGGTGTTACACGAAAGATTATGATTCGTGGAAATTTCTCGATGACTATAAACACAAGCATATTAAAAAATATGTCAACGTTTCTTGAGAAAGTGAGTGGCTAGGATATTAAAAAAAATAAAACATTATGGGAATAATTTTGGTCTTTGATTTCAAAGTTTTTATTATTGCAATTATTAAGTTTTAGATCTAGGTTATTTTCTTTGATATAAATTTCTATTTCATTGTAGGCATATGGCCATGTTCTCTTTAATTTTTGTTATCAATAAAATTTCATTCTCTCATATTTATTGTCTTTTTTTGTTATTTTAGTATGATCTTGGTCTTGGTCTTAACTAGATTGCATATTATGGCATACACCAAGTTTGGGGGAGGTTTCCACTACATTCTGAAATCTAGCTCCAAAAAGTGGTAATATTGTTGTATTCCTAGGTTTTAATGTTTATTAGAACAATGAGGACATGGTTTTATTCAAGTTTTGGGGGAGGGGGGGGGGTAGACTAATGTGGACACAATATGAGGAATTTTAAAATATATATATTTGAAAAATACCTACAGTTGCTTCTATTGAAATCCGCATAGAGTAGTCACCGATCAATCGATTTACCTATCGATCAATTGCCAGACGTAAGAAAAATAATAAATAATAAATAAATAATAATAATATATAATATATATATTTATATGTATATTTCAAATAAATAAATAATATATTTAACCATTACTATAATATTAATATCAATACAAGAAAAACAAATATAAATATATATATATTGTACTATATTTCTATCAAATCTTTATTTAAGCATATTTGTGATTAAACTTTTAAGTTAAGTAGGAACATGAGACTAGTCTGTAAATTAGATGTATGTGATATTTTCTGCTTATCTAAATAATGATTAAGTTAGAAAAGTGAAAGGATATGGTTCTCCATAGATGAGGAAACTGGTGAAATTGAAACTAGAAAAAACAATCTTGACCTATAAGCACAAGCATATGATCTATATAGTTTCATTTATGATCATTTAAGGTATTATCTTTGAAAAACTATATAAATTGGAAATACAAAGAAAAGATATACGTAAACATTCTCCCTCTACACAATAAACACTCGTATACAAAAGAGTGGAGGATGGCATATCAAACAAATGAGTGGAAAAAGAAAAATAGGAGAAGAAAGCCTTCTCCAAAAAAAGAAATGTATATAAAAAAAATAAATTAAGAGTGGAAAAAGCAAAAAGAGGGAGGAAAACCCGCTCCAACAAAACGAAAAAAAATACATACGAGATATACTATAAATGGGAGTAAATGTGCTATAAAGAAAGTTCACAAAAACACGGAAGATTGTTTGCTTTGGAAGTAGAAATTATGTAAGTTTAACAATTAGTGGAGACCACTCTTAACAATGATCTAAATTGATTATTGTTTTATGTAAGTAGTATTTATTTGCTTGTATTTATTCTACAGATTATATCATCTCCTAATTAATGAATAATAATATTCATGAATATGTGAAAATAAAGGTTATAAACAAGTTGTGGGTAGTCTATTTAACCCTCACGAGACTTCACTCGTCCACTAGGATTTTCTTAGGAGTTTAAAAGGATTGTTACATGTGCTAAGTGTTATTGTTTTCTCTTCACGAAAGAAAGGGATTAGTTTAAATACATTTAATTAATTTAAAATTATTTACTTTTCATGTTGTCCTTTTTTTATTATTATTTATTTTTATTGCTAAGGGACTAGCAATATTTATGTTTGGGGGCTTGATAAGACTAGAATATTCAATATTTGGGCCGTTAATTAAACATTTGTTAGTATCTTTATTTTATTAATAATATTTTTTTTATCTGAGTTGTGTGTTTAAGTATCTTTTAGGGCCTTAAGGCAAATTTGAGTTAATTTCGGGTTTTTAGCAAATATGTCTAATCTGGAATGACACTTGGAAGATGAAAGCACTCAAATTAGAGTAAAGTACAAGTCAAGGAAGCAAAGTATAAGCTGCTAAAACACAAAATTGTAGAATAAATGAATATCTAAATTCAAGGACCACCGATTGATCGGTAGCATCGACGTTGGAGTTTTTGCAAAAATATACTGCAGAATTCTGGCTCCTTTTGCAAGTGTATTGGAGGGCAGATTGGTCCATTCATAGCTTTTACTTGGTCCTCACACCAAGTCTTCTCAGAGTTAAAGCAAAGACATGCCATGATTACACCAACTTTTGTCTATAAATATGTGAAGACTTCATCAAGGGACGATATCTTTCAATCATAGATCATATATCTTCCATTCTCCTACAGGGAGAGATACGGAATACAAAGCCTCTAGAGAGGCTTCTCTCAAGAACCCAAGAACTAACTACCAAGCATGAAGATGATTGTTACATCAGTGATGTAGTCTTCTCCCTCCATGAGCGGCTAGTCGGTATTTAGAGTTTCCAACGAAACCCTAGTCGAGTAATGTAGAACTTTAATTTATTTTATTACAAAGAAGGGAAGCTAATGAACACTTATATGATGATTATGTAGTGAGAGACTGAACGAATAACCTAAATAAGATTTCTTATTAATTCTCTTCTTAAGCGGAGATTGAATTAATAATTGATCTTGAACAAATGTGTTTTATCATTAGGAGCAAGAACCTCCAAAGATTTAATAATGGTTTCTACATAATGGTTCTTAATTAGACATGATTAAGTCTTAGGTTTACACAGTCCATGCCAAGGGAAGATGGTTGTTAGCATGTTTTTAATTTCATGTTTTAGGAGTAGTTGTGGTATGGATACATGAAACAATCATACTAATCGAAGATGGATTATAAGGAATTGGATCGATTGCATCTCTTTGGGGATTAGGCAACTGTTTGTAGCGTTACTAATCTGATTCATATAAGATGTATCTCCCTCTTGCAATAATAAGATTAAAGGACTATATTACAAGACTAATGGTGGAGTTGGATAAAAAGCCTAGACTTGTTTATCTTGATTTAAAACCCAAAACAAAAACTCTATCTTTATTTATTTTATGTTTAGTAGTTTATAAAACAAACCAATCAAAAATATTTTATAATATAGTTCAATTTTATAATTTACAATTATTTGAAATACGACTTTGATCCCTGTGGTTCGAAACCCTCTCTACCCAACTATACTATACACTACACGCGTACTTGCGACTGAGAGGTAAAACTAGATTGTGTTAATTCTTTATTTTAAACATTTTTATTTTCGTACGAATTAAACTGATCACTCTCATCTATATATATATATACCCAGTACTTAGCAAAAATCTCTATAATCTCCAATATCTCAATACTTATGAAAATACAATTTTACCCCTAGATCATTTTATTTCTGAAATTTGTTTTCAACACTTTTTATTATTTACTAAATGAAAATATAACATGCAACTTACGAGTTTAATTACAAGTAAAACATGTAAGTCATGTTAATCATATAAAACACACTAAGCACATAATCACATAAGCACTTAATCATTAATAAAAAATTTAATTTAGACACAAAAATACCGGACTTTATAGTATTACTCCCAAACCCGTGAGCATGCTTCTAGTCCTAGGTTGGTCTAGACATCCCACATGATACGGGTGTCAATCCGGGACCCTAATCATACCAACAAATAACCCTAAGCATGCTTTCAATATATGACACATAAAACCGAAACAAACACACAGAAAATCCATAAACCATAAAAATGGAAATGTTATGCCATGCAATGCAATCCTAGACTCAAAAGGATGACCTGGTATGATGTCTCCAAAGTACTATCAACCACGAGGAATCTATCAAATCGTGAAACAACACCGTGATCGGACTAAGTCCTCACACACCTCCCAGATTTCAGGATTACTAGTTCGCCGGTAGCGAGAGAGACTGTCTGGCCAGTTGTTGCGATGACCCGAGGTTTACTCACAATGTAAAATAATGTTAGTCACTAATTTACCCTAGAGGGGGGGGGGGGGGGTGAATAGGATTTAAAAATAATTTTCTAACTCTTTTTAATTCTTACTAGCAATTGCTACAAACCACTATACTAATTTAAAAAGTAAATATGCATTGAATGTAACGTCCGGTATTTTTACGGGTTAATTTAAAATTTTTATTTAAACAATTATGTGCTTATGTGCTTAATGTGTTTAATTGTTTTATCATGCCTTACATGTTGTACGTGTTATAAAAATTGTACGTAGCATGTTTTATTTTCATTTTGAAATTAATGAAAATTATTGAGAACGATTTCGGGAAAGAAATGACCGAGGGGTAAAGGAGTAATTTCACATTTGGAACAATTAGTGGAAAATGTAGAAATTAGGGCAAGAATGGCATTTTAGTAATTAGGGAGGATGACAAGGGGTAAAAGGGTAATAAAGAGTCTTGATGACACTCTTGTAATTAACCCCAACTTTGGATGAATTTGGTCATTTCCACCTTTCATGTGTTGTCTCATTCCTAGCCCTTGATCTCATTCTCCCATCTTTGTTTTAAGCCCTTGGATCATAAGGCCTTGTTTGGTTGGCACTTAAATGGAATAATCCATTATTCTTGGTCATCCACTTGACAAGACTTTTTCTCAACCATTGGATGGTTTGTTGATTTCCATCTTTTTTCTAAGCCCTTGGATGATAAGGCCTTGTTTGGCAAAATAATGAGTTTTGTGAATTGTGTAAAAAGTCTTCCACTTGGCAAGACTTATTCCAAGCCATTGGATTCATTATTTTCTTTCCTAGCTTCATTTTGGACCCTTGGATTTGAGTAGGGTTAGTGGAGAATCTCTACACTTATGAGTTTCTCTCATTTGCAAGACTTTTCTCATACACCACAAAAATCTCTCTATCTCCCATACGTTTCTCTCTCTTGCTCTCCCTCATTACACTCCTTCATCTTCTTCTTGTCAAATTCTCTCTTCCTTATGATGAGAATTTGAAGAAGGTTTGTGCATGAAAGTGGATGTTGGTGCTCCAAGCTTTCTTTTGAGCCAAATCTTGGTAAGTAAATTCTACTCCTTTGGAATTTCTAGTTTCAAACCCTAGCTTCTATTATTGGATTCTTGTCTTCAATTTTTGATTTATGGAGTTGTCTACTTATAACTCTTGCTTGAAACTCCATTGAAGCTTAGCTATCAGTTGGGTAGAGCTTAGTGTTGGCTTTGGAGGAGGTTGGGTGGATTCGAATCACTCTTGGTGGCATTACTTGTTCTTGCTTGCTCTTGCTTGGAATTGAGGTAGGGGAAAACGATTGTCTTTGTCTTAGTAAGAGGGTGTGTGCTTCTAAGTGTGTATATGCCGTATATATATATACGAGTTGGTTTTGGTAACTTAGACCATGATTTAGGCCCTTGATAATATGATTATGTGATATAAATTCATATTGTTGTTAATTGATTTTAATTGTGATAAGAATTAATGTTGTGGTTTATTTGTCATAATTGTAATATTATGAGTATGTGAAAAGTTTGACATGATATATTGCCTATAGAGAAAAGCATATATTATGATGGAGTACGGTTGATGAAAAAAAAATCGTATGTGCATATTGAGTACGTCATGTAATGTCAAATTTATGGTGTTGGAATAAGCGGGTGGTTTAGTGATGTGTTGGTAGTCGGGTTCGGATCAAAGCAACAACTGGCCAGGAGGTATCATGCCTACGGAACTAAAAAGCCGGCAAATGTGAATTTGGAGTCCGGGTAGAGGCTCATGTTCTTGACTCCAGTGTAGTCATGGCGTACGGAGTTACAATTTGGGCTCTCGTACAACCGCCTTCCCTGTTAAAGTGATAGAGAGAAAAATCACTTGGGAAGGGTCGGTGCGGTATTCTACAATTACTTGTTGAGCTTGTATCCTCGAAAGTAATTGGACAGAGTATGTATCTGTTAACCTGAGTTGGGCGCCGTGTGTCTCGTGGGGTGTGTCGGGTCATGGTGCATTTGGATTATCATATATATATATATATATATATATGTGTGTGATTATGATGTTATTATGAAAGCATGCTATAATTGTAGAGAATTGTGTTGTGAGCATGTTGGGGAAACTTAATTGTGGGGTTCGAAGGGGTTCCGGATTGGCGTGAGAGCCATGTGGGACAAAATACTGACCTAAGAGTAGCTGCATGTACCATGGGTGGGTTGTCCTACTCGGACTACCGAGATCGAGGCAATGACGCTTCCTCTACTGGGCTAGTGAGCTCACCCCACGCCTTATATGTTTTTCAGGTGATGACCCCGTCGGGAGAATTCCGTAGTCTCTCCGTGGACGTGTGGATGTATGTCCGCCCTTTTGTGCGTGGGAGGCGGACCACACTTTATTTTGTTGGGAATTAGGTCGATAAATATATTCCTTTTTCCCTTGTAAACCAAACTTGTTGAAAAATATTATTTTGATTCGGCTAGCATGTTAGCCGAGGTGGTATAGTCCATGTTTATCCCTTGGAGCGCTATGCGCGGGGATTGTATTCTTTTGGTGCACTTCGGTGCCGGATTGTGTAATTTGAACAACTATAACATGTTTTGCCTTAGAGCGTTTAAATGTCACTCTTGAATATTTTACTTGGAGTTATGAATGTGAATTGGATGATTTGCCATGAAATGTGAGTATTAGGTGTTTGGCCGAAAACGGCGTTTTTTCTAGGTTTTCAAACTAACACTTTTCGATTCGAATGGAAAAACCCGTTTTCGCCTACCCCCGTAGCCCCGTTAAATTTCCTTGCTTTTAGAAACGGATTTAATTAAATTCGTTTTCTTAGATATTTTAAACTTTAGAAACTGGCGGTAGTTAAAACGGATACCGGGGGCAAGACGGAAGATTTTATGAAAACTTACAAAAATCATTTTTTTTTTGTTAAGTTTACGTTTTTCACGTTTCCCGAGGTCTCGGAAATTATTTTTGGGTTCCGCCAAGGAAAAACTCACTTTTCCAATATTTATGATTTTTCGGGACCGACGGCGCGAAAAACAAAGCCATATCGCAAAATCTCGAGTTTTTGCATTTTTAAACTTTAAGCATATGCAGATTTGGGCAGAGGCTAAGCTATTCTATACTTAGAATTTTTTTTCAGTTTTCAGATTTTCCAAAAAAATCTCATTTTTTTTGGTTTGGGACATGCCAGCCGCAGCAGGCCGAGCATGGCTGCTGTGCGCGCGCGCGCGGTGCGCTGCAGCGCGCAGGGCTGCACGCGGCATGGCATGCCATGGCCTGCTGCAGCGGCATGAAATGTCCGATGTTTGAAAAATCGTATTTTCCTCCTCGGATGTCGGAATGGACCCCCGTTTATTTCTATGGATTGTCCTATGTCCAAATTTTATAGATAAAATTTGAAATTATCAGTTTGGCCCTGAAATGACTATTTTATCCTTGGTGAAAGAGGGGTACCTCAACTTTAGTTTTAGGTCGGTGTTGTCTGACGCCACTTTTGAAAATTCATATCTCCTTCCTCGTGGCTTCAAATAAGGTCCCGTTTGTTCGTACTGCTAGTTTTAGGTACAAATTTTGTATTTGTAGTTGGAAATTATTATTTTACCCCTTATTTGACCATTTTACCCTTAGGTGAACATGTTGGGTCAGAATGATTCGATCAAGGTACCGAGTGTTTCGGTTTGCCTCCTTTTCGATCCCGTGTGATCTTTTTGACATCTTTGAGATGTTATATGTCTATTTTACCCTTGTATGGGTATTTTATGACTGAAATGGATTTTATTTCATTTTTATTTCTTCCGCATTCACTCCCTTAGCTCTTAGGCTTGGGTTTTGGAGTCTTAGGAAATTAGGGGCGTGACAGTGAATATCTTAACTTAATTTCAACAAGCTATTTACCGTAATATAAATTAAGCATGCAAGAACATAAAGTAAGGAGATAGAGATAGAGATATTGACACCGTGATTTTTAGTATGTTCGGTAACTCCTACTCCTCGGCTCAAGGAATCCCCTTCCTTGAGACTTTCTCAAGCCTCACACTATGGCTCTTCCTTTAATAGGTGGAATATCAAACATTTACAAAAGAGCTAACTAGCTCTTCACACAATCAAGAGAACAATTCTCCCTTGATACAATGGGCTTCACTCACCCAAGATCACAAATTTGTGTATGCAATCAATATATCACTTAAGAACCAAAAACACTCAAAACCCTAAGGTTTTTTATGGAAGATGGATCAATATAAGCTCAAATGTTTTTAGGTGATATTTCAAGAACTCAAGATATATATATATTCTCAAAATATATTTTCAAGAAGAGAATAAGCACAAAGCTTCAGTTTAAATCTTTTTAAAATGATTTGAGTGAAAAATGAGATTTATATCTTTCTTGCTATCAAAAGATTTTCCAGAAAGTGCTTGAGAGAAAATAAGGGATGAATGATTTTCAGAAAATTTCTCACACAAGAACCTTAGGTTTTCAATCCATATCTCTTTTCTATATATAGTGCATCACTAGGGTTAGGAGAGTGTATCTCTCCCTAGACATTTTGGAGAGTAGGATCTGAAAAGTAGCAAGCAATACATTTGTTTTTGGGCAAAAATATTGTTTAGAAATACTTTTCCTGAAAATCCTGAAGCACCCAGTCGACTGCCTACTGGAACCCAGTTGGACTGCCTTTATGCTTAGATTTAAAATATTTTCCCCAACAGCTAGGGTCAGTCGACTGCCTGATGATCTAGTCCTTGGACATGCCGGTCGAATGCCTCAGACAATCAAAAATGTTTATAACTCTCTGGTTCATCCAGTCAGATGGGCCCTAGGCCAGTCGACTGGGTTACAGCCAGTCGGCTGCCATTTCATGGCCAGTCGACTGGGTGACTCCAAGAATTTGTTAAAGGTCCATTTTTGATCCGTTTTGAGTTTGTTTATTCAATTACTTGAGCTTATAATACCAATCAACGCATAAGATACCTTGTTACAATATTCTCACCCTAACCTATCTACCCAGGTCTTGAGTCCAGCTGTTGTCGTTTCTTTGACCTTTTTATCATGTTCCGATTTTGCGCTTGAATTTCCTTATCGCTTGTCACTCTTTGGTATTAATGATCTTTCTGAATCATTTACCTGTACTTGCTAAAACACTTAGCTCAAAGTCTTAAATAGAATTTTTTGTTTTGAATTTTTTGTTAATATAAAAATAAGAGTTATTGTCTTAAATAGAATTTTAAGGCCAACAATCTCCCCCTTTTTGATGTTGACAAACTTTTTTGTGTTTACGCATAATTAGTGAAGTATCAAGTGATACTCCCCCTCAAAGTGTTCATCTTTTATTTTTATTTTCATGCTCCCCGTTAGGAAATAAATTTTGCAATTCGATACTCATTTATGTAATGCATTGAAATAGAAACAACATATTTCAATTAAAATTGCAAGTTCGGTACATGTTGTTTTATCCCTACAATGATCCACAAAATGATAAAGCATAAAATAAAACTAAAGATAACACAAACAAAAAACATAGGTAACGTCCTATGCTACACAAAATAGACCTATGGCCGAACACCTACAACCCAAAATTTTCCCCCCTTTGACCACATAAAAAAGGCGGAGGGTCACGGTGAAGTGCATCCATGGCTGTGGTGATGCGGTCGATCTTATCCTCAAGGCGCTTCATGTCCTCGACCGTCTTTTTTTCGACCTCCTCATTGCATTTCACAATTTCCAAGATTTGGGTAAGAGTTTCGGGATTTCCCTCGAACCCAAAATCTGGAATATCGAAATCGCTACCAAGAGACGGAAAAGAAGAAGTCGGAACTTCTGGACGAGGTACCTCAGGACGAGGAGCGGATGGACCGGCTTGGTCCGCAGGAGGAGCTTCCCTAAGAGAGACCAATACTCCATCGGCATTTTTACCAATGTGCATCTACTTGAGATGAGTGCGGTCCAGAAAAATTGGATTGTGCTCTATAGGCTCGTCACCAAATGGAACACCGTTCCGACCAAGAAGATACGATAAATGTGTAGGAAAAATAAGTGCGTCTTTCCTCTTGTGGCACTCGAGGATTGCCGAAATAAAGAGGAAAGCAAGATTGACCTTTCGATCGGTCATGACACAATAGACAAGAAAAGCTTCCATAATCGACACAAGACTTCGGCTTCCGGACTTGGGCAAAATGGAATACGTGATAATATTGTGCATAATTTGGGCCTCGGGAGTAAGCGAGGAAGAAGGAAACTCGGCAATGGAAGTGGTGGTTTTATTCACCGAAATGGCCTGAACTGCTTCGAGAGGATCGAAATCACTCAAAGAGTACCAAATAGATGGGTAGAAGTAAGAGATGCCGCCAGGAGGTAGCCGAAAAACAGTATTAATTACTACTTCGGTGAACTCAACTGAAACGCCCGCAACATTGGAGCTAATATTTATGGTGGGTGGACTAAGTTGAGGAGGATTCTGCAGATTGGTGTAGAAAGCTTTGACAGCGCACGGATAATATAAAGTATCAAGCGAAATAAAGAAATCCCAACCCATATTTTGAAAAATATCGAACTTATTGGCGTTAATCTCTTCGCATAGGGATTGGGTCACAATGCGACACCGAACAAACTTTCGATGAATGAATTTAGTTTCGAAAAGACGAATACTATCTTCATCATGACCAAGAAGAGCAGAAAGAGACATTGGACCAGATTCCGGCTCTGAATCAGTGTCCTCATGAACAGGGGACGAAGGTGGAGGAGGTGTAGCTGAAGAGCTTCCACCCCGATGGGCGCGTTTCTTGATGCCCACAACATTGGGAGCCATGAGAGAGATGAGAATCAAGATGATTGAAACATTTTGAACGAAAAATAGAAAAAAACCGTGAATTAGAGAGAAAAGATGAAAATTGTAAAAATAGATATATATATATATATATATATATATATGTGTGTGTATGTATATGGATATATATGAAGATGAGATTGATGATAATGAAGGAGAGGAACGTGGAGTAGTGGGGAAGTGGTTTGAAGATGATTAAATGGTGTGAAATAGGGAGAGAAAATGGAGAGAGTGAAGAGAAAACGAAGAGAAAAGAGATAAAAAAACTGGGTTTGCGCAGAGGCAGTTGACTGGTCATATGGAGACTGTCGACTGGCTCATGAGACAATCGACTGGCCTAATGTAGGCAGTTGACTGGCTGAAGTCGATTAAAATCACAAAAGTTGTCGGGTTTATCCAGTCGACTGGCCATTTACGAGTTAGTCGACTGGCCCTCAAAAATAATTTTTGCAAAAATTTTAAATTTTAAAAGCCGAGATCGTGGATGAGAATTTGTTAAAATTAACTGATTACTTCAAAATCCATGGCCATTCCTATTTCTCTACGAATTTTTGAAAACGGTTCGTCCGAGAGAGGTTTTGTAAAAATATCCACCAATTGATTTTTAATGTCAATAAAAACCAATTAAACGTCACCTTTGGCTACGTGATCCCTTAGAAAATGATGCCTAACCTCAATGTGCTTTGTGAGAGTGTTGAATAGGATTCTTCGAGATACAAATAGCACTAGTGGTATAACATTTAATAGGTACGCGATTGAAAACAAGTCCAAAATCAAGTAATTGTTGCTTATTATAAAGAGTTTGAGCGCAACTATTATCGGCCGCAAAGTATTCGGCTTTAGCCGTAGACTAGAGAGTGACCTAGAAAATGACATATACCACTTGTGCTTTTCCTATCCACCCTACAACCCGCAAAATCGGCATCTGAATAACTAGTGAGATCAAGTGCAGTGCCACGTGGATACCATAATCCTAAGTTAATCGTCCCACTAAGATAGCGAAAAATTCGTTTCACGGCTAGTAAGTGAGATTCTTTAGGACAAGATTGAAAGCGAGCACATAAGCATACACTAAACATAATATCCGGTCTACTAGCGGTTAAATAAAGTAAACTTCCTATCATGCCTCTATATTTAGTAATATCAACACATTTTCCATTTTCATCTTTATCGAGTTTAATAGAGGTACTCATAGGGGTAATGGCATGTTTGGCTTCCTCCATACCAAATCGCTTTAGAAAATCTTTAGTGTACTTAGGTTGGCTAACAAATAAGCCATCCAAGCTTTGCTTGATTTGCAACCCTAAGAAGAAGTTCAACTCTCCCATCATACTCATTTCAAAATCATTTTGCATACTAGATGCGAAATCTTTGCAGAGGGAATCATTTGTTGATCTGAATATAATGTCATCAACATATATTTGGATAATCAACAAATCATTCTTGATAGTTTTTGTAAAGAACGTATTATCAACCTTTCCTTTAGAAAACATTTTTTGAAGTAAAACATCACTAAGCCATTCATACCAAGCTCTAGGAGCTTGCTTTAAACCGTACAAGGCTTTAGATAATTTGTAAACATAATTTGGAAAAAGTTCATTTTCAAAGCCGGATGGTTGCTTTACAAACACTTCTTCATCTATAGTTCCGTTTAGAAAAGCACTTTTTACATCCATTTGATAAATAATGAAATTTCTAGATGATGCAAATGCAAGAAGCATTCGTATACCTTCTAATCTAGCCACGGGTGCAAAGGTTTCATCATAGTCAATACCCTCCTCTTGATTGTAACCTTGAGCTACCAATCTTGATTTATTTTGAAAAATCACTCCATTTTCATCCCTTTTATTTCAAAAAACCCATTTAGTGCCTATTATAGTTTGATGTGTGGGTTGAGGGACTAAATGCCAAACTTGATTTCGTTCAAATTGATTTAGTTCCTCTTGCATAGCCATGATCCAAGAATCATCACATTGAGCTTCGTGGAAGTTCTTGGGTTCAATTTGAGACACAAAAGCCATGTGGTTGCATAAGTCTCTAAGTTGAGATCACGTGCTAACACCTTGTGAAGGGTTACCTATGACTTGGTCAATAGGATGGTTATGTACAATCCTCCAAGATTTAGGAATGGAGCTAGTCAAGTCATCATTAGATTGATTCCCAACTTTACTCTTATCCATTTGCCTACTTGCTGAGTTGGAGATATTGAGGTTATTGAATCTATCCTCAATCCCTACAACTTCATCATCATCTAGGTCAACCTTAGGTGATGGTACAGGTAATGATTCATCAAAAACAACATGGATAGACTCTACCATGGTTAAAGTGTTTTTGTTAAAGACTTTAAAGGCTCTACTAAGACTTTTGTTAACCTAAGAAAATTGCTTCATCTGATTTGGAGTCGAATTTTCCCAAGTTATCTTTATCATTTGAAACAAAACATTTACAACCAAACACCTTGAAATACCCAATATTGGGTTTTCGACCATTCCACAACTCATACGGAGGTTTACCCAATTTTATTCGAATAATAACTCTATTTATGACATGACAAGCGGTGTTTATTGCTTTTGCACAAAGGCTTCAGGGAAGGTTGTGTTCATTTAACATAGTTCTAGCTATTTCTTTTAAAGATCTATTCTTCCTTTCAACTACCCCATTTTGTTGAGGAGATCTTGGAGCCGAGAGATCATGAGATACACCAAATTCATCACATAATTTCTCTAGATCTTGATTGTCAAATTCTCTACCCCTATCACTTCTAATTTTCTTGATTTTCAAATCTTTTTCATTTTGAATGACTCTATAAAATTTATCAAGGATGGAGTGAGTTTCATTTTTATGAGCAAGAAAGTGAACCCAAGTAAATCTAGAGTAGTCATCGACTATAACAAGTACATAGAGCTTCCCGGCTAAGCTAGCCGTTCTCTCCGGACCAAAGAGATCCATATGAAGTAGCTCTAATGGTCTAGAAATGGTGATATCTTTCTTTATTTTGAAAGAAGATTTCACTTGCTTACCTATTTGACATGCACTACATATTTTATCTTTTGAAAAATTAGTCTTCGGGAGGCCTTTGACTAATTTATTTTTCGATAAACGTTGAATGAGGTCCATACTAGCATGTCTTAACCATCTATGCCATAACCAACTGTTTTCACTCGATGTGATAAAGCATTTAACATCTTGTTCATTTAATCCACAAAGCAATATAGTATATAAATTTTTGTTTCTCTTTGCATTGAACAATTGTTTTCCATCTTTCTCAACTATGCATGCATTTGACCTAAAAATAACATCATACCCTTTGTCACATAGTTGGGTAATACTAAACAAGTTATGCTTCAAAACTTCAACTAAAAGTACGTTATCTATAAATAGAGAAGAAGATATACCAATAGATCCAATTCCAACAATTTTGCCTTGTCAGTTGTCTCCAAAAGTAACGCTTCCTCCTTCATAAGATTTTAAGGACATGAATTTTGATTTATCCTCCGTCATGGGCCTTGGACATCCGCTATCTAGAAACCATCTTTCTTTTAAGGCGGACTTCAAGCATACCTACAAAACAGCGTTACATGACGTTTATTGGTACCCAATCTGTTTTTTGTCCATTATGGTTAAAGAGAGATGCAATAGTTCCTTTAGGAACCCAAAATGATTTAGTTACCGAGTTTTCTTTTGCACGTAGAGATGCAATGGTTCCTTTTGGAACCCAAAACATTTTTGAGACAATTTTCTTCTTCTTCCTTAGATAACATGCATTTGCTTTGTGACCCTTTTTCTTGCAATAATAACATGTAACATGATTGTGATCAATTGAGGTTGAGAGAGAAGATTGTCTTGAAAAAGTATGCCTTAATGATTTTCTTTTCTTCAAGAAGAGTGCATCTTTATTGAATGCATCATATCCTAAGCCACATTTGTCAAAAAAGTTTCTTTGTCTTCCTAACATGATGCTCAAATTTTCTTTTCCTTTTGTGAATTTTGCTAAGATGTTTATTTGATCATCAATAGTATTTTTCTACAAGACATTTTCCTCTTCTATCTTAATACTTTTGTCATTTGTTACATTTGAATCAACTACGGTGATGCAAGTAGAATTACATGAAGATTTAGATTTCTTAAGCAAACTATGTTTTCTAGCTAGTTTTTCAAACTCATTATACAAATCTTAAAATGCATCTCGTAATTCATTATGGGAAAATAAAAGCTCATCATATGACAAAATGGATTTATCTAATGCATGTAAATTTAAATGTACCTCATCTTCATTTGCCATGAGGCAAATATTTGCAATTTCCTCACCATTTTCTTCCTCATCCGAATCACAAGAATCATAGTCGTCCCATGTTGCATTCATGGCCATCTTGTTTGGCATTTTCTCGTTCTCCTTTTTGGGCTTGAAACACACATTTTTATAGTGTCTCGGTTTCCCACAATTGAAGCAAGTAATGGGCTCCTTTTTGCTTGTCTCTCCTCTTGATTTGTTGCTCTTTATGAACCTTCGACCTTTAGCCTTCTTTCGTTGAAGAAATCTATTGAATTGTTGAGTGATCAAGGCAATGTCTTCATCTACCTCTTCTTCGATTTTAACATTTCCTTCACTTTTAGTGGAAGCTTGCAAGGCTATACCTTTTCTAGGCTTGGCGACTTCTTCACGGGACTTTAAAGTGATTTCCCATGTGAGGAGTGACCCGAAAATCTCATCGAGACTCATTGTGCTAAGATCATGCGCTTCTTTAATAGCCGTCACTTTTGCATCCCATTTGACGGAAGGCTTCTAAGTACTTTGCGTGCCGCATCGGATCTAGGAACAATTCTACCAAGATGCTTTAGTCCATTCAAAATATTAGTGAAACGAGACATCATAGAATTGATATTTTCATCTTCCTTCATGGAAAATAATTCATATTCATGCATAAGTAAGTCAATTTTAGATTCTCTAACTTGAGTAGTTCCTTCATAAGTTACTTCAAGTTTATCCCACATTTCTTTAGCCGTGGAGCAAGTAGAGACGCGATTAAATTCATTTGGACTTAACACATAATTTAGATTAACCTTAGCTTCAGCATTAAAAGATATAAGTCTACGCTCATCATTGTCCCATTCCTTGGGCAATTTGGGGATAGTTTTCCATCAATCATTTGGTTATAGTGAAAGGTCCATCTACAATAACTAGCCAAATTTGATAATCAATAGCTTGAAGAAAGTCTATCATTCCAGTCTTCCAATAACTATAGTTTGAACCATCAAACCATGGGCGTCTATTGTTAGATTGTCCTTCTACATGAGTGACTATGTTTGAGGCCATGATCGTTCTTTAAGACGGTAAAGTCAAAAACAAATAAAGATTAGGCTCTGATACCAATTGTTAGTCACTAATTTACCCTAAGGGGGGGGGGGGGGGGTGAATAGGATTTAAAAATAATTTTATAACTCTTTTTAATTCTTACTAGCAATTGCTACAAAACACTATAGTAATTTAAAAAGTAAATATGCAGTGAATATCTTAACTTAATTTCAACAATCTATTTACCATAATATAAATTAAGCATGCAAGAACATAAAGTAAGGAGATAGAGATAAAGATATTGACACCGTGATTTTTACGAGGTTCGGTAACTCTTACTCCTCGGCTCAAGGAATCCCCTTCCTTGAGACTTTCTCAAGCTCACACTATGGCTCTTCCTTCAATAGGTCGAATAGAAAACCTTTACAAAAGAGCTAACTAGCTCTTCACACAATAAAGAGAACAATCTTCCCTTGATACAATGGGCTTCACTCACCCAAGATCACAAATTTGTATTTGCAATCAATATATCACTTGAGAACGAAAAACACTCAAAACCCTAAGGTTTTTTTATGGAAGATGGATCAATATAAGCTCAAATGTTTTTAGGTGATATTTTAAAAACTCAAGATATATATATATTCTCAAAATATATTTTCAAGAAGAGAATAAGCACAAAGCATCAGTTTAAATCTTTTTAAAATGATTTGAGGGAAAAATGACATTTATATCTTTCTTGCTATCAAAAGATTTTCCAGAAAGTACTTGAGAGAAAATAAGAGATGAATGATTTTCAGAAAATTTCTCACACAAGAACCTTAGGTTTTCAATCAATATCTATTTCTATATATAGTGCATCACTAGGGTTAGGAGAGTGTATCTCAGCCTAGACATTTTCGAGAGTAGGATCTGAAAAGTAGCAAGCAATATCATTTGTTTTTGGGCAAAAATATTGTTTAAAAATACTTTTCCTAAAAATCCTGAAGCACTCAGTCGACTGCCTACCGGAACCTAGTCGACTACCTCTATGCTTAAATTTAAAATATTTTCCCCAACGGCTAGGGTCAGTCAACTGCCTAAAGAAGACCAGTCGACTGCCTCATGATCCAGTCGACTGCCTTGGACGTGCCATTCGACTGCCTCAGACAATCCAAAAGTTTATAACTCTCTTGTTCATCCTGTCGACTGGGCCCTAGGCCAGTCGACTGGGTCAAAGCCAGTCGACTGCCATTTCATGGCCAGTCACCAGCCACCACCGCCGAGCTCCACCATCGCCGCCACTCCTCTGAACCGCTGCTGCATCGCCATGTCGTGCGACCCAGCTGAGCTCCGCCTCTGCGCGAACCAGACCCACGTCGCCACCTCCCTTTGTCGTCGTGCACCAGTTGTTGCCGCCTCGTCGACCCAAGCCAGTAACCACCATGGATACTCCTTGCCCTTCCGACTCACGCAACTCCTCTCTTTTGGCCGACTTCTCTCTCTCTCTCGCCGGCAACAATGGAGAAGAAGAGCAGATTCGGTCATCAGCCATGAGGAGGAAGAAGAGAAGAAACGTGTAGGAGGTCTGTTGCGTGAAGAGAAGGTGAATAGAGGAGTTAGGTCAGATCTGTGTATATGCGTATACATATATATACTATATTGCACAAGTGACCCTCCAATTATCCAAAATTGCAAACTAACCCCACTACAATATATATATAATTAAATATATATATATACAATAAATCCCAACAATTACCGGAATCCTCCAATTAATATCGCTTCAACCCGTAAGTCCACAGGACGCCAAATAAATAATCACAATTAAATATACCGGGATAGGAACCCAAATGTCGGAACACCAAACAAGCCCGATTAATGAAAACGTGTCGTCGTCCAGTCGAAGTACCAAACGTTAAATGTCGAAATGATATCGCGTAGTCGGTAATAAGAATTCCATGAAGTCGTCCAAGAGAAACCATAAAGTCATCCTGTCGACTTTAAAAGTAAACGCGAAAAATTTACACGCGAAATACCAAGGATAAACAATACATCATAACAAGTGACGTCATAACCAAAATTAATTCGAAATAATTTTAGGTAAAAGAAAAGTAACACGGGGTGTTACATTATCGATGGATCGGTGGTAATACGCGATCGATCGGTTGGTCAACAGTACATTTTATTATATCGTGCAATAACAATCTGACTTCATATATTTGTGTAACAATTGTAACTTAATATCACAATATTTATTTTTGGACATCACCGATTGATTATTCTCAAAATTGTTTCTTTTTGTGTAGAAAAATATTTTTAATAAAGGTTAATTATTTGTAATAAAAGAATATTAATTTTAATAATTTTATTTTTATTTTTATTAAAAATAAATATTAAATAAAAAATTATTTTATATATGATAAATATTATTACTATAAGAAAATTGTTTAATGATCTCTTTATTCTGATTACATTTAAATAATCCGCAAATAATTTTAATTCGTCATTAAATTTATAAAAAGTCTATTCCTTTTTTAGGATTAGGGTTTGCCAATATTGCAACCCTATATCTAATTCACATATGATGGATCGCCCTTTACAATTGAATGAATATAAGTCTATATTATGCGGAGAGTGATGGTGTTTGAAATACCCTAAAATCTATCTCTATTGTCTCTAAATCAAAACTATCTTTATTTGCTTTATTTAATTTAGTTGTTTATTAGTTAATAATCAAAACTCAAATCAAATTATGTTAGCAATTCAAGAGTATTACTTTATTAGAATTTAGAGTACAACTTATTTCATGTGGATACGATATACCCTATCATAAGCATATTATACTATGATTGATTTGTGCACTTGCAATAGGTAAAACTAGGTCAATTCTAAAGGCTTACTTGAATTATTACTATTATCATCATTATTTACTCACAATGTACAATAATGTTAGTCACTGCCTGGCCAGTTGTTGCGATGACCCGAGGTTTACTCCCAATGTACAATAATGTTAGTCACTAATTTACCTTAGAAGGGGGGGGGGGGGGAGGGTGAATAGGATTTAAAAATAATTTTCTAACTCTTTTTAATTCTTACTAGCAATTGCTACAAAACACTATAGTAATTTAAAAAGTAAATATGCAGTGAATATCTTAACTTAATTTCAACAAGCTATTTACCATAATATAAATTAAGCATGCAAGAACATAAAGTAAGGAGATAGAGATAGAGATAGAGATATTGACACCGTGATTTTTACGAGGTTCGGTAACTCTTTCTCCTCGGCTCAAGCAATCCCGTTCCTTGAGACTTTCTCAAGCCTCACACTATGGCTCTTCATTCAATAGGTGGAATAGCAAACCTTTACAAAAGAGCTAACTAGCTCATCACACAATCAAGAGAACAATCCTCCCTTGATACAATGGGCTTCACTCACCCAAGATCACAAATTTGTGTATGGAATCAATATATCACTTAAGAACCAAAAACAGTCAAAACCGTAAGGGTTTTTATGGAAGATGGATAATTATAAGCTCAAGTGTTTTTAGGTGATATTTCAAGAACTCAAGATATATATATATATTCTCAAAATATATTTTCAAGAAGAGAATATGCACAAAGCTTCAGTTTAAATCTTTTTAAAATGATTTGAGGGAAAAATGAGATTTATATCTTTCTTGCTATCAAAAGATTTTCCAGAAATTACTTGAGAGAAAATAAGAGATGAATGATTTTCAGAAAATTTCTCACACAAGAACCTTAGGTTTTCAATCAATATCTCTTTCTATATATAGTGCATCACTAGGGTTAGGAGAGTGTATCTCAGCCTAGACATTTTGGAGAGTAGGATCTGAAAAGTAGCAAGCAATACCATATGTTTTTTGGAAAACATATTGTTTAAAAATATTTTTCCTAAAAATCCTGAAGCACTCAGTCGACTGCTTACCGGAACCCAGTCGACTTACTCTATGCTTAGATTTAAAATATTTTCCCCAACGGCTAGGGTCAGTCGACTGCCTAAAGAAGACCAGTCGACTGCCTCTTGATCCAGTCAACTGCCTTGGACGTGCCAGTCGACTGCCTCAACAATCAAAAATATTTATAACTCTCTGGTTCATCCTCTCGATTGGGCCCTAAGCCAGTCGACTGCCATTTCATGGCAAGTCACCACCCAACACCGCCGAGCTCCGCCATCGCCGCCACTCCTCTGAACCGTCGCCGCTTCGCCATGTCATGCGACCCAGCTGAGGTAACCCTCTGCGCGAACTAGACCCATGTCGCCACGTCCCTTTATCGTCGTCCACCAGCCGATGTCGCCTCATTGACCCAAGCCAGTAACCACCATGGTTGTTCATTGCTCTTCCGACTGACGCAACTCCTCTCTTTTGGCCTACTTCTCTCTCTCTCTCGCCGGCAACAATGGAGAAGAAGAGCAGATTCGGTCATCAGCCATGAAGAGGAAGAAGAGAAGAAACGTGTAGGAGGTCTGTTGCGTGAAGAGAAGGAGAATAGAGGAGTTAGGTCAGATATGTGCATATACGTATACATATATATACTATATTGCATAAGTGACCCTCCAATTAACCAAAATTGCAAACTAACCCCACTACAATATATATATAATTAAATATATATATATACAATAAATTCCAAAATTACCGGAATCCTCCAATTAATATCGCTTCAACCCGTAAGTCCACAGGACGCCAAATAAACAATCCCAAATAAATATACCGGGATAGGAACCCAAATGCCGGAACACCAAACAAGTCCGATTAATTAAAACGTGTCGTCATCCAGTCGAAGACCTAAACGTTAAATGTCGAAACAATATCGCGTAGTCAATAATACGAATTCCATGAAGTCGTCCAAGAGAAACCATAAAGTCATCCAGTTGACTTTAAATGTAAACGCGAAAAAATTTACACGCGAAATACCAAAGATAAACAATACATCATGAACAAGTGACGTCATAACCGAAATTAATTCGAAATAATTTTAGGTAAAAGAAAAGTAACACGGGGTGTTACATTATCGATGGGTCGGTGGTAATGTTTTTTTATTTTTATTAAAAATAAATATTAAATAAAAATTTATTTTATATATGATAAATATTATTAGTATAAGAAAAGTTTTTAATGATCTCTTTATTCTAATTAAAATTAAATATTCCGAAAATAATTTTAATTCGTCATTAAATTTATAAAAAGTCTATTTCTTTTTTGGGATTAGGGTTTGCCAATATTGCAACCCTATATCTGATTCACATATGATGGATCGCCCTTTACAATTGAATGAATATAAGTCTATATTATGCGGATAGTGATGGTGTTTGAAATACCCTAAAATCTATCTCTATTGTCTCTAAATCAAAACTATCTTTATTTGCTTTATTTAATTTAGTTGTTTATTAGTTAATAATCAAAACTCAAATCAAATTATGTTAGCAATTCAAGAGTATTACTTTATTAGAATTTAGAGAACAATTTAGTTCATGTGGATATGATATACCCTATCATAAGCATATTATACTATGATTGATTTGTGCACTTGCAATAGGTAAAACTAGGTCAATTCTAAAGGCTTACTTGCATTATTATTATTATCATCATTATTTATTATCCTAGCCTTGTGGCTAAGACCGATGAAGGTTTTGGGACCGATCAAGTTCTTGGCGCCGTTGCCGGGGACTAACGGATATTCTGAATTTTAGTCATTTAGTATTGTTGAATTGTTTTTACTTGCTTTATTTTTATTTTCTTCTTTTTGAAGTTGAGTTGTGTGTTTTGACCAGGTACACCGAAATAAGCAAAAGGAGAACCAGAGAAGCATGTGGTCATTGTTTTGCTGGACCGTTTCTGAGTTTTAAGTGTATTTAGCATTATTTCACAATGCTACTTTACTTTTCTTTCTTAATTGTTTTTTATTTATATTTATTAGTATAAAAAAATTCTGCAGTTTTCGTATAAACTGTCAGAAAGTCGGAATTTAGCAAACAAGGAGAGGCTTTTGAGTGGTAAAGGGCCACTAAACAGAACTCACTGCATAGTTGTGAGACAAGGTGATTTTAGGCCGAAACTCGTCGTTTAAGTTCTCAAAACCATGATTTTAGACCTCAAATTTCTCTTTTATTTTATTTTATTTATTTTCTCTTTATTAGTAGCTTAGTTTAATGTATTATAATTTTATTTTTGAATATTTCATTGGGTGTATCGTTGGTCGTGATGAACCATAAAAAAATACGCTATCTTTGGATTATGAAATTGAAAGTATTGAGCTTAATTCCGTAAACAAAGAGAAAAATAAATCTATAGGAGAGAACCTAGAAATAGAAGACATGACTGACCATGAAATGGAACCAATAACTTTAAAAGAATTCTATGGTCCTTGAAGTGACCCTTTCCCATCTGATATAGAGTTGTCAGGTGTTACGGCAGCTTTTGAGATCGACTTGGAAATAATTCGCGAGATATCTAAATTTTATGGATATAGTAATGAAAATCCATATCTACATATTGATTTTTTTCTAGAAATTTTTTCAATCACTAAAACAAATGGATTAACAGATCAAGGACTTCGTTTACGCCTTTTTCCTTTCTCTTTCGAAGATAGGGCATGAAAGTGGTTTAGGAATTTAAATACAGAGGTGAGAAGGAGTTGGGATACACTTCAACGAGAATTTATAAGTAAATTATTTCCATTAAGTAGAACCTAAGAGATACGAGATGTTATATTTTGTTTTTCGCAAAAAAGAGGGAGTGCAATTCCATGAGATGTTGGAATGGTATAATGAACTTTTGAAGGAGTGTCAGCACCATAAAATCCCAAAAACCGAATTGGTGCATAGGTTTTATAATGGAGTTAATGAGTACTGTAGACAAATGATAGATAGGGCATGTGGAGAAATATTGTTTCTCAGACCGGTTGATGAAATTTGGAAGTTGTTTGAGGATTTGGGTGAGAATTCCTATTAAAAGGCGTCGATAACTAGAGATCCTACGATAATTTTGAGTAACCTTGTGTCACGCCCCTAAAATCTAAAAACTCCCGAACCAGGACATCCGATGACTCTGGGGTGTGATCCATACATAAAGCAACCAACTAAGAATATCAATAACAACAAAACATATGGAATACTAATAAAGATGATATATTCCATACCCAATTGAATGGTAGAAATACAATAGCGGAATCCAATAAAAATTCGGCAAAGTTCTGATTGTAAATGGAACATCCACATAAACAACCACAACAGAATAACCTGCCAATAAGAAGTGCTATAATATCAATGGCTCACAACCTAACATTCGTCAATCCTACTAGGGCTGAGCTAGTGGAAAGAAACCACCGCTACCTCTACACAACCCTCAATAATCTACAGAACCACAATGCTCGACTAAGAATACAGAAAGGTACATGGCGGTGTCGAAGAGCTATAACAACATCATGACATAATAAATACATGGAATAAAAGAAACACCGATAGGGAATATGTCAACAGACTAGCTCCCAAGAGAAATAAATGGCAATCCCATATAACATGGGTAAAGAGACTAATAATGGGAAAACAGTGGCCAACTATCGTCCCCAATCCAGTTATACTGCAACCGTAACCGCATCACCCTGCGCAACTCCAAAACCTGTAACGAGCAAAACAAATAAAAAGTGTCGTTGCACCGCATGCTGTCTGTAGCTAAAACATTTTTTGCAAACTGGAGTGGAATACAAGGGGCATAAAACACCTGTGAGCAAAGAAGCTCAGTGGGAAAAACAAAATCCTTACTACTACATCCCCTGACTATTTAGGTAATGTTAAATGCTCTAGTAAAATACATAGTACACTACAAATGTACGCCAAGTTACAACTCTAGTAGTCTACACTACTCTCACAAGTGTACGCCAAGTACACAGTAACCCAGTCCAAACTGAGTAAGCACCAAGCGTTCTCTACGCTAACTAGATGATCTATAAAGAGAGAATCAAAATCACCTTTAATATCCAAAGGAAGAAAACATCTACAACTAGTAATAATGATGGCTCATAACCCACTCCCCGAGAACACAGGAGGAAAATCACTCACATCCTTGCGTACTAACATAACCATCATCAATATATATATAATATATATGAGCCATCATCCCATTCCTAGAGAAGATACACACCTCAAGGACTAATCACTTCAATCATATCACATCATCACATCATCCTCAAATACTATCCTTAATACGGTCAATGAAATCACTAACGCTCTCACTATAGGTGAAGAAAGTTAACCAATCAAATCACTGAGAGCACACGAACACTACTCTCATGAACGACCACATAAGGGAAAAGGAACAAATCCAGGGAAAAGAGATCCCAATTGTCACGCCCCAAATTCCTAGGACTCCGAAACCCGAGCCTAAGAGCTAAGGGAGTGAATGCGGAAGTAAAAAGAAATGAGAACCAACGACATTCAGTCAACAAACACCCATTAAGGGTTGCAATGAATGCCCAGATACCATGTTGTCACGCCCCTAAAGGGTGACGCAAGCCAAGCGACTACTAGAGTCAATAATAACAAAGAAGTACATGGAATAATAATGAGAATATACTCCATGCCAACACGAATACTAAAAACACAAGAATATCCTTAGATATACAAACAGACACACTCCTAAATCCCTAAGACTCCCGAACTGGGACATCCAAGGAATCCAAGATGTGATCCTTAATACGAATGACTAACTAAGACATCATTAACCAAGAAAACATATGGGTTAATGGTAGAAATGGTATATTAAATACCCAAATGAATGACAAAACGAAGCAGCGGAATCTAACGAAAATCCGGCAGAGTTCCGTTTGTAAATGGAACATCCGGACAACCAAACACAACACAATAACCTGCCCAAAGCAATTCAATAATCACAATGGCTTCCAAGCCCCACATTCATCAATCCTACTAGAGCGGAGGTAGTGGAATGAAACCAAAACCCCCCGATCAATTCACTAAGAGTACAAGACCTCAACTCACAAGAACGACCACCTAAGGGTCACCAAAACGAAGCAAAGGAAAAGAGTTCTCAATGCTAACCAACAGATAACCAAGACAACGATGTCAAGGTTAAGATGCCACCAGTGAACAAGGAAAGAATACCAAGAGGGAACAAGGAAACCAAAAACGAATGGCCGAGAGTGGAAGTAATAAAAAGATGAATCCCATAGATTCAATAGTTTTTAAGAAAAAGGTTTTCAAACTCGAACCAATCATTTTGGTATCCATGCCCCTAACGTAAGAAGAAATCATATCACCTAGGTGGTGAAACCAACAACCCAGAAAAGAGAAAGGCAACACTATATGTGTGCACTGAACAACGACAAGCCTCAAAACCGAGACTTAAAAATGATCGGAAGCAAAGGTGAAACAATGGAACACCTTTCAAAACTCTACAAGTCGAGGTTTTGAGAAAGAAGTCTCGTAACCTCAGAATCCCAAGAAAAGTAATAAAATAGTTTTCTTTTAGAAAATCACACAGTAGAAATGACCGTCTTGCCCCCGGTCTCCGTCAGTTGCCATAACTGACTTTTACAAGTTGAAAATCATTTCAAATAAGATCTCAAGATCATTTTATAAGTATTAAAACTTTTCATTTATACGGGGGTAGGCGAAAACGGGTTTTTCCTTTTAAATACAAGAGTTTACTTCAAAACTTAGGAAACACCGTTTTCGAAATGACAGCCAATAAGAGAAAACACAAATCTATGGATTCCTATAATGTCCGAGAGGACAGTAAAGGAAGAGTACTACATTGGGTTCACGGAACACAACTATCCGTTCCCAACCTCACGAAACCAAACGACAACACATGGAAGAGGTTCGGCACCATGCCGTAACCAACGAGTCAAGGAATGACATGTAAGCCAAAGGCCACGTACTAGTGTACAAACACTGTACAAGAAATGCTTAGGGGAATGAACTAAGCACTAGAAACCACGCTACAGTACCCTAAGTACTTAATGAAATCACTTCAATCATAACCTCTACCCATTCCTCAAAAGAATGAAAAACACTTAAAGGTCTATACTACCACATCCACTAAGACCACAATCACATCAACCACCTTATCCAAGGCCTCAATCACAATTGATACTAAGTCAATCACTGACCTCAAATCTCTAAAGATATCACACAACTAACTACAACCACAAAACAATTAACAGTCCTCTCTAAGGCCACAAATCAAAATCAACTCCACAATCCACCACTAGCCTCAACTACTCACAGAGATTACTACATCAATACACTTAACCTCCCTCAAAGGCATAAAAGCATATAACACAAGTATAAAGATTATATGTTTCATTTATACGATAATGATTTTCTCATTTAAAGTCTCGTTTCACATTATTCATTTTCAACTGAGCATTTATAAAATGTGAATTTAATTTACAATATTCATAAATAACATTCTCCAACAACACATGTAATATAGCACATATACATGTTAAATGAGATCACATAAATAACATGCAGTGTAATGTGACTCAACACTCCCCGTGATACTCACGCACAACACACCCTTCCCAAGGGCAACGGATACAAACTCTGTCCACTCATCATAGTGTAGAGTTACCACACCGACCCTTCCCAAGTGATTTTTATCTCTATCACTTCAACAGGGAAGGCGGTTGTACGAGAGCCCAGCTTGCAACTCCGTACGCCATGACTACCCTTGAGTCAAGAACATAAGCCTCCACCCGGACTCTTAACTCACATTTGCCGGCTTTTTAGTTCCGTAGGCGTGATACCTCCTGGCCAGTTGTTGTGATGATCCGACACAAACCCTCTCATATACCACATGAAATGAGGTAAACTACACCAAAAGACCTTTCTCTGCAAATGGTGAAACCCGTGCACTACGTGCACCCACACCCATGTGCTCACACGACATGGTGTACAATCAAATCATATCTCAATATAAATATGGCATGCATCATATTTGTAAAAATACCCACATGGTAATATAAGTCTCAAAATCTCTTTTCAACATGCTTTTAAAATACCATAAAGCAATTAAACTATATGAAAACAATTTCATATATAATTCATGTTCTCCAAAAATATATTTTATATTAATTCTTTAGAAAATATTTCATTTTCAATTAACATGCCCTTTTAAAATAATTTAAACAATTATTTCACGTATTCCAAAAGGAACCTAGCACATCGTCTAAGCTTTACAAATCTCTACTAACCCATTTAAATTCGTAAGGGTTTTCTAAGCCGTCTATTCTTATTTAATTTAAATAAGAATATTATTTAATCACATAGGAATAATTTAATAAATTTTCTTAAATTAATTCCTAAGTCCCATTCTGATCCTAAACAGTTTATAGATATTTAAACTAGCAATTTAATATATCTATAATAAATTAAATAAGGGTTTTGCACCCCTAAACTACTTCAATAATACGGAGTGAGAAATATAATTTCCCACCTAATTATATGTTACCGAACAGCCCGAAACAGCACAGTACCGGCGCCCAAATATGAAGCCCGCCGACCAAAATCGTCCAAAAACTATTTCGAATATATCGAAATGTCTGTCACGACAACCTATACGATATATACGAAGCCCATTAATAATAGGTTAATTAATTGGGTTAAATCTAAAATACCCCAAACGAAATCTATAACCTATAAATGCGATTTCAGGGCAAACCATTCATCCTAAATTCACGAAATTAATATATGATGAATACTACGTATACACGGAACTACTCACCAAATATCGGCTCAAACCGATCACCGGAAGGTCGCCGAAAAAATGATCGAAGCCTAGCCTGAGTCGCCACTGCTCGCGCGTAGCCACCTCTGCACTGACTGCCACCTTGCGCCACCACCTGCGCCACCACCTGCGTGCCTCGCCGACACCACCAGCACCGCCGCCGTCCACCGTCGTCGCCCGCTCCAGGTCGCCGACCCTGCTCGGCCGCCGCTGCTCCAGCTCCAGCCGCAGCTGCTGCTGCGGCAACCCTTCATAGCCGTGCTCGCCTCAGCCGGCCTCTCTCTCTCTCAATCGGCCATGGAAAAGGGTGGAGAAGCTGATTGTAGGGGGGGATGATCAAGCTGCTGCTCGTCAACGAGGAAGAGGGTAAGTGGTAGCCGAGTCTGTGGTGTTTCAGCAACAAGTCAGACACATATGTATATATTTATGGGTAATTGCAAATGTGACTCTCTATTTCTCCATAATCGCATTATGACCCCTATATAATTCTCTCATATATACATACATATGTCTAAATTACACTAACAACTCTCCAATTTTCCATAATTGCACAAGTGACTAGTTAGTCTCCCCTAATTACAAAAGTAACCCTCATGTCTTGCCAATTCACCATTTTAACCCCAAAACTATATATATATAATTAAATATATATATACAATAAATTCCAATAAATACCGGGAGCCTCCAATAATATTGCGCGACCCTGTAAGTCCACGGGACGCCAAATAACTAAATTAGTCCGAAAGAAATACACCGAGTTAGGAACCCAAACGTCGGGACACTAAACGCCCGATCCAATTAAAATGCGTCGTCATTCAATTGAAACACTAATCATTAAACGTCGAATCGAAACCGCGTAATCGAGAATAAAAATTCGCGTAATGTCGTCCAGTCGAATTTAAAACTAAACGCGGAAAATTTACAGGTATCAAATATCAAGAATAAATAATACGTCATGAACAAGTGACGTCATTATTTAAATTAAATTCGAATTAATTTCAGTAAAAAGAATAATAACACGAGGTGTTACAACCTATGTGGGCGGGTGTGTTGTGGGTAGGTGGAGATGGCACTGGCAGGCTACCACATTGGGCAAGCTACATGTGCACAATCCCACATCACCTAGCTAAGCAAAGGCTAGTGCAAAATGTGAGTTTTATACCCTTCTATGACACAACGTATTCTAGTAGCCTAGTGGTGGCTAGCTAGAAACAAAACCTTGAGGGTAGGCACCAAGGTCAGGGGTTCGACTATTGGCAGACTCCCAAATAGGATAATATTTCCTGGGCTGGGTAGGCCAGTGTAGGCCATGGTCAGTTGTACAACTCTGACTCCAGACGACGGGTTTTAAAACCGTGATTGTTGGGAATCCACCGGAAATCCACAGTTAAGTATGCTTGACGTGGAGCAATCCTAGGATGGATGAACCCCTAGGAAGTCTCCAGTATGGGTGAGCCAAAAACGAACAGTATTGTGTCAGGATTGGGAAGGGGCTGTTACACGCACACCCAAACCATATAAAACAATATAGATGTGATAATATTTTTCCCACCTCAAAACGCATGCTACTCGTTAAACCATCACGTCCGTAACTGAACTGGATACAACGACAAGTCGCCAAATCCGTGTGCTCAATTCTGGCCTAAAACACTTTTGGCCAAAATGGGAGTTGCCGTGAACACTATCGGCGCTGAATATGGAGCTTGTTAACCAAAGTTTTCTGAATGAAATTACGCTTGAACCAAAATGACCGCCTCGACGTCCTATACAATATATTCAAAACCCATTATCAATTACTAAGCGGTATTGAAAAAATCTAACATAACCCAAACAAAAATTCATACCTATAATCGGGATTTCCTAGCGAACCGTTCAATAAATGAAGCCCAATTTTTAGTATGTCGTACACCACACCGAGACGAAACTACCCTCTAAAATTGTAGCCATCGAAGCACCGGAAGCTGTCAAACCGGCAGCCCGAAGCTCCGACCGAACCGGTTCTGCCCAGTTGCGCCCAAACCTTTACCGGACCCTTCGTGCTCCTGTATCACCACCAGCCGTTAACGACTCTTGCGCAACGCCGCCACATCATTGCCACCCTACTCCAACTATCGTCGCCGCCCGTGCTCCACCAGTCGCGACTTCCCTGTACACGACTATCTCTCCTGACTCTCTCTCTCTCTCTCTCTCTCTTTCTCTCTCTCTCCCTCCCTCCTGATTGCTGGTGAAAAAGAGGAAAAAACATGGTTGCACGGGGAAGAAAGAGAAGTGTCTGCAGTGATGGCATGAAGAAGTGACCGATCCTCCCTCTCTTAATATATCGGCATATATATATATATCTAATTTCATATATATATTATAAATAAATATACCTATATATATAATTAAAAATCAATATATATACATACAACAAATCCCTAAAAATACCGAATCAACCCCCAAGTGTGATCATGCAAACCTGTAAAATCCTCGGAATGCCAAATAACTTATATAATCCAAAATAAATACACCAGAGTATAAAACCTAATCATCGGAACCTTAAACGTCGAACAATTAAAATGTGTCGCCACCCAGTCGAAGTACCAAACGTTAAAACGAAATCGCGTAATCGGCGACAAGAAAATCTATGAAATCGTCAAGGAGAAAACGTAAAGTCGTCTAGTCAACTTTAAACGTAAACGCAAAACATTTACACGCACAAAATACCAAGGATAACCACGACGTCATGAACAAGTGACATCACAACCGAAAATAAATCGGAAAGCATTTCAGGAAAAAGGGAAAATAACACAGGGTGTTACATCTTGAGAGATTTGTGGATGCTTACAATAATATGTCATAAAAATTGACAAGATTGACCAATAACCTAACCAATCCATGAATTTCACCAATTCTTCACCTACAAATGTTTATCCCGTATATTCCAAACTCTCCTATGTTGCCAACAACTGTCCAATGATGTAACAAAATAGTGAAGTAATACCAAAGGAATTTAACACTACATTTCCCAAAATAGCGTATAATTATTATTCTAATACATACAACTCTGGTTGGAACGATTATCCCATTAGCAATCTCAAGTAAATGTCCAATTTTACCCTCAACATCTAATAAATTCCAATTTGAGGAATCAAATAAATATCTTTCCCAAGAGCCATTGTGTGTGAGGAGATTACACACAAGGTAGACAATTCATACTTACAATTGGATAATCAAGAATTTTATTTGTATGATTTAAATCAACCTCAGTATAAAGATTTTGTTCCAGATCTAATTCCAAATCCACCTCCCCGGTCAAACTATTGTGAAGATAGAGTTTTGACTGCCCTTAGCACGTTAGAAGCCGAATCACAAGTACTCTACTCTTTATTCATAGTCTTTTGCTAAGTTATAAACCCATGTAAGAAAACTAGCTAGTGATTTAAATAAAAGAGAAGAGGAGTGTCCACGTCAAGTTGTACTTGGTCCAATGAGCCAAGGTATAGTTGAATTAGGATCCCTTAGTGATGATGTCACGCCCCTAAAATTCCCGAAACTCCAACCCGAAGAATCAACGAATTTCTAAGGGTTGACGTTAGTCAAGTGACCACTCGAATCAATAATAACAAGGAAATATATGGAATAATGATGGAAACTCAATAGTATCCTCTGATACCCAACTAACACGCCCCTAAATTCCTAAGACTCCCGAACCGGGACATCCAAGGAATCTAGGGTGTGATCCTTACAATGAGTGACCAACTGAGATATTATTAACCATGAAAACATATGGAATAATGATAAAAGTGGTATATTCCATACCCAAATGAATGATAGAACAAAGTAGTGGAATCTAACGAAAATCCGGCAGAGTTCCGTTTGTAAATGGAAAATCCTGACACACGACCACAACAGAATAACCTGCTAATAATAGTTCGATAATATCAATGGCTGATAGGCCCAACATTCATCAATCCTACTAGGGCCGAGGTTGTGGACGGAAGCGGTCCTCCTAGGGCCGAGGTTGTGGACGGAAGCACCCCTACCCCTACACAACCCTCTACAATCAACAGAGCCACAATTGCTCGAATAAAAATACAGAAAAGCATATAGTTATGCCGAATAGATACAATGACATTCTCAAATAATAAATATAGGAATTAAAAGATACACAAATAGGGATATGCCAACAGACTAGCTCCCGAGAGAAATACATGACAATCCCATAAAATATGGGTAAAGAAGCTGACATAAGATAACTATCGTCCCCAAACCAGCCGCGCTGCAACCGTAACCGCATCACCCTAAGCAACTCCAAAACCTGTAACAAGGAAAATGAAAGAAAACTGTCGTTGCACCGCATGCTGCTCGTAGCCGTAACATTTCCTGCAACATGGCGTGGGATTACCAGGGGGCGACGAAATACCCCTCTGAGCAAATAAGCTCAGTGGAAAAACGATATCCTAACTACTACATCCTCTAACTGTTTAGGTAATGCTAAACTATCTAGCAAGATACATAGCCCAACAAATCCTAGCTACGCAACCACAAGTAGCTACGTACCCATATACTATAGTAAATAAGTATACATATCGAGAATATATATATATATATAGATATATATATATATAAGTACACAACATGAGTCTATAAGGTACAACTAAGACTCGTACTCCAACTACCAACACACGTAGTCTATACTACTCTCACCAATGTACACTAGGTACACGACACCCAGGTCCAATCTAACAAATCATCATGCTCTCACAACGCTAACCAAAAATCCAAATAGAGGGAAAACACACTCACCTCTAATATCCATAACTAGTACCAAAGAATACTCACAACTCACTCCCCGAGAACACAGGAGGGAAAGCATTCACGTTCTTGCGTACTAACCCAATCGTCACCAATATATATATAATATATATATAAACCATCATTCCATTCCTAGAGAAAATATATACCTCAAGGATGGAGTCACCACATCATATCACTATATGAAAATCTCAAAATACTATCTCCAACAAGATGAATAAATCACCAACACTCTCACTATGGATAAGGAACACTAAACGGTCGAATCTCGGAGAGTACCTAAACACTACTCTCATGACAACCACATAAGAGTCAAGGAACCAAAGCAAGGGAAAAGAAGTCTCAATGCTAAACCAACGGATAATTGAAACAACAACGTTAAGGTAAAGAACGTCACAAGTGTTTAGGGAAAACACCCGAACAAAGAAACCAAAAGCGAATGGCTGAGAATGGAAGTTATAAAAAGATGAATCCCAGGGATTAATGTTTTTAAGAAAAATGTTTTAAAACTTGAACCAATCCATTCAACATCTATGCCCCTAACATATGAAAAACTCAAATCACCTACGTGGTGACATCAAATAACCAAGCAGAAGGGAAAGACAACACTATATGTGTGCATTGAACAACAACAAGCCTCAAACCCGAGACTTAAAAATGATCGGAAGCAAAGATGAACAAGAAAACACCGTTCAAAACTCTACAGGGCGAGATCTTAAGAAAGAAATCTCGAAATCTCAGAATCTCGAGAAAACTAATAATATAGTTTTCCTTTAAGAAACCACACAGTAAAAATGACCGTCTTGGCCCCAGTCTCCGTCAGTCGCAATCACCAACTTTTAGAGGTTAAAATCTTTTTAAAGAAGATCCTAAGATCATTTTATAAAGTACTAAATCTTTTTGTGCCTACGGGGGTAGGCGAAAACGGGTTTTTCCTTTTAAATACAAAGAGTTTATTTCAAGACTTAGAAAACACCGTTTTCGAAAGACAGCCAAATAAGAGTGAACACAAATCCACGGATTCCTATAATATCCAAGAGGACAAGGAAGTAAGAGTTTGGGTTCACGGAACACAACTATCCGTTTCTAACCTCGCAAAATCAACTGACAACACAAGGAAAAGGTTCGGCACCACGCCGTAACCGACGACTCAAGGAGTGACATATAAGTCAACAATCACATACTAGTGTACAAAACACAGTACAAGGAATGCTTAGGAGAATGAACTAAATATGAGAAACAACGCTGCAATACTACAGTACCCTAAGTACTTAATAAAATCCCTCAACTATAACCTCTTCTAACCCAATCAAAATCTCAAAATACGGTTGATAACCCATTCATCAAAAGGTGAAAGGCACCTAAAGGCCTATACAAAAAAATCCACTAAGTTCACAATCTCATCACCCGCCTTCTCTAAGGCCTCAAATCTCAATTGATACTAGAATCAATCCATGACCTCAAATCTCCAAAGAGGTCACACAGCTAACCACAATCACAAAAATATTATCTGCCTTCTCTAAGGCCTCAACATAAAACCGACTCTATAGTCCAATACTAACCTCATTTATCCAAAGAGGTCACTACACTAATATACTTACCCCTCCACGGGCACAAAAGTACATAATTACAAGTACAAGAATATAATTCATTATACTTTTTCAAATACCGCATTTAATTCATGTTTTTCACATTATTCACTTCCAGTTGAGCATTTTATAAAAATATGAATTTATTTTGCAATATTCATAATTAACATGCTCCGAAATCCACAGGTAATAATATCACATAATAAACCTGCTCCAACATCACATGTAATAATATTACATATACATGTCAAATGAAATTACATAAATGCTATCCAATGTGACTCAACACAACCCGTGGTACACACACAAAAAGTCAATCGGATCCTTCTCTACCATTCCTCTGAGGATACATGCTCACTAAGGAAGGTAGACTCATCGTACCGTTCTTCCCAAATGTTTTTGACACTTCATACTTTTATCCAGGAAGACGTCCTCCATGACGCTATCGTGCATATAGGATTTGGACAAGTCCTCCCCCTATCGTCTGCATTTCTCGAAAGATTAGTTCCGTGGGAGCAAGAAACACCCCCTAGCCAGTTGTTACGATGATCCAAACACAAGTTTACTCACGCACCATACACAAACGGATGTAGACCACACCAATTGAATTATCTCTACAAATGGTGAACCCATGCACTACATGCACCAACACCCATGTACTCACACAACACGGTGTACTCAATACGCATACAAGGCCTCCATAAAAACCATGCCTCAATATAAATAAGTAATGCATCATATTTATAAAAATATCCACATGATACCAACATAAATCTCCTAATCTCTTTAACATGCTTTTAAAACATAATAAAGACATTTAAATCACAAGGAAACAAGTTCATGTACAATTCATGTTTTAAACAATATATTTCTTTTAATTCTCTAGGAAAAGTATTTCCATTTCTCTTGACATGCTTTTAACACAATTAAAGCAAATAGTTCACATATCACAAGGGGAACCTAGCATAACGTCTAGGTTTTCACTTCCCTCTCATTCATATATCCCCTAACACAGTAAAAAGGGAACTAATATTGCGTTCTAAGTTCACGTCCAACTTTTACAAATTTTTACTAACCCATTTTAATTCTCAAGGGTTTACTAAGCCACTTATTCTCATTCAGTTCAAATAGGTATTAATTTAATTTCACAGGAAAGTAATTTAATTAAGTTTTCAAATTAATTTCTAAGTCTTGCTTCGATTCTAACAAAATTATAGATATTTGAAATTCACAATTTAATATATCTAAATTAAAATAAATACGGGTTTACACACCCAAACCATGTCAATGATACGGAAGTGAGAATAAAATTTTCCAACTTAATTCATGCTTACAGAACAGCCCAAAATGGCCCACCGTGAACAGTATTGGCTCCCAAATATGGAGCCCGCCGACTAAAGTCATCCGAAAATTATTTTGAATATACCGAAACAACCGTATCGACAACCTATACGATATATATGAAGCCCATTAGAAATAGGTTAATCAATTTGGGCAAGATGATGAGATGATGTTGATGATAAAGGTGGGGAGGAGAGGAATTAGCAAATCGTTGCGTGAGGAAGAGAGGAAGTGATGACCTAGGTCAACGTTTTCTCTTTATACACTGATATACATGTGTATACATTTATATCCAAATTACATAAGTAACCCTTCGATTATCCAAAATTACACAATAACCCCAAGAACTCCATAGGACTCCAAATAACTAAATTAGTCCGAAATAAATACACCGGGGTAGGAGCCCAAACGTCGGAACACCTAACAAGCCTGATCCAATAAAATGTGTCGCCGCCCAGTCAAAGCACTAATGCTAAACGTCGAAACGAAACCCGCGTAATTGGTAACAAGAAATCGCGTAACGTAGTCCCGTCAAGTCTGAAATGTAAAAGAGAAAAAATTTCCGGTACAAATTACCAAGAATAAACAACGCGTCAAGAACAAGTAGCGTCATAACTGAAAATAAATCGGAAATAATTTCAGGAAAAAGGAAAATAACACGGAGTGTTACAGATGAAGAGGAAACTAGTCCAGCTGATACAACTTATGAGGATGAGGAGGATGATTACATTCAAATAGAGGAACAAATTGAACCATATAATGAAATCTCACAAGAAGAGTGGACACAAATTACTCCCTTACCACAAGATTCAATTGAGACATCTTATGAATTTAGAGAACCAATTCCCCAATGTCTCGAGGACCAAGTCCACGATAACCAAGAATGGAGGAATATTATTAAATTGAGGGGATTGATGAGGTGATGGAGGACATATCACCTCTTATAGTTATGGAAAATTCGTTGAATACAAGGATTAAACATGGGATGAATACAAAACATGATAAAAGAGGTAAGTTATATGACGATTATGATTTGCTAGATGTCATGCTCATTATTGAATATCCACAATGGACACCGATTAACAATTTACTTCCTAAACTTTGACCGAAATTTGGTGGATCTGTAGCAGAGAGAAAAGGTGTTGGATAAAGATCCACAATGGACGCAGTCTTGCCAAAGACGGTAAAGATTGGCGCCGGTAATCCGGACTTGTATATTAATTAGATTTTCTGTTCTTTTTACATGTGTTATGATTCCTTTTATTTTGAAGAATATTTTTAGGATTAGTTTAATAGTTTTTGAATTCTTGAAGTTTAGATAGATTTTTTCGGCCTTTTAAATTTTAAATTAAGATTCGTTTATTAGAAAAATTTACACCCCTGCGATGAAATCCAATGTGGGCATAATAGTATAAGTTTGGGGGGGTATGTTTTCAAAAATATTTTATTATCTATATATACTAATTATATATATACATATGTATAATTGTTATATATCTATTTTATTTAATTTAAATTATTTATATAAATGTAATTTTTTTTTTATTAATTTTCACACTTTTATACATATATTTATCTATACTAACTTCTTATATATATACATATGTATAATTTTACTATATATATATTATACATTATTTATATAAATATATATAAAAAAATATTATTTATACATAATAAAAGAAATAAGAATTTTATTATTTTTTTCCCACTCCTATATATTTTTATGTATACTAACTTTTTATATATATCTATACGTATAATATATATAAATCTAGTTTATTTTATTTAATTTAAAACTATACAAAAATATATTAATAAAGAATTTGAAATTTTGGTACAGGACCTACCAAGTACTCGGTAGAATTCCCACTGAGTACTTGGACCATGGAAAATATTGTTTTCGGAAAAACTAAAAATAAATATATACTTAATTATTTTATATTTTTATTTTCAAAATAGGATTTTGACTATAATAAAATAGTAATTTTATGTAATTATAGTAATTTTTATTTTTAGGATAAGAGAGTTCTACAAAAGTTTTCATAAATACAAAATACTTTTCAACTGTGGAAATTGAGCATTAAAGCTTATTACATTTTTAAAACTTTCCAATTCCACACTTTTTATTCCAATTTTCTGCTGTAAATCAATTATTCCCATCCTAGAAGGGACATAGGATTAGGTTTATAAATATAAAGCATTAGTATTTGTCTTAGCCACTTCTTCAAAAACTCTTTTCCTTATTCACCCTGAGAACAACACGTATTTTCTCGCAAAGCTTTCGTTAATCATACACCCATAGGAATTTCAGATGATGATGCCCAGGAATTAGAGTCAATAAAATCTGCTACTAACCCAAAGGAAGATCAACTTATGAAAAGTAGTATAGAGTCCAAAACGCCACCACGCATGACACCAATTTATGGGTATTATGTGCTTGCATATGAAATTATCTTTGATGAGGAAGCCATCAATACCCCAAGGATGCAAAGTGGTGTTTATCTATTAGAAGCACGAGGATTAGAAGGCCTTCTGAAACAGGCGGCTAAAGTCTTATATCCACAAGTAATACCAATTTTTTTTTATAATATGGGGTGTACCACAAATGGAGAACTTATCCTCCGAATTTGTTTGGATTCCTGGATACCTTCTTTCAATGTTACGGTACATACAATAAACACAACATGGGGTATTCCGCATAAGTGTTTTGAGGAGCTTCGTGACAGATTTTTACCTATATCCGAACCGTTCATACCTACAATGCCCAAGATGATTAACACCATATGTCTCAATTACCTTACGAGTGATGAAGAAACATCAATTACCAAACAAAGTCTAAATCCAAATTATTGGTTTCTACACACAATAATCACATCCCAAGTGTACCCCAACAAAGATCGGCATTGGCGCAATGAAGAAATGGTTAAGATCCTTTATTGTTTTCATAAGGGATATTGGGTGTCTTTCCCCGAAGTTGGTTTAGGAAATATGCTTGGTCATGCTCAACTATGAGGGGATCTCACGGCGGCCAAATGGAAATTTCCTTATTCATTTCTCATCACAAAGCTAATCAAGAATGCAATAGGAGATTGTATTTCTAAACGTGAAAAAGACTATGTCTCCATCGCTTTTTACTTCTGTACTAAAACGTTTGATGAGGATTATGAGGAAGTAGAATGAAAATTAGTGGTGACGTAGGAAGATATGGAGGTACTTTAGGACTGGATTAATGATCTTCATAATGATCTCATAATAAAAAGTGGCTAAAAGTGGAATAGAATGAATCCGTATGAATGGGAATGGATTTAGAATTCTATTGAATTGTCTTTTTATTTATTTTTCTTTTTCACCAAATACGTTTAGGATTGGTTCTATCTTTTAATTTTTGCTTTTATTTAATTTTTTTGCAATTTTACTTTTTAGGATTGTAGGCCCTTAAGGTCAAATCAAGTTTGTAATTATTTAATAAATTTTTATTCCCTTTTAAATATGTTTCATATTTAATATTTCGATTGATTAAATATTATCTCTTCACTTGATATGATATTGGGAATTGCATAGTGTTTGTTATGTTTGAATAGATCATACAAAGCATGTTTGGGGAGATATGAGCACTACAACGCAAGCAACCGGAATTACATTTCAAGGGCGGTAACAATTTGTTACTTTATTTATTGTTCTTTTTAGACCATGAGAATATGGTACATTTTAAGTTTGGGTGGATGGATTAGTTATTAGTTAATGTTTTTAAGGGAATGAGAAAAATAAAAATATTAAAAAAAATGAACTTTTTTATTAAGTTCTTCATTTGGAATATGTGATTAAGGTCAAATATGAGTCGATTTATGTACATATTATGACTATAAAGATATTATGTACGCAATGACCCCACTCATGAGTATGTACTAGTTTGATTAAATTGATTTTTAAGATGTGCTCCACATGAGTGAATAGATTAGTGAAATTGAAACCGAGAAGGATAGTTTTGACCTATAAGCACATGCACACGTTCTTTGTGGGACAATTAGTTAACCTTTGACTATGTAGCTGAAAAACATAACTTGGTAATCATGACAAGGGGAGAAGGGAAAAAGTAAGTAGTATGGAGAAAAGAGAAAAATTATTTCTATGAAAAATATAAAAAAATAAAAATACAAAAAACGGTTGTTCGATCTGAGTAACCGGGCCTCCTACCATAAAGTATTAAAGTGTTTGCATCAAAATGGGAGAAAAATGATGACCATAAATCCCATGGAAGAAGCTCGGGTCCAGTTGGTCGGAACTAAAAATCCTCAGTAGAAAGTACGGAGACTCAGAAAGACAAAAAGGGATGAAAATAAAAATATTTTATATATGTAATATCAATGGCGAAGTTTGATCAGTGAAGTTGAAGAAGGAATATTAGTCTACCATAAAGAATGTTCACAAAAAGACGGAAACCTATGTTGATCGGCTGTAGAAATTAGCGAGTTTATTTCACTACTGAGGGGACCATTCTTTTGAATCTAATTTCCTAAAGACTATTATTTATGAGTGTGTAGGGATAACTTGTATGCATTTTATTCTAAACACATTATAGCATTGCATGATTGATGATTATTTGATTTTATGAGCATACAAGAATCATACACCTTTACGAAAGAAAAGGTTAGTTAGTATATTTAACACTCACGAGACTTAACTCGTCCACTCGATATTGCTGAAGGGTTTAAAAGGCTTATTACACGTGTTAACTGTAATCGTACACCTTCACGAAAGAAAATGTTAGTTAGTTAGTGATACGACCTCAAGTTTGTAAAAATATGTGGTTAACAACAACACCTTAACGACTCTAAGTTTAACCCTACGCAAGTGCAGATATCAATTATAAAATAGCAAATGACTTGAGTAAGGGATATCGATTCCATAGAGACTAAGATTGTTCACTTTAGCAATTCAAAAACACTGAATTACATTTTCTGAAAATTATTTGTTTGGGTGTCTAAGACTAAATTATCTATTTTAACTAAAATTATCTAGAAAGCAAAGTAAATTTGTTGTGATTCAGTTGAGAGAGAAAACTAGGGTTTTCATCATTCCAGCAATAACCACATAATATAGTTCATCACTGTGATCCATAACTGTGAATCAGGTCGTACCTCAAGTAGCTAAATAAGACCCCAATAAAGAGTACCATCAACCAGATCGTGACAAACCGTCTCATGATTGACCTAACTAATACATGTCAATTATATTACTCTAATCTACTCCTACTGCATGAAAATAAACTAAAGCTTGTCTATATTAAATTGCCAAGGCACGGTCTGTGTCAACCTACGGTTTCAAGTTTCATTACCACCATTGTGTAGAAAACCATAATTAAGCATCCGAGTCCCTACTCAAATTGAATAATCATAGTTGTGCAAAATAATATATTCATTCCATCTTAGACAAGAATTTAGAAAAAATATATAATTTTATATTGCAAATCAGTACGGTCTCTTAACTACTACAATCATCACAATATGGTTAATAATTTCCCCTCGTTACAATTGAAAACAATGAAAGAACTACATCAGTTGGCTAGGTTTTCGCTAGAAAACCCTAAATACAGAGTTAGTTAGCGATGGTGGAAAATGACTACATCGTTGATGTAGAAACGCTCTCCATGGTCTTCTTCTTCAGATCTCTAGGTTTGAATATGGCTCTCAACAACAAACCAGTCTGAATGAATCAACCTCTTTGAATGAATGTATCCCAAAAACTAACCCTTTAACTCTGATGTATGATCATGTATATATAGGCAATGACAAAGAGATGCACTTTTCAGTCTTTTCACTCTAAAATTCTTCCAAACCCTAACTTCTCATATATAAAGGTATGGAGTTTCAGGCACGTCTTCCAATTGATTAGGGAGTGAAACAGAAAAAATCCACAAAAACCACCAAAAGTTTCAGCACCTACGCCTGGAGCATAGCTGGCCTACGCTTTATGTGTAGGTCCAAGCGTACCCTGTAACACCCCGTGTTATTATCCTTTTTACCGAAATTATCTTTGATTTAATTTCGGTAATGACGTCACTTGTACTTGACGTATTGTTTATTCTTGGTATTTGATACCTGTAAATTTTTCGCGTTTAGTTTTTAAAGTCGACTGAACGACATTGCGGTTTCTCATTGACGACTTCGAGAATTCTCGTTATCGACTACGCGGTATAGTATCGATATTAAATGTTTAGTGCTTCGATTGGATGACGACACATTTTAATTGGTCGGGCTTGTTTAAGTGTTCCGATATTTTGGGTTTCTACCCCGATATATTTAATTGGGCGTCCCGTTATTAATTCGGGTTTGCGAGATTACGTTTTGGGGTTCCCGGTATTTTTCGGGATTTATTGTATATATATATATATTTAATTATATATTTATATATATTTTTGGGGTCATTTCGCAATTACGGATACTTGAAGGGTCAGTTTCGCAATTATGGACATTTAGAGGGTTAGTTTTGCAATTAGGGCATATATGTATATATGCATGTACGAAACCACATATCTGCTATTCTCCTTCTCCCGCACGACTCTACCATCTTCTACCTTCTCTGTGACGCACGACTGGAGCAGCTCATCCTTCACCTCCATGAACGCTGGCGAGAGAGAGAGAGAGAGGGCTGGTTCGTGGAGAGAGGAGCGGCTGAGAGAGAAACCTTGGGCTGTTCTCCATGGCAGACGCGGCTGCGCAACTGGAGCGGCGGCGACCGAGCTGGGTTGACGACCCATGGTGGTCGTCGGTTGGGCCAGGCGGCGGCGCGGGAGGCCGTGGTGGCGTAGGGTGGCGCTGGACAGAGCTGGGCTCGCGCAGGGGAGACGCGTGGGCAGGGGCGATCCGGCTGGGCTTCGGCCAATTTTTCGGCGACCTTCCGGTGATCGGTTTGAGCCGATTTTTGGTGAGTAGCTTCGTCTCTACCATGTATTCGTTATATATTAATTTCGTGAATTTAGGATGAACGATTTGCCCGGAAATCGCATTTATAGGTTATAGTTTTCGTTTGGGGTATTTTAGATTTAACCCAATTATTTAACCTATTGTTAACGGGCTTCGTATATATCGTATAGGTTGTCGATGCGGACATTTCGATATATTCAAAATATTTTTCGAACGACTTTGGTCGGTGGGCGTTATATTCGGGCGCCGATACTGTTCACGGTGGGCCCGAAACGGCTGTTCCGTAAGCGTAATCTCAGGTGGGAAATTATATTTATCACTCTGCATTATTGAAGTAGTTTGGGGTGCAAAACCCTTATTTAATTTAATATAGATATATTAAATTGTTAATTTAAATATCTATAATTCGTTTAGAATCGGAATTGGACTTAGGAATTAATTTAAGAAAATTAATTAAATTATTTCCTACGAGATTAAATATATTCCTAATTGAATTGAATAGGAATAGGCGGTTTAGAAATTCCCTTGAGAATTAAATGATTTAGTAGAGATTCGTGAAAACTTAGACGTTGTGCTAGGTTCCCTTGCGAGACGTGAATTAATTGCTTTAATTATTTTAAAGGCATGATAAGGGAATTTGAAATATTTTCTAAAGAATTAAAGAAAATATATATTTGAAAACATGAGTTGTATATGAAATTGTTTTCATATGATTTAAATGCTTTATTGTATTTTAAAAGCATGTTAGAAAGAGATTTCGAGAATTATATTGGATTCATGTGGATATTATATATAAATATGATGCGTTACATATTTATATTGAGAGATGATTGTCATTGAAACCTAGATGCATATAGTGTTGGTATATGCGGTTTATGAAATCATATTTATGTTGATGCATGATTGTCATTTGGACCTGGATGCATATTGAGAATATCATGTAGTGTTAAATCATGGTATTGGTATATGTGGGTTGTGAAATCATGTGGGGTGTCTTTGTGTCGAATCGTCGCAACAACTGGCCAGGGGGTGTTCCCATCCTACAGAATAATGAGCTGTGAATGGGGTATAGGGTGAGTCGTCTCATTCTCGAAGTCGCGGGTCGTCTCGTGCATTCGTGTTGACGAATCTTTGGTCACGGGTCGTCTCGTGCAAACCGTCTTCCTTGTTGAAGTGAGAATTTTCAAAATCACTTGGGAAGTACCGGTGCGACCCTCTGTTAGCTCATATTTATGGGTAGAGTGCGTATTCGTTAACCTATGATAGGGCAAAGTGTGGTGTTGAGTCACATTATATTTGCATGGCATTTATGTGATTTCATTTGACATGTATACGTGAGATTATTACATGTGTTGTTGGAACAGGTTTAATATGTGTTATTATTGCTTGTTGGATTTTTGGAGCATGTTATGTGTGAATATTGCGAATTTAAATTCATATCTTTGTAAAATGCTCAGTTGATAATGATTAACGTGAAAGAAAATGATTACATGTGGTAATAGATCAAGTATAATGAAATGCTTATTTTATACTTGTGAGTATATATATACTTTCATACCCTTGGGGGAGGTTAAGTATATTGACATAGTGATCTTTGTGGTTAGTTGCGGTTAGTGATGAACTGCAGAGATGATTTGGAGTTGATGCCTTAGAGAAGGCGGGGTTAATAGTTTGGTGATTGTGGTTGGCTGTGTGACCTTGTTAGAGATTGGAGGTTAAAGATTGATTTTAGTATCAGTTATGAATTGGGGCCTTCGAGAAGGCGGGTGATGAGATTGTGAGTTTTAGTATGGACCTTTAGGTGTCTTTCACTTTTGAGGAATAGACTATCAACTGTAGTTGAGATTTTGATTGGTGAGAAGAGGTTATGGTTGAGTGACTTTATTAAGTACTCGAGGTACTGTAGTTTGACAGACTTGATTCTTAATCCATATAAAGACCGACCAATTAAGATCCTACATAACTATAAAACAAATGGAATATTATTAATAACAATAAGTCCATACAAAACCTAGGGAAACTAAACCAAACGATACACAAGGCACATCGAGGCACCGAAAGTATACATCTCTATAAAGATGCAATGATACCAAATACAAGGAAGGGATATTCCAATAGACTGGCTCCCAAAAAATACAACAACAGTCCCAATACAAGGGACAAGTAAAGGAAACAAAAAGGGAACAACTCTACGTATGAACGTCAGTGCCACAAGTCATCCTGTACTCCACAAGTTGTCTGTAGCCAAAACATTACTTGCAAACTGGTGTAGACCACCAGGGTGAACCAATGTCGGGGTGAGCTTATTGAGCCCCATAGGCAAAAGGGAATCATAACTGTCATATCCTCCGACCGTCTAAGTCGAGTGAAAACCAACCCGTGTACATGCATCTACCCTAGGTCGGTCAAACGTCCCACAGAGCACTCACGCTAGTACCAAACCCCAAAAACACAACCCTCTAGTCCCCTACCATGCATCAACAAATATGACACCTAGCATATAGTCAAAACCATAGGATAAAAACATATAATAAACGCACACCTATATATATATATGTATGTATATATAGAGAGAGAGAAATAATACAACTAATAAAAGCCACGCATAGTATAGGCCACCTCATAGATCACGACGACTCGTACCCGTCAGTCCCACACTGACAATCAACACAACACTAAACACCAATCACGGGAGCAACACTCTTATTCATAACATTCCAGGAATGATAACAATCACACTTTCTAGATCACGAGCATAACGAGCTCCAAAACCTTAAATCAGTATCAACTCATACTATCAATCACCTCACATGTCACTACCCAACATCCGTAAACCCAACACGGGTAAAACAATCACTTCAACCTAAGGGAAGTCACAAAGGTTGCCGAACACCGAAAGGAAAGTGAAAGGAATGAAAACAAATGACCTATAGTTTTCAAACACCTACACAAGGGTAAACTCATTATTTTGTGCTTAAAAGATGTCAACAAGATCACTCAGGATCAAAATAGAAGCGAAATGAATCAAACGACCCCTTAATCAGACCAATTAAACACCCGTGTTCACTCAAGGGTAAAATGGTCATTTCAGATGTATAATAGTAATTTCAAATTACAAAGACACGGTTTGGACCTAAAATAACTCATAGGAACAAACGGAACCAAATTCGAAGGTGCGAGAAGGAAACTACGACATTTTGAAAATCGATCGTCCCAACGTGCGAAAGTTCAAAACATACCGTCACATTCAAACGACAATTACGGCCTCAAAAATGACTCGAATGAAGGGATTCAAAAATAACTAGCTGAGTACCCAGTCGACTGGGCGAGGCAGAGACTTCAAAATTTTTGCAGAAACATCCTTTGTTTCACCCAGTTGACAGCCCTGACCAGTCGATTGCGTCGACCAAAGAACCTAAAAAATGACTTCCAAACAGTTTCAAAGCCTTAGGAATCATGAGACAAAGTCCTCAACTCTTTTACTAACTTTAGAAATGAGAAAATATCATTTAATCTTGGTTTAGTTTTATCAAAATTAATTTCTTTAAAATTCGTAAAACTAACCGTCTTGCCCCTGGTCTTTATTTTGTACACCACCGACTTTCAAAAGTCAAAATCTTTTATTTCATGACTTTAAAACAATTTCAAAACTCAAAGATTTTGTCAGCATCACGGGGGTAGGCGAAAACGATGTCTTTCACTGAAAGACCGAATAGACTCAAATGAAAGTCTTATGAAAAATCCATTTTCGGGAAACAAAGCGAAACACCAACGGAAAAACCAAAGCGAATTTGCTAACGCTTAAATGGAATAAGAGAATCAAGAAGCGGAAGTAAGTGACAACTCAAAGGAAAAGGTAAGTGGTCATACACCACGACACTAACCCTAATCCCACCACACTTAACTCCACATCTAACTCATAACCCTATAACGACTTAACCGAGAATGACCACAACTCCGATTACAACTAGTTTAAATCAAGACCTCGTCCGATTTCCTTTAAACCTCAATTACACATTCGAAACAACATCACTTAGGTGTCTAACAATATCACATGATCATCAATACACAATCAACTCAGTTTACTCATAACCACGTCTATCATAACCAAAACATTAAAATCACCATTGATGCTGCGTTGCTACACCAACACTAATTTAGACAACAAAGTCATCACCCGCTTTCTCAAGGCTTTGACACATCTCAACTCAATAGCCACAACCGACTTTACTTATCACAAGAAAGTTCTTAACCCAAATCATATCACCCCCACTAAGGTATATAAGCACATATCAACAAGTATAAGAATTTATCTCACATTATAATTTAAACAAGGCATGCAAATCACATTTTCACATCTTTCAATTTCACTTTAGCATTTCAATAACATGTGAATTATATATCTCAAAATCCACATTAAACATGCACCTCAACCACATGGGATAACAACATGATCCACATGTAAACATAATCACATATTAGCAACTCCTAAGCAATGTGACTCACACACCTCATGAAACACACTTTACCCGACACAAGTTAATGAATACGCACTCTACTCATTTACACTGAGAAAGAGTACCGCACCGATTCTTCCCAAGTGATGTTGACACTTCTTACTTTCAACAAGGAAGATGGTTGCATGAGATAACCCGTGATGAAAGATCCGGAGATCGGATGCACGAGACTACCCGCGACTTTGAGGATGGGACGACCTAAACCAATATCAACAATTTTTGGCTTTTTAGTTCCGTAGGTGGGGGACACCTCCTGGCCAGTTATTGCGAGGATACGACACAAGACTACTCACCTCTGGTTACACGACTGGGGGTTACCCAACATCAATTGAGTTCTCAATACAAAAGGTGAACACCATATGCACTATGTCTCAATGCATCATATACCAACACAAATATGTATCACATCATATTTATGATCAACATTCCCAAAATGTCAACACGAATGTTTTTCATCATTCAACATGCTTTTTAAATCTCATTTAAAGAAATAATCAAGAAGCATGTTTTCTCATGCACCATTGATGATCTAAATCATCAATTTGTCATTTACTACACAAAGATTACATTTTTATTCATTGCACAAGAAATGTTTCAATTCATCAATTTGTCCTTTAATTCACAAGGAAAACAATTTAATTCTTTTAAATATGCTCTTAGTTCAATTCAAGCAAATTTATCACAAATCACATCTCAACCGAACATCAATTCCCATCATTGCAAATATCATTGAAAAAAGGGAAACAAGATAGTCACTCCAAGTTGAGATGCCTAGTTACACCAATCAAATAGTATAACCTCAAAGGTGCTACCCAAAAGAGCTAGCCTAATCTCATTCCAAGGGTACATTCCTAACACTTACATATAAATATGTATAACTACACTTACACATATACATCACAATTCCCACATACATATCCACAAATATATAGACATACAAGCATACTTTACTATGGGAATTCTCAAGAATAGCCACTTAATTAACGACCATACATCATATTCCTAGAAATATCATTACCAATTAATCCATACATAAGGGTTAATCAACATAAACATGTTCAAACCCTAACTATACAATTTCAAGGATAAACTTAGCAATTTTATCTAAGGCTAGGAAACCTAGAATCAACTTCTCATACAGACACAATCATAAGAAGAGCTAGTTAAGAAGTTTTCCCTATATTTTGAAGAGAAAAACACAACCACTAGGCAAGACCTATGAAACTCTAGCTCTTCCCCCAACACCGAAATCAAAGGAGAAATCTGATGGAAAGCAAAGAGAAGAACACCATGAACATCTTCCATGTTGATGGCCACACAAAACTCCCAACTTAGGGTGATCAAATCCACCTCTAAGTGAAGAAGAACCAAAAGGGAGAAGATGAGAGAAAACAATGAAGTCTGGCAATGGAAGACCAATTGATGTGTAGAGATTCTCCATTCACAACTCTCACCATCCAAGGGTCCAAAACAAATATGGGAAAAAATAAATTAATCCAAGGGCTAGGAATAAGTCTTGTCATGAAAGACTTATTATACCACACACAAACCCCATTAACTTGCCAAACAAGGGCTTAACATCCAAGGGTTTAGAATAAGGCAATAAAAATGAATAAACCATCCAAGGGTTTGACAAGAAGTCTTGCCAAGTGAAAAACCAACAAAAATGCATTCTTGTATTTATGTGCCAACCAAACAAGGCATTATGATCCATGGGTTTAGAACAAATATGGGAGAATGAGATCAATGGCTAGGAATGAGACACCACTTGAAAAAGGGAAATGACCAAATTATTCACAACTTAGGGTTAATTACAAGAGTGTCATCATGCCTCTTAATTACCTTTCTACCCCTTGTCATCCTCTCTAATTACCAACATTCCATTCATACCCCAACACTTAGCCAAATCACTACACTTTCTACTAAGTGCTCTAAGTATGATAATACTCATTTACCCTTTGGTCATTTATCTCTCGAAATCGTTTCTAACTATTCTCATTACTCACAAAATGGAAATATAGCACGAAATTCACATAAGTGCTATATCGAACATCTACAATAAATAGGGTAACACTTTTGATAACGCAACACAATTTTTGAAGCTCCAATGAGAAAACGTTGCACAAACCCACGTAGTCTCCAACGAACAATAAATCCTGAAGCTGGAAACGAAAGTCCACGATGTTGTCCCGTTAAGTCTAAAACTCAAATGCGAAAATTTTACATGTTTTGAGAATACAAAAGATGTCATAAATAAGTGACATAACAAAACGTTAACACTTGGAAAAGAATTCCAGAGATGAGAAAGGAAAACGCAGGGCGTTACAGGCACGGAATTGTCTGCCTCGGCAAAAGAGAATCAACGATCATGGAGGCGGTTTCTACATCAACAATGAAGATCACCAAAACCATGAGTGGATAAACGGATATCTAGGGTTTTTCTAACAAAACCCTAGCCAAGTAATGTAACTTTTATTTATTTCAATTATACAAGGGAAAACTAAAGGACGTATATGTGATGATTGTGAAGATGAGTGAACATGTTTGCTTTAATATAAGATTATTTATTTATTTTATGTCTTGTCTTAGCTTGAATGAATATTTAATCTTACTTAATCATGATTATTCAATATGGGCTAGAACTCGGATGCTTAATACATGATTTTCTACACATTGGTGCTCATTAACATAGAATCTTGATTTAGACAGGCCATGCTAAGAGAAGATGATATAGGCATGCTTTTTATTTAATGTTTTAGGAGTAGTTATAGAGTAGATTCATGCACTAATCATACTTTATTCGAAGATGGGTTGTAACCAAGTTGGATGAATTGTTCCTTTTTTGGGATTAGGGTTTGCCAATGTTGCAACCCTATATCTGATTCACATATGATGGATTGCCCTTTACAATTGAATGAATATAAATCTATATTATGCGGATAGTGGTGGAGTTAGAAATAACCTAGAATTTATCTCTAGTTTCTCTATCTCAAAACTATCTTTATTTACTTTTAGAAGAACATTTATATTATTGTGTATGTTTGGCATGTTCTTGACAATGACCATGTTGAGTTAATTGTAAAGTCGGGTACGTTTAGCAAAATTGAATTGGTCTTGTAAATACATCAACAAGTTTCGTCAAATTCAAATTAAGCTTAAAGGATGTGGAAAATACAAGATAAATGAAGAAGGATCAAGTTTGAGCAAAAAAAGCATTCCAGAGGGCATAAATGACATTTTTCGGAGCCGAAACTTCAAGAATCATTCTAATGGAGTTGAGGGGATTCAAATGGCACTATTCCCAATAAAAGTGATTTTCAATAATTTTGCTACGATCAACCTATAGACTTAGTAGCTAAAAGTGGATAAAAAGTGCCATTTTTACGCCCCATCAATGCCCATCAAAAATGGCCTACGCATCACGCGTACAAAGGCTTGCACACCACGTGGAGCCTCCCTACGCGCCATGCCACCGCGTAGTAAGGGTTGCGAAGCTAAGTTGTGAAATCTCAATTTTGACCCCGATTTGATTGCTCTTGATGCGAGTGCGACTCTAAACATTGACATACGTGATATTTACGTATTGAAGACTAGATCAAAGGGTTTTGCTCAGTTTGATATGAAATTATGAGAAAGGGTAAACCTAGGATTTGCTTTAGTCCTCACTATAAATATGAGGAGTCTCTACAAATTTTAGAGAGCTTTTGATGAGATCTCTGCAGTTTTTCTACAGTTCATATTCTTTACAGAGATAAAGTTAAAGAAAGAAAATCATTGAGTGATTCTATATCGTCTAGTTGTCTCTTGTTTTAGGGTTTATTCAATTTGGATTCAAAATCGATGATCTTATGCACAATTGAATGACCTAGATTATGGAAAAATCAACACACCATATATTGCAACTTGGTTGCTTTGATTCATGGAGAAACGGAGCCGTCTGAGTGCAAAGTTCGAAGCAAGAGGATTTGTGGATATTTAATCCATTGAGAAGCAGAGTTGTCAGAGTACGGAGATCAGAGCGAGAGCTTCGTGGAGCGCGAGTGAATTTAGACTTTTACACATTGAGTGAAGAAAACCAAATTATAGCGGTTTTAATAGAGTCTGTACAAATTCTATGATTCATAGTGCATCGATACCCAAGCGTATCCATTGTTTTTACTTGGAGTCTTTCCAAGGTTTTCCACGTAAAAATCTATGTCTTCTCATGTTTATTTGTTGCACTTATATTCATGATTGCTTGAATAATCTGATTTGAGAATTAGAGTTTTGTGACTAATTAAAATTGAATTTCTGCTAGATTATTTTAATTCATCATTAAATCGACAAAAATACTATTCACCCCCCCCCCCCCCTCTAGGCAATTTTCATTGATTTTCCAGGTAATTTTAATTGGTATCAGAGCGTGGTTGCCCATTTTTGGTTAACGACTTAGGGTTAGATCATGAACTTAGACGATGGAGATACCTCGTGAACGAGGTTCTATATCTAGGTCCCCTTTATTTGATGGCTCGAATTATACGTATTGGAAAGCGAGGATGAGAGCATTTTTGAAATTGTTAGATGAGAGAACTTGGCTGGCTGTAGAGGTAGGATACTCACCTCCTACTGTGATGGATGTGATGACTAATCAATCAAAACCAAAACCATCGTGTGAGTGGAGTGCTACTGAGACAAACAGTGTTAATTGGAACTCCAAAGCATTAAATGCTCTACACAATATTGTGATTGCGAGCGAATTTAAAAGAATTGTCATGTGCGAGATTGCCAGAGAAGCTTGGGATATTTTACAAGTTACTCATGAAGGGACTTCAAAGGTTAAACAATCAAAACTTCAAATGTTAAATTCTCAATTTGAATAGCTTAAGATGGAGGAGGAGGAAGTTTACGCCGACTTTGAGGCTAGACTAACTGATATTGTTATAGGTTTTCACAATCTAGGTGAACCAATTTATGAAACAACCATAGTGAAGAAAATTATTAGGTCTCAACCTGAACTTTTTCGGTCTAAGGTTACTGTCATTGTAATGACCGGGTTAATTTAAATAATTTATTTTTCTTCGGTTAATATATATATATTTTTATCTTGTGCATTACGTGGCATTGCATGTGTTTACGTGCATTAAGGATTTCATGATTTGAGTTTTTGGGTTCATTCTTATGTTTTGTAAAATTTTCATTTTTGTCGTTGACCGGGTAGTTTCGATATTTTAATTAAATGTGGGGGTTACTTTTGAGTTTGATAAAGATGAGGGTAACTTTTGCAATATATTCATTATATGTAAATGTGTGACCGAATTCCACTTGTTTATTTTTATTTTTATCTTCAACTTTCCAAAAGCATATTCCTCCATCATTTAAATGTTCAATCATACATCTATTATATTGACACCACTTTATGACATTATTGATGAAACTTTTCAGCCATTATATTGATGTGTTGAGGTTAGCTTTTGCATATTCTCAACAATCAAGCAAAACCATTTTTTCCATCATTCTCTATTTTTCTCCTATCTTCTTCTCTCTACATTTTGGGCATCTTAGAGTGGGGATTCAATTTTGTGCTCAACTAGGAAGTTGTTCTACGTGTTCCGATCTTCGGTTTAATACCAATTACGGTATGTGATCTATATTATTTAATTTGATTTGATTTTTCAAAAATTCCAGATTGCTAGTTTACATGTTTAGTGAAAATCAAGGCTTTAGATCTCTAATTTATAATATATGTACGGATCAAAATTAGTTTATGAAACTTTTACAGATCATATATAGGTATGTGATTATATGTTCCTGAAATTTTCAGAATTTATAGATAAGTAGAGAGTTAATTAAAAATATAGGAAGAACATGTTATTCGGATATTGTTGTTGCTGCAGACCGTTTTTTTTTACTCGGTTTGAGAAATTTATAGACCATGTTAAATTATTTATAACTTTTTTAAACTTTTACAGTATGTTTTTGTATATGTCTATTATCGTCTCTCAAAATATCAGATCATTTAGATAAATATTTAATTTTCAAAAAATCACGGAAGTAGGCTGTCCAGTGATATTTTACTGCTTGCTGATCCGATTTGGGTTTCGGTTTAGCCAATTGTTTCATATGGTTTCGTATTCTTATAAATCTTGAAATTTTATTATAACATTTTGTATATGTCTAGGACATATGTATTAATTATCAATAATTTTAAGTTAATTTATACTGGTAATAAAAATTGTTGAGTAGTAACTATTCAGTTTCAATCGTAGTTTAAAACCGGAACTTGTGTTACCAATTTGAGCTATCTATAATTCTAATTTTCTACTTATAATTTTATCACCTGATCTTGAGTGTATATGATGTAAATCTGGAGATTTTGGTAGTCATATAATTCATGGATAGGTTTGTAAAAATCTTGGAGTAAAGGGTGTTCAGTTTTCGGAACTGTTAGGAAAGCTGTCTTTTAGAATTATTTTGGACCACTGTCCTTTGATTAAAGCTTATGAAAATTTTACAGTAGATCTACGTAGAAGTTTGGAGTGTATCCTGTAAAGTTCATAGTTTTATAAAACCTGTAGATGTTTCTAAAAATCATAGATTACCTGCTGTCCGTTTTGCGGTAGTATTCGAAACCGAACTTTTCGATTCTTAATTAAGTAGCTAAATTTTGTCTATTAATCCCGATTATTTTTGAGTAGATATTTTTATATATCAGAATGTTTATTGGCAAATCTTATTATAAAAATAAATATGGTTATGTATATAAAAATTATTCAATATGTGTTAATTGGTTTCGACCATAACAGGGTACAAATGAAGGCGTGAAGGGAGAACCGTTCGTTTCTTCATTCTCTACACAACCATATTGTTTTGATTGTAGTTATTTTACTGGATATTTTATCAAGTTTGAGGTAGGTATTTATTGGGGTATCGTGTGAGTTTAAGAATCTTCATTTATGCATTTTAATGTTTATATATAGATTCATCATCATATTGTGCTATTTTTGACATGAGTTGTGAAATTGCATTAATGTGTTTAAATGCATTGATTCATGCCACGCTAGAATTTTTATTAGGTGGATCATGGAGTGTGGATATATTTATTACTTATGTGCGCATGTGAATGACATTTATGAATTGTGAATTGTGAATGGTGAATTGGTTGTTGATTTTGGGAAATGGTCGTGTGGTGTGAGCAATGGGGGAACGAAGGAGCTCCCGGGGTGCAAGTCCTCGAATTATCGCGCGATTGGTTAACGTCACTTTAGGGTTAGTAGCCCCAAGACGGCTAGGCAGATGAACAGGTAGTTCATGTCCTAGGGTTTGTTTCACGACATAATTTTCCCATTTGATGATTTTGAATTTGATGCTATCTCTGTTGTGATAATTAGATTTGAATTCGTATTGAGAGTATTGGTTTTAATTTCGTGACTATAGAACTTTTAAATTATCTTGATGATATTATTTAAATTGTTCTACATGAGTTTATATTGTGATTCCTTATGCATTTATATCATGACATTGGACTAGGGTAGAGACTTGACCCTATACATATTCATTAATTTACATACTTGCGGAATCTTACGCTTCATGATTTTTCTCTACTGGGCCGTTTGTGCTCACCCCTTAACATTTTTCAGGAAAAGAACCGTTGGTGGATGATGCATGAGCTATTGGAAATTTGTGGAATTTGAACTTATAATAATTACATCTTTATGTAATAATAAAGATTGCGTGCTTATTATGATTTGTACTTGTTTGGCTTTGGACTAGTGTGTTCGTGTTGTAATTTGATTTGATTTCGGGATTTGTGTGTGATTTTATTATTTCTATTTCGCTTCCGCGCTAGTGAATTATAAACAATGTCGGTTGGTCAGTTTGACCATTTGATATTTTTATGAATTTTAATTAAATTTAAGTCATTATCCGGGTTTTCGGATTCGGGGCGTGACAGTCATATCAAAGGTTATGAGTCTTAAAGAAATTAAGGTTGAAGAATTGGCAGAAAACTTAAAATCCTATGAGATGGAGATGTTCAAAAATCCCCCTAAGAAGTCTAGTGGCATAGAAGAGAAGAGTGTAGCTTTCAAAACCACTAGGGATGATAATATTGAATCTGATGGAGAAAGTGAGTTGAGTCTGAATGATATTGCCATGCTTGCTAAGAGGTTGAACAAATTTATTAAGGGTAAACAGAACGGCCAAGGACAAAAATTTAGAGATAAGTTGGGTGAGTCTAGAAATTGAAATAAGACTCAAACTTGGAGAGACAAATCTGATATTAAAAAGAAAAAACCTCAATGTTTTCAATGTGAAGGATATGGTCACATAACTGGAGAGTATTCAAACACTTTGAAAAAATCCAAAGGATTAGCTGTCAGTTGGGATGATGAATCTGATAATGGATCAGCTAGTGATGCGACAGACTCAGAGTTAGGTGATGATTCTGAGAATTTCACCGTGTTTGTTGCACAAAGCAAGGAGGTTAGAGAAGTTGTTATAAGTTGGGCAATGTTTGGAGAGGAAGGTTCTAAAAGTGATGAAGATTGTGATGACACACTTCAAGAGTCTTATGACAAATTACTTGACAAGACCACACAACTTCACAAAAATCACATGAAACTGTTGACTAAAAGTCTTAGCATGGACAAAGAATTACATTCTTTAAAAGACGAATTATCCAATAGTTCTCAAACTCTAAATCTCCTACAGACTCAAAAGGCCAAGTTGATTGAGGAATTGAATAAGTTTGGACAAAAAATGAGTCAAGCTTTAAAGATAATAGATGTTCTCAAGAAGGAATTAGTTGAGAAATCTACCAAGATTGGAAATTTGGAAAAAGAATTGAATGATGCTTGATTATATGTTAGGTGGAACTATTAAGGTTGATCATATGTTGAGTATGGGAAAATCTATAGGAAATATAAAGGGACTGGGTTTTGATGGAGTTTTGCATATTTCGAACGTTGTTTCAAAAACCACCTTTGTAAAAGCTTCCCATGTACCATCTAGTTCTTCTCAAGGAAATTTGAATTGGAATCCTAATGCTCAATCCGATGTCAGAAGAATTGTTCATAGCAAGCCTTTCTTTACTTCTGTGGTGTGAAAGGTCACATCCGACCTTTATGTTCGAAGCTAAAAGGAAAGTTTTTGAAATAAGTGAAAGAACAAAGAATTCAACACGGAGATTGTGTTCAAGACCAAATTAGAGTGCTGAGTGAAGAGGTGAACAAGTTGTCAAAATTGGCCAATAGAGCTCCAAAGATGAACAAGGCATGGGTCAGAAAAGGTGAGTTACACTATTTTATAGTTCATACTGCACTCAGAGCATGTAATTCTAATTCTTGGTACCTGGATAGTTGATGTTCGAGGCATCTGACTAGAGATAAGTCATTGTTTGGATTTCTCGAGGAGTGTCATGGTGGGATAGTCACTTTTGGTAATGGAGAGAAGTCTAAAGTTCTAGGAAAAGGTACCGTTGTGGTTTCTGGTCTACCTAAACTTGAAGATGTGCTTTATGTTGAAGGTTTAAAAGAAAATTTGTTTACTATAAGCCAGATATGCGATAATAACCATAATGTAAATTTCTCTCCTGATAAGTGTTCAATCATTAACTCTTCTGGGAATTGCGTGATGGAGGGCATGTGTTCGTCTGATAACTGTTATTACAATTGTCCTGATTCTAAATTATAATTGAATAGAGTTAAAGCGGATGAAATTGAAATTTGGCACCAACAAATGGGACATGTTAATTTTTGTGATTTAATGAAAATCACTAAGTGTGAAATTGTAAGAGGTGTTCCTAAGCTTGGCTATGGAAAAAGGATTGTGTGTGGACCATGTCAGAAGGGTAAATGAGTTAGATGTTAGCACATGAAGATAAATATCATTCATACTTCCAGACCTTTAAAGCTGTTGCATATTGACTTAATGGGTCTCACTCAGACCATGACCAAAGGAGGAAATAAGTATATCTTTGTCATGGTGGGTGATTACTCTAGATTTACATGGGTTGGGTTTTTGAGTGAAAATTCTGAAGCTGCTGAAAATTTTACGATAATATGTTTGAAAATTCATATTGAGAAAAATTATCCCATTACTCGAGTAAGGAGTGATCATGGAAAGGAGTTTGAAAATTCAGGGATTGATACTTTTTGTGGTGAAAAAGGAATAAACATGAGTTTTCATCACCACATAGTCCACAAAAGAATGGAGTGGTTGAGATGAAGAATAAAGTTCTTCAAGAGATAGCTAATGTTATGCTACATAGTATAAAGGTTCCTAGGTATTTTTGGGCCAAGGCGGTGAACACGGCGTGTTACACCTTAAATATAGTCTATCTTAGACCTGACACCTTAAAAACTTCCTATAAGCCGTGGAATGGCAAGAAACCGAATGGGAAATATTTTAAGGTTTTTGGAGGAAAATGCTATATTCTTAGAGATCGTGAGTCCATTGGGAAATTTGAGTCTAAGAGTGATGAAAGAATATTTCTGGGGTATTCATTGACAAGTCGGACATATAGGGTTTTTAACCTTAAGACTCAAACTATGATGGAATCCACCAATGTAGTGGTTGATGACTCATGTGTTGATGAGTCTGCGACGTCTATTGAGTAGGAAGATAGTGAGTCGTTCTTTCTGTTAAGAAATGATTATTCAGATGTTGGTAAAGAGGACACCGTGGTTCATGATGATACTTCTAGTCCTACAGAATCACATGATCGAACTTGTAATGTTCAGGCTACTCCTCCTAAAGAACCATCTGTAACGGTAAAGTTGTATTATCCTTTGGATACTGTCATATGATCTGTTGATTAGATGGTGGTGACACATAGAAAGGCTAGGAATGAAGTCTCGTATGCATGCTATACATCTTCATTAGAACCTAAAAATGTCAAAGAAGCTCTTCAAGATAGTGAATGGATTAATGCTATGTAAGAAGAACTTCAACAGTTTGTTAAGAATGATGTGTGGTATCTTGTGCCTAGACCAAAAGAGATAAATGTGATTGGTACCAAGTGGATATTCAAGAATAAAAAGGATAAAAATGGTACAATTGTTAGGAATAAGGCTAGGCTTGTTGCTCAAGATTATACTCAGATAGAGGGTATAGAATTTGATGAGACTTTCGCTTCGGTGGTTAAACTTGAATCTAATTAGATTTTATTTACTATTGCATGTCATCTTGGATTCAAGTTGTATCAGATGGATGTAAAAAGTGCATTCTTAATTGACATTCTTCAAGAGGAGGTGTATGTGGAGCTGCCGAAATGATTTGAAGATCCTCATTGTCCTTGTCATGTGTATAAGCTTAAAAAGGTTTTATATGGGCTAAAGCAAGCTCCTAGAGCTTGACATGAAAGATTGACCGACTTCCTGTTGGGAACAAGTTTTACTCGAGGTGGAGTGGATAAAATACTGTTTATTCAGAAAATTGATAGTGATACAGTAGTTGCTCAAATATATGTTGATGATATTGTATTTGGTTCCACTTCTGATCAGCTTGCTCATTATTTTGGGGATCAAATGACATATGAATTTGAGATGACCATGATTGGTGAATTGAACTTCTTTCTAGGGATTTAGATTAGACAGTTAAGTGATGGGATTTTCATTTCCCAAACTCTTTATGCCTTGGAATTAGTAAATAAATTTGGTTTGTAAAAGGCTAAGGATGTTCGCACTCCTATGAGTACTAGTGTCAAGCTTAGCATAGATACTAAAGGAAAAGATGTTGATCCAACACTTTATAGGATTACGATTGGGAGTTTGTTGTATTTGACTGCTAGTCGACCTGACATAGCTTTTAGTGTTGGTTTGTGTGCACGTTATCAGGCAAGTCCTAAGGAGTCTCATATTACTGCGATAAAAAGAATCATCAAGTATGTTAAAAGGACGATGATTTATGGACTGTTGTATCCATTAAGGATTAACACTGAAATCACATCTTTTTCTGATGTTGATTGGGGCGGTAATGTTGATGATAGAAAGTGTACTAGTGGGGGGTGTTTTTATATTGATAATTGCTTAGGTTCTTGGCATAGCAAGAAGCAAAATTGTGTTTCCCTTTCCACTACTGAGGCTGAGTATATAGCAGTTGATAATTGTTGTACTCAAGTATTTTGGATGCGTCAAATGTTACAGGATTAAGTTTTTGAAAGGGCACGATGAATGTGTTCTGTGATAACACGAGTAGAATAAACTTTTCTAAAAATCATGTTCAACACTCTAGGACAAATCATCTAGATATTCGACATCATTTCAGTCGAGATCTTGTTGAAGATGGTATAGTTTCTTTAGAGTTTATATCCACAGATTCTTAGTTGGTAGATATGTTTACAAAACCATTAGATTTTCAAAAGCATGTTAGTCTTAGGAAATCTATTGGTATTCTTTCTTTATAATAGATATCTTATTATCTATCATTCTAGGAACACATTGCATTATTTTCCTAGAATTGATAGATAATCATGCATATGTATTATATTTATTCATGCATCCATTTAAAAAGAAAAATAAAATAAATCATAAAATAAGATTTTATGGAATGATGAGCTTTGCTAAAGTAAAAATGTTGTCCTATTTTACTCTATTCTCATATTTACTTGTCTGATTATATATATGGGAAGTAGAGGTATCAGACTAACCTAAGATTTTTGAATGTTTACATGGCATGATTATTTTATTTTGAAAAGCCTTACTCTTAGGTGTTTGTTTTACTTCGGAGATGATAGTAATACCTGCTGAAACTGTTAATCTTTTTCATTTAACCCAAAGTGATAAGTAGGTTCATGAGCTATGGTAGACTGATCTATGCTTTGAAATATCTTTTGCGTACTTATGAATGTTGTGGTAATGTTGAAAGTAGAAAAAAGGATGAGATATTTAAAATATAGAAATGCAAAAAATAGTTCTTCAATTTGAGTAACCGGGTCTCCTACCACAAAGTAGCAGAGTGTTCACGTAAAAAGGGGAGAAGACTAATGAGCATAAATCCCAAGGAAGAAGCTCGGGCCCAGTTGGTCAGGACTAAAAATCCTCGCTGGAATGTCCGGAGCTTAGAAAGATAAAAAGGGATAAGGTGAAAAGGTGGAAATGAATATTGTGTGATAAAGAGAAAGTAGTATAGTGTATTTTTTTTAACAAGCAATAAGGTCCAAGTTAAAGATTTGACTTCTAGTTTGGATTTTGGACTGAATTATCATCACAGTTAGTGAGGAGATTATCATAATTAGTGTGTATTGTTTTCATCTTACCTTAGTGCTTGCAGATGAGAATTTTCATATATATATGAATACTATGCAAAACTTGACTTGTGATTTCTTAAGTCTACAAGGTATGTGTGCTAATTTTCTTCTCTACCGTGTGTATAATGCCTAAGTTAGATATGGGAATATGATATTTTAATGATTAGCTCGTTGTCTCTATTGCCTTCCTCCCATACTTCGAAATACAAAAATATTTTTATTCATGACATTCTGTATTCATTTAGTGTTAGGGTCATGCATTGTAGAGATATTTGTTACTCGAGAATCTGGATATAATTTTATAGAGTACTTTATCTTTGTATTTAGTGCATGGTTTAGATTCTCTAGACTCTCCTCTGTTATCTTTTCTCTATGCTTACATTTTGAGGCTTTCCCTATGTTTTGATTGATATATCTTTGCTTGTGATTTCAGTGACAAAAAGGGAGAAAAGTATTAAGTAAGGGGGATATATTTAGAAGGAGAAGTATTTAGTAATGGGGAGTAGAAGGAGAGTTTCTATGATGATCATTATGCATGCATTATTGTTTGGTTATTTTTATAATCATTTTATTGGTTTATATCTGTTTTTCACACTTGTTTGTTATGGTATGTTCAGGGTTGTGGCTGTAGGATTGGAAGATCGTTATGGTATGTCTATGTTTGTGGGTCTGTGTTCACAGGTATAGATATTATTTTGTTATTCATGAAGATATCTTTGTAAAACATGGTTTCTGTCTCAGAAATGTCAAGGGGGAGATGGTCAGAACATTTATATTATTGTGTATTTCGGCATGTTCTAGACAATAACCATGTTGAGTTAATTGTGAAGTCGGGTAGGTTTAGGAAAATTGAAGTGGTCTTGCAAAGGCATCAACAAGCTTTGTCAAATGCAAATTAAGCTTAAAGGATGTGGAAAATACAAGAGAAATGAAGAAGCAGCAAGTTTGAGCAAAAAATGCATTCCTGAGGGCATAAATGATATTTTTCGGATCTAAAACTTCAAAAATAATTCTAATGGAGTCGAAGGGGTTCAAACGATATTATTCCCAAGAAAAGTGATTTCCATGAATTTTGATACAATCAGCCTACGGACTCAGTAGCTAAAAGTGGCTACAAAGTACCATTTTTACGCCCCGTCTACGCCCATCCGAAATGGCAAACACGACATGCGTAGAAAGGCCTACGTGTCGCGCGTAGCCTATACCTACGTGCCACACATAGCCTCCATACGCGCCACGCCGCCGCGTAGTAAGGGCTTTGAAGCTAAGTTATGAAATCTCGATTTTGACCCCGATATGATTTCTCTTGATGCGGCTGCGACTCTAAACATTGATGTGATATATATATTGAAGACCAAATCAAAGGATTTTGATCATTTTGCTGTGAAATTACGAGAAAGGGTAAACCTTGGGTTTCCCTTAGTGCTCTCTATAAATAGGAGGAATCTCTACAGATTTTGAGAGAGCTTTTGATGAGATCTCTACAATTTTTCTATAGTTCATATTCTTGTATAGAGATACAGATAGATAGAGCATATCATTGAGTGATTCTATCACGTCTAGTTTACTCTTATTTTAGGGTTTATTCAATTGTGATTCTACATGGATGATCTTATGCACAATTAAATGACCTAGATTTTAGAAAAATCAACACACCATATATTGCAACATGGTTGCTTTGATCAATGGAGAAGCAGAGCCATCTGAGTACAAAGATCGAAGCAGGATGCTGCGTGGTTATTTTATCCGTTGAGAAGTAGAGCCTTCAGAATGCGGAGATCGAAGCGATAGCTTCGTGGATCGCGAGTGAATCTAGACATTCAGACGTCGAATGAAGATCAACAAATTACAGTGGCTATAATTTCTATTTTTGTAGAGTCTGTACATATTCTCTAATTCATAGTGCATCGATACCCGAGCGTATCCGTGATTTTTACTTGGAGTCTTTCCAAGGTTTTTCACGTAAAAATCTTTGTGTCTTCTCATGATTTATTTTATGCACTTATATTCATGATTGCTTGAATAATCTGATTTGAGAATTAGGGTTTTGTGACTAATTAAAATTGAATTTCCGCTGTATAATTTTAATTGATCATTAAATCGACAAAAAGCCTATTCACCCTCCTCTAGACTATTTTCATAGATTTTCTAGGTAATTTCAGCTTTATTTAATTTAGTTGTTTATTAGTTATTAATCAAAACCCAAATCAAATTATTTTATCAATTCAAGAGTATTACTTTATTAGAATTTATAGTACAACTTAGTCCAGGTGGATACGAGATACCCTATCATAAGCATACTATACTATGATAGATTTCTGCACTTACGATAGGTAAAACTAGGTCAATTCTAAAGGCTTAGTTGCATTATTACTATTATCATCATCATTTATTATCCTAGCCTAATGGCTAAGACCGATCAAGGTTTCGGCACCGATCATTTTTATTTTGTTTATTATTATGCATGCATAATGTTTTGAAATTATTAGGATTATTCATGCATGCATCATTATGACAAAAATAATAAAAATTATAATAAAAAAATTCTTAGTAGTTTGAGCATCGCAAACATACAAGGGGTTGTCATTTTTTCACTCTATTCTCATATTTACTTATCTATTTATGCTTATAGGAATTGGAAATGTTAGCCGGACCTGAGGATTTGAGAAGTTCATTTGACATGCTTAAATAATATTTTTTAAAAAATAAATACATATATATCTCTAACATTGGGTGTTTGTTTCACTTTCGTTTGAGGTGATTGTAATGCCTACTGAGACTGTTAGTGTTTCTCACCTAACCTAAAGTGATTTGTAAGTTTATAAGTTAGACTAGATTGATCCATGTTTTTGAATACTTATTGCATCTTCATGAATGTTGGGATAATGTTGAAAGAAGAAAGAGAATGAAATAATGAATTATATAAATGTCTCTTTAAAACTCTATAGAGCAATGGTTCGTCTGCTGAGTAACTGGGTCTCAGTACCTGAGCAAGTATTGAGTATTCGCGTCAAAAAGCGGACGTGATTATCTCAATTTTTCAATTCGAGTAACCGGGCCTCTTGCATCAGTAAGCATTGAGTGTTTGCTTAAAAATGGGAGAAAAATTAAAAAATATCTAAGAAGGGGTACAAAAGAAAAAATTATGAGACGAAAAGAAAGAAAGAAATGTATTCCCCTTACATTGCAATAAGGTCTGTGTAGAAGATTTGACTTCTAGCTTGAGTTTTTGGACTGAATTATCATCAGGGTTGGTGAGAAGATTATAAGAATTAGTGTGTATTGCTCTCACTTTACCTGTGTGCTTGCACCTAAATATTTTCATATATACAAATGCTAAATAAAGCATGACTTGTGAAATCTTATATCTATAAGGTATTTATGTTGTATTCTTTCACTACTGTGTGTATAAAGGATAAGTTAATATTGACAATGTGGTTATGTTGGTGATTAGCTCATTGTCTCTATAGCCCTGCTCATAGGTTTCTTAAACAAAAAATTTGTTTTCTTCATGACATTATGCATTCATGCATTACTATTAGGGTCATGCATTGTAGAGATGGTTGTCACTTGAGAATCAGGATATGAACTTGTAAAGACCTATGTCTATCTTGTTTGTTACCTAGTTTTCCACATCTCCTTTTATAATATTTCCCTTTATTTACATATTATGTAATTATATACCTCTCTTTCTCATGGTTACAATTTTAGTTTATACTAATCTTACATTTTGTTTTTTGCAAGGTAAATATTATAATATAAATAAAAAATCTTACAAGATACTAGGGGCATACCCCTAGGTACAAAAATTATCTATGTGGAAACCAAAAATCCACCAAATAAATAACAACTCTAAAAGAGCTAAACAATGGATCCAAACTAAGATCCCACAACAATGAAAATGAAACTAACGTTGAAAATTCAGAAAAGAAGAACTCCCCAACAACACTGATAATAGTACTATCTCTATACACATCATCCCACTCAAGAGAAGAATAAAAGATTGATGTCCATCGGGGTGTGCTTAAAATATGTGTTAAAAATGGCCCCTTATGACGGCTTAGGTTTTACCTATCGCAAGTGCATGAATCGTATTGTAGTATAGTTCAGCTTGTGAAAGGTTATCGATCCCACAGAGACTAAGTCATATTATGAATTCTCGTAAAATAATATTCTTAAATTGCTAGAAAAATATGGTTTGTCATTTTGAAATTAATTAACTAATTAACTAAGAAAGTAAGTAAAGATAGATTAAGATAAAAACAATAGAAATAAAATCTAGGGTTTCTATACTCCACCACTAACCACATAATATAATTCTCAATTTGTTCAATTGCAAAAGAGCGATCCATAAATGTGAATCAGGTCGTACAACAACTAGCTAAATACGATTCAAAAAATGATTACCATCAACCGGATTGCAACAACCCATCTCATGACTGACCTAACTAGTACATGCGAATTAAATTACTCTAATCTACTCCTAATGCATGAAAATAAACTAAAGCATGTCTTTAATAAATCGCCAAGGCATGGTCTGTGTCAAACTAGGGTTTCAAGTTTTATTACCACCATTGTCCAGAAAATAGTAAGTTACGCATCCGAGTTCCATCCCACAGTGAATATCCATGATTGTGTAAGATAAATATATTCAATTAGTCTAAGATAAGAATCATAAAAAAGTATATAAACTTGTATCAAGAATAAAAATGGTCTTTCATCTACTGCAATCATCATAGTATGGTCACAGTTTCCCCTCGTTTCAATTCAAACAAATAAAAGAACTGTAAGTCACTAAATTACCCTAGAAGGGGGGTGAATAGGGTTTAAAAATAATTTCTAACTTCTTTTTATTCTTACTAGAACATGCAACAAGGTTCAATATTAATTTACAAGGTAAAATATGCAATGAATAATTTCACTTAAATTCAACAAGCTATTTACCACAATATAAATTAAGCATGCATGAACATAAAGTAAGAAATAGAGATAGAGATATTGACACCGTGATTTTTACGAGGTTCGGTAACTCCTACTCCTCGGCTCAAAGAATCCCCTTCCTTGAGACTTTCCTGATCCTTACACTATGGCTCTTCCTTCAATAGGTGGAATAGCAAAACCTTTACAAAAGAGCTAACTAGCTTTTCACACAATCAAGAGAACAATCCTCCCTTGATACAATGGGCTTCACTCACCCAAGATCACAAATTTGTGTATGCAATCAATATATCACTCAAGAAACAAAAACACTCAAAACCCTAAGGTTTTTATGGAAGATAGATCAATATAAACTAAAGTGTTTTTAGGTGATATTTCAAGAACTCAAGATATATATATTCTCACAATATATTTTCAATAAGAGAATAAGCACAAAGCTTGAGTTTAAATCTTCAAAATGATAAGAGTGAAAAATGAGATTTTGGTCTTTCTTGCTATCAAAATATTTTTCAGAAGATGCTTGAGAGAAAATTAGAGATGAATAATATTTGGAAAATTTCTCACACAGGAACCTTGAGATTTCAATCCATATCTCTTTCTTTATATAGTGTAACACTAGGGTTTGGAGAGTGTATCTCACCCTAGTAAATATGGAGAGTAGGACCTGAAAATCAGCAAGCAAAATCATTTTTTTTTGGGCAAAAATATTGTTTAGAAATACTTTTCCTTAAAATTCTGAAGCACCGAGTCCACTACCTCCATGCTTAGATTTAAAATATTTTTCCCAATGGCTAGGGCCAGTCGACTGCCTCAAGAAGGCCAATCGACTGCCTCATGAGTCAGTCTACTGCCTTGGATCGGCCAGTCGACTGCCTCAGGCAATCAAAAATGTTCAAAACTCTCTGGTTCAATCAGTCGGCTGGGTCCTTAACTGCCAGTCGACTGGGCACAGTCAGTCAACTGCCTTGGACAGGCCAGTCGACTGCCTCATGCAGTCAAAACGTTTATAACTCACTGGTTCATCCAGTCGGCTGGGTTCTTATTGGCCAGTCGACTGGGTGACTCCAAGAAAAGTTTTCAAGGTCCGTTTTTGATCAGTTTGAGTTCGTTTGATTTATTACTTGAGCTTATAAGACCAATCAACGCATAAGATACCTTGTTACAATATTCTCACCCCAACCTATCTACCCCAGGTCTTGAGTCCAGCTTTTGTTCTTTCTTTGATCTTTTTGTCCTTCTTCGAGTTTGCGCTTGAGTTTCCTTATTGCTTGTTGCTTTAATAATCTTGCCGAATCATTTACCTGTACTTGCTAAAACACTTAGCTCAAAGTCATATTAGTACCAAACACGGTTTTAAATGTTTTGTTAATATCAAAATAAGATTTATTGTTTGAAATAGAATTTCAAAGCCAAGAATCTCCCCCTTTTTGATGTTGAAAAACATTTCGTCTTTGCGCATAAATGGTGAAGTATCAAGTGATACTCCCCCTCAATGTGTGCATCTTTCATTTTTATTTGCATGTTCCCCCTTAGGAAATAATTTTGCAAATAGATAATCATTTACGTAATGCATTGAAAGATAATAGAAACAACATATTTCAATTCATAATTGCGAGTTCGGTACATGTTGTTTTACTACTACACATTAGAAAATGATATAAAGCATAGAAATGAAACGAAAGATAGCATAAACAACAAACATAAAACATAGGTAACGTCCTATGCTACAGAAAATAGACCTATGGCCAAACACAAACACCTTAATACATTCTCCCCCTTTGACGACATCAAAAAGGCGGAAGGTCACAGCGAAAAGCGTCCATGGTAGTGGCGATGCGGTCGATCTTGTCCTCAAGACGCTTCATATCCTCAGTCGTCTTCCTCTGGACCTCCTCATTGCGCTTTTGGGCCTCTTCATTGCGCTTTATGATTTCCAAGATTTGGGTAAGAGTTTCGGGATTTCCCCCGAACCCAAAATTTGGAATATTGAAATCGCTACCAAGAGACGGAAAATAAGAAGTTGGAGCGTCCGGACGAGATGCCGCGGGAGGATGAGCATCATGATGAGGATCAGATGGACCATCCTGGTCCGCAGGAGGAGCAACCCTAAGTGAGAGCATCACTCCATCGGCATTCTTACCGATATGCATCTGCTTGAGATGCGTTCGGTCCAAAAAATTCGGATTGTGCTCCGTTGGCTCGTCACTGAGTGGCACACCGTTCTGACCAAGAAGATACGATAAATGGGTAGGAAAAATTTGTGCGCCTTTCTTCTTGTGGCACTCGAGGATTTTCGAGATGAAGAGGAAGGCAAGATTGACCTTTCGACTGGTCATGACATAGTAGACAAGAAAATCTTCCATAATGGACATAAGACTCCGGCTTCCGGACTTGGGCAAAATGGAATATGTGATAATATTGTGCACAAGTCTAGGCTCGGGAGTAAGCAAGCAAGAAGGAAACTCAGCAATGGCGGTGGTGGCTTTATTTACCGAAATTCCTCGAACTACTTCAAGAGGAATAAAATCACTCAAAGAGTACCAAATAGATGGGCAGTAGTAGGAGATACCACCAGGAGGTAGCCAAAAAATATTATTAATTACTACTTCGGTGAACTCAACTGATGTGCCCCCAACAATGGAACTAAGCTTGGTGGAGAGAAGATGTGGTTGAGGTGGATTTGTCAGATTTGTGTAGAAGGCTTTGACTGCCCGCGGATAATGCGGAACATCAAGCGAAAGAAAGAAATCCCAACCCATATTTTGAAAAAGATTGAACGTATTAGCGTCAATCTCTTCGCACAAGGGTTGAGTCACAATGCGACTCCGAGCAAACTTGCGATGATTGAAGTTAGTTTCGAAACAACGAATACTATCTTCATCACCAAGAAGAGCAGAGAGAGACATCAGACCAGATTCAAGTTCTGAATCAGAGTCCTCATGAACAGGGGACGAAGGTGGAGGAGGTGCAGCCGAAGAGCCTCCACCCCTACGGGCGCGTTTCTTCAGGCGCACAACATTGGGAGCCATGAGAGAGATGAGAACCAAGATGATTGAAAGCATTTTGAAAAGAAAACGAAAAGAAATCGTGAAAAAAAAAATGAGAGAGAAAAGAGAAACTGGAAAAAAAAAATTGATGTGTATATATGGATATATATAGGTGGATATATATGAAGAGAAAAGTGGTGATAATGGACGAGAGGATCGTTGTGTAGTGGGGAAGTGGTTTAAAGGTGATTAAATGGCATGAAAGAAGGAAGAAATGGGATAGATCGTGGAGAGAGTGGAAAGAAGACAAAGAGAAAGAAGAAATAAAAATTGGGTTCTCGCAGAGGCAGTCGACTGTCTCAACCCAGTCGACTGGCCGAAGGAGGTAGTCAACTGGCTGAAGATGAATAAAATCAGGAAAAACTCACTGGTTGATCCAGTCTACTGGACGTATACGAGGTAATAAAAATCAATTCAATGTCACCTTTGGCTACATGATCCCTTAGAAAATGATGCCTAATCTCTATGTGCTTTGTGCGAGAGTGTTGAGTAGGATTCTTTGAGATACAAATAGCACTAGTGTTATCACATTTAATATGTACGAGATTAAAAACAAGTCCAAAATCAAGTAATTGGTTCTTAATATAAATAGTTTGGGCGCAACAACTACCGACCGCTACGTATTCGGCTTCAGCCGTAGACAAGGCAACCGAATTTTGCTTTTTACTTGACCATGAAACAAGAGAGTGACCTAGAAAATGACATGTACCACTTGTGATTTTCCTATCCACTCTACAACCCGCAAAATCGGCATCCGAATAACTAGTGAGATCAAGTGTACTGCCACGTGGATACCATAGTCCTAAGTTAATCGTCCCACTAAGATAGCGAAAAATACGTTTTACGGCTAGCAAGTGAGATTCTTTAGGACAAGATGGAAAACGAGCACATAAGCATACACTAAACATGATATCCGGTCTAGTAGCAGTTAAATAGAGTAAACTTCCTATCATGCCTCTATATTGAGTAATATCAACACATTTTCCATTTTCATCTTTGTCGAGTTTAATAGTGGTGCTCATAAGAGTAATGGCATGTTTGGCTCCCTCCATGCCAAATCGCTTTAGCAAATCTTTAGTGTACTTAGATTGCTAACAAATAAGCCATCCAAGCTTTGCTTTATTTGCAACCCTAAGAAGAAATTCAACTCACCCATCATACTCATTTCAAATTCGTTTTGCATACTAGATGCAAAATCTTTGCAAAAAGAAGTATTTGTGGATCCGAATTTAATGTCGTCAACATATATTTGGATAATCAACAAATCATTCTTGATAGTTTTTGTAAAGAGAGTGTTGTCAACTTTGCCTTTAGAAAACCCTTTTTGAAGTAAAAAGTCACTAAGCCGTTCATACCAAGCTCTAGGAGCTTGCTTTAACCCGTATAAGGCTTTAGATAATTTGTAAACATGATTTGGAAAAAGTTCATTTTCAAAGCCGGGTGGTTTCTTTACAAACACTTCTTCATCTATAGTTCCATTTAGAAAATCACTTTTCACATCCATTTGATAAAGAATGAAATTTCTAGATGATGCAAATGCAAGAAGCATTCTAATTGCTTCTAATCTAGCTACGGGTGCAAATGTTTCATCATAGTCAATGCCCTCCTCTTGATTGTAACCTTGAGCTACCAATCTTTCTTTATTTCGAATAATCACTCCATTTTCATCCTTTTTATTTCGAAAAGCCCATTTAGTGCCTATTATAGTTTGATGTGTGGGTTGAGGGACTAAATATCAAACTTGATTGCGTTCAAATTAATTTAGTTCCTCTTGCATATCCATGATCCAAGAATCATCACATTGAGCTTCATGGAAGTTCTTGGGTTCAATATTAGACACAAACGCCATGTGGTTTCACAAGTCTCTAAGTTGAGATCTTGTGCTAACACCTTGTGAAGGGTTACCTATGACTTGGTCAAGAGGATGGTTGTGCATAATCCTCCAAGATTTAGGAAGTCAAGTCATCATTATATTGATTTCCAACTTCACTCTTATCCATTTGCCTACTTGATGAGTTAGAGATATTGAGATTATTGAAACTATCCTCAATTCCTACAACTTCATCATCATCTAGGTTAACCTTAGGTTAGGGTAGAGGTAGTGATTCATCAGAAACAACATGGATAGACTCTACCATGGTTAAAGTCCTTTTGTTAAAGACTTTAAAGGTTCTACTAGTTGAGGAATACCCTAAGAAAATTGCTTCATCCGATTTTGAGTCAAATTTTCCTAAGTTATCTTTATCATTTAAAACGAAACATTTACAACCAAATACTTTGAAATACCCAATATTGGGTTTCCGACCATTCCACAACTCATACGAAGTCTTACCCAATTTCATTTGGATGATAACTCTATTTATGACATGACAAGCGGTGTTTACCGCTTTAGCCCAGAGGCTTCGGGGAAGGTTCTGTTCATTTAACACAGTCCTAGCCATTTCTTGTAAAGATCTATTTTTCCTTTCAACTACCCCATTTTGTTGAGGAGATCTTGGAGCCGAGAGATCATGAGATACACCAAATTCATCACATAATTTCTCTAGATCTTGATTGTCAAAATCTCTACCCCGATCACTTCTAATTTTCTTGATTTTCAAATCTTTTTCATTTTGAATGACTCTATAAAATTTATCAAGAATGGAGTGAGTTTCATTTTTAAGAGCAAGAAAATGATCCCAAGTAAATCTAGAGTAGTCATCTACTATAACAAGTACATATTTGTTTTCCTGAAGCACCCAGTCGACTACCTCCATGCTTAGATTTAAAATATTTTTCCCAACGGCTAGAGTCAGTCGACTGCCTCAAGAAGGCCAGTCGACTGCTTCATGAGTTAGTCGACTGCCTTGGATAGGCCAGTCGACTGCCTCAAGCAATCAAAAATGTTCAAAACTCTCTATTTCAGTGAGTCGGATGGGTCCTTAACTGCCAGTCGACTGGGCATAGTCAGTCGACTGCCTCATGTAGTCAAAACATTTATAGCTCACTCGTTCATCCAGTCGGCTGGGTCCTTATTGGCCAGTCGACTGGGTCACAGTTAGTCGGCTGCCATTTCATGGCCAATCAACTGGGTGACTCCAAGAAAAGTTTTCAAGGTCCGTTTGAGTTCGTTTGATTTATTACTTGAGCTTATAACACCGATCAACGTATAAGATACCTTGTTACAATATTCTCACCCCGACCTATCTACCCCAGGTCTTGAGTCCAGCTTTTGTTATTTCTTTGATCTTTTTGTCCTTCTTCGAGTTTGCGCTTGAGTTTCCTTATCGCTTGTTGCTTTAATAATCTTTCTGAATCAATTACCTGTACTTGCTGAAACACTTAGCTCAAAGTCATATTAGTACCAAACACGGTTTTAAATGTTTTGTTAGTATCAAAATAAGATTTATTGTTTGAAATAGAATTTCAAAGCCAACAAGAACTACATTACTTGGCTAGGGTATTGCTAGAAAATCCTAGATACCGTATTAGTTGCTCATGGTAGAAGGTGACTGCAACATTGATGAAGAAACGCCCTCCATGATCTTCTTCTCCGGATCTCTAGATCTTGAATGGCTCCTCCCTTTGAATGATATGAATCTGAAAATTGGGTAGAAATAAGTCCCAAAATTATGTGGAGAGAAGTCCCCAAAATTTATTTCGAGAAAAGTCCCTAAATTATTGGAAGAGAATTCCCTTAGATCTGTAGCAAAGCTTGGTATTTATAGACAAAGCCAATGGAAACCCTAACTTGTGGAATATGATTACCCTTTTTCATAATTTCACACCCAACCAAGAAAACCCTAATAACTGATATATAATATGTGTATTTTACATGTATAGAGGTGTTGGGGTCAAACTTAAAGCCATCCAAGTCAAAACGGATCAATCCGGGTCAAAATAGGATTTTGGCCCGAATCTGAAATTTCCAGCATTTTCTACAGGACATCTCTCACTCTTTTGATCATATATGGAGCTACACATATTTTATGGAGGTGTGTAATATATCGTTGGAACGCTGACTTCAAAATCTGGATGATTGGCTCAAGAATTACCCCATTTGGACATTTTTTGACCGAGATATAACTGTCGGAAGTTGAGTAAAAACTTGTGCTGAAAACACTATTCATTTCGCAATTACGCTTCAAGCGTAGCCTAACTACGCTCCAAGCGTAGGGAGAAGCGTTGGTAGCTATACTTCAACTGTAAACATGACACTTTCTAGCCACTTTTAGCTAATGGAAGCGTAGGGCATGCGTAGCAAAATTCCCGAAACCAACTTTTCTTGATAATTGCTCCGTTTGAACCCTTCGACTCCCTCGGTCTGATTTTTGAAGTTGCGGCTCCGAAAAATGATGTTTTCACCCTCCTGGAGACACTTTTTGTCTCAAAAACACCTCTTTGACTCTCCTCTTGGATAGAAATGAACGTGTACTTAGTTAATTCACCAAAGTTAGTTCTATTTATTCATTAAGCTCTTGAAACATGCATAAACACACAAACGGCATAAAAATACCAAATAATTGATTGTAAAGACGTAACAACAGTAAGATAGGGGCTTAAAATGGATACTTTTGAGCACCTATCACACCCCCAGACATACATATTGCTAGTCATTTAGCAATGAACTCGGGAAAACTACCTTGTGATGATTTTTATCCTAACTAACCTATACTAATCTACACTACTCCCTTGATTTTGTGAGGGTCGACGATTACACTTAGCACGTGTAACAAGCCTTTTAAACCCCTCGGCAATACGGAGTAGAGAAGTCAAGTCTTGTGTGGGTTAGCTATACTACCCACAACTTCTCCATTCTTTTTAATCACGCATTCATGCATTCACAGACACATTAACCAAGTCATGATACAATGCATAAGATAATATGGATGCAAATACTCCCACTCACTATCGAAAAATAACTATCTCGAGCTAATGTCATGAATGGTCTCCACTAAAGTAAATGACTTCGTTACTCTCTACTCCCAATCCAGACAATCTTCCGTGTTTTTGTGAACATTCTACCATGGTATTTCAGTCTCTATTTTCCTACTTCATTGATCAAATTTTTCCATTTTTCATAAAAATGTATTATTTACATCTTTCCACTTTTATCCCTTTTTTCTCCTTCTTAGCTTCGGACTTTCCAGAGAGGATTTTTAGTCCCAACCAACTGGACCCGAGTTTCTTCCATGGGATTTATGCTCATTAGTTTTCTCCCCTTTTTACACGAACAATGATATTGCTGATAACAAGGTCCTGTTACTCAGATCGAAGAACTACTTTTTGCATCTTATTTTCTCAAAATAGATTTTCAATTTTATCCATCCATCGTAACAACACCCCATCTCCCCTTTTATTGTGGCAAAACTATTTTCAACTACATAGTCATAGATCAACTATTTTTCCCATAGTGCATGTGATTATAGGTCAAGATCGTCCTTTTCAGTTTCAATTTTACTAAGTCACTCACCCATGTAGACCACATCACTTTACTAACACAATCTAATCATTAATCTCATGAGCAGGAATATATAACATCACATACTACTCATACATCATAAACACAAACTTAATAAACTTATAATCCAAAACACTCATGCATGAAAACAAAGAATTTCTTCAAAATAATTCAATTATTTTTTTTAATTTTGTTTTCAATCATTCCTTATACAAACTATACCTTCCACCCAAACTTAAATTAAACCATGTCCTCATGGTTCACAATCATACTCATGAGAAATAATATAGTTACCCATGAACCGCAGATCCGGAATTTCAACTCTTTATGCTCATTCTCCCCCCCCCCCCCCCCCCCCCCCCCCGCCCAAACTTAAATCGAGCTACCTGTAAAAATATTCAACAAAGCACACATACCTAATATCATAGCAAGAGAAGAAGAAATATAATCATCACTTTCCGGAAATTATTACTCAACCTAGCAAAAGGAATGAAATATTATAACTTTTTTATATAAAATAAATAAACATGATTTGGCCTTAAGGGCCTACAATCCTATGGAATTAGAAAATATTGATTTGGCCTTAAGGGCCTACAATCTCTAAGAATTAAAATAGCATAAACTAAAAAACTTATTAGTATATAAATGAAGGCTAGAAACTAGATTTCAAAGCCTAGGACCAATGTTTAACGTCTTTGGCTTGACGACTCCACAAAGGGTTATCCAACACCCTTCCTCTCTTCGGCACTTCCACCACATGGTGGAGCAAGTGTGGGAAGTAAATCATTCCACAGTGTCCATTATGAACACTCAGTAACAAGCAAGACATCAAGCACATAATAATCGTCATATACCTTCTCTCCTCTGTCATTCTCTACCATCATCCCATGCTTAACACCTATGTCCAACGATTCTTCTTTCACCAAATCAGGTAATGGGTCCTTCACCGCCTCATTAATCCCATCAATTACATAGTACTCATCTCCACCATGTTTATCTTCAAAACACAGCTCATAGACACATTGAGTAAATATTTCTTGAGGTTCATATGGCGTCTCTTTTGGCTCTTATGGTAAAGGAATGGTTTGTGTACTCTCGTCATATGCAATGTCACTCTTAATTTCAAAACTTTCCTCTATGTCATTGTCTCCATCTTCCTTATCTTCAAACTTTCGTCTAAGTCTTGAATGGCTTCTCCCTTTGAATGATATGAATCTGAAAATTGGGTAGAAATAAGTCCCAAAATTATGTGGCGAGAAGTCTCCAAAATTATGTGGAGAGAAGTCTCCAAAATTATGTAGAGAGAAGTCCCCAAAATTATGTGGAGATAAATCCCAAAATTATTGGGAAAGAAGTCCCTTAGATCTGTAGCAAAACTTGGTATTTATAGACAAAGCCAAGGGAAACCCTAACTTGTGGAATAGAATTACCCTTTTTCGTAATATCAAACCCAACCATGGAAAACCATAATATATGATATATAATATATGTATATTACATATATAGAGGTGTTGGGGTCGAACTTAAAGTCATCCATGTCAAAACGGATCAATCCGGGTCAAAATAGGATTTTGGCCCGAATCTGAAATTTCCAACTTTTTCTGCAGGACATCTCTCACTCTTTTAGTCATATATAGAGCTACACATATTGGATGGAGGTGTCTAATATATAGTTGGAAAGCTGACTTCAAGATCCTGATGATAAGCTCAAGAATTACCCCATTTAGACCTCTTTTAACTGAGCTATGACTGTCCGAAGTTAACTGAAAAATTGTGCTGAAAACACTGTTCATGCCGCAGCTACGCTTCAAACGTAGCCTAATAATGGCACTTTCTAGCCACTTTTAGCTACTTGAAACATAGGGCATGTGTAGCGAAATCCTCGGATCCAACTTTTCTTGATAATTGCTCCGTTTCAAACCCCCTCGACTCCTTCGGTGTTATTCTTGTAGTTACGGCTCTGAAAAATGACGTTTTCGCCCTCTAGGTGACACGTTTTGTCTCAAAAACACCTCTTTGACTCTCCTCTTGGATAGAAACAAACATGTACTTGGTTAATTCACCAAAGTTACCTCTATTTCTTCATTAAGCCCCAAAAACATGCATAAACATACAAATGGCATAAAAATACCAAATAATGGATTATAAAAACGTAACAACAATAAGATAGGGGCTTAATGTCACGCACCTAAATTCCAAAGACTCCCGAACCGGGACATCCGAGGAATCTGGGGTATGATCCATATAAAGAGCGATGAATTACGATCCTAAATAACCAATAAACGAATGGAATATTATTAATAAAAATAATTCCATACATAAATAAGCGGAAGCTAAACCAAATAATACACAAGGCACATTGAGGTGCAAAAAGAATACATCTATACAATGATGCACTGATACCAAATACATGGAAGGGATATGCCAACAGACTGGCTCCCAAGAAATATACAACAACGGTCCCAATACAAGGGACAAGTAAAGGGAAAGGAAAAGAACAACTCTACGTACGAACGTCCCAAATCCCGCAACATCATCCGTGCCACAAGCCATCATCTAACTAGGAAACAAAATAAAGTGTCGTTGCACCCCATGTTGCTTAGATCCGAAACCTTTCCTACAAATTGGCGTTTGGGACGCAAGGTAAAATAACGTCAGGGTGAGCTCATCGAACCCCCATAGGAGAAAGGAAACGTAACTATCACATCTTGCAACCGTTCAAGTTGAGTGCGAACCAACTTGTGTACATACATCTACCCTAGATCAGTCAAATGTCCCTCATGGCACTCATGCCAATACAAGACCCCGGGAACACATCCCCCTAGTCCCCTATAATGCATCAACAAATAGGGTAACTAGCACGTACTGAAACAATAGCACAACAACATATAATAAACGCACACCTATATATATACAAATATATATATGAACATTTATATATAGAGAGAGATATGTACATCCAATACAAGCCACGTAGTACAGACACCTTATAGATCCCTACGACTCGTACCCGTCAGTCCCACACTGACAATCAACACAACACTAAACACAAAATCATGGGAGCAATGCTCTTATTCATAACACCCCAGGATGGATAACAATCACACTTCCAATATCACGAGCATAACGAGCTCCAGAACCTCCAATTAGTATCAAATCATACTACTAATCAGCTCACATGTCACTACCCGACATCCGTAAACCCAACTCAGGGGTAAAATACTCACTTCAATCTAAGGGAAGTCACAAAGGTTGCCGAAAACCAAAAGGAAAGTGAAAGGGATTGAATAACCCATCACACCGATCACTCAAAGGTAACATGTTCGCCCAAGGGTAAAATGGTAATTTCAAAGGGAAAATGTATTTTCAAACTTTACCCCACCTATTTTGACATAGGTTAAACCATAAAAACAAACGGAACTGAATTCAAAGCCCTGAAGTGAGAGATGAAGTTTTTAAAATGGCATTGGACAACGCCAACCCAAGTAGAAAGTTAAAGTACCCATCTTTCACCAAGGGTAAAATAGTCATTTCAAGTGAAAATAAATGATTTTAAATTTTGTATCAAATATATGGACATAGGACGGGCCCTAGAAACAAACGGGACCTAAATCAAAACCACAAGGCGAGAGATATACATTTTTGAAAATGGTATTGGACAACGCTAACTAAAACGGAAAGCTGAAGTACCCCACTTTCACCAAAGGTATAACTGTCATTTCAAGTACAAATAAATTATTTCAAGTTTCAAATACAAATTTTGTACCTAGCATAATCCATTGGAACAAACGGGACCTAAATCAAAGCCATGAGGCAAGAGATATGAATTTTGGAAAACGGTATTGGACAACGCCGACAAAAATGGCAAGCTGAAGTACCCCAATTTCACCAAGGGTAAAATAGTCATTTCAAGGGTAAAAATGACATTTCAAAGTACAAATACAAATTTTGGAGCTAGCAAATGACATAGGAACAAACGGGACCTTAATTAAAGTAACGAGGGGAGAGATATGAATTTTGGAAAACGGTATCGGACAACGCCGACAAAAACGGAAAGCTGAAGTACCCCACTTTCACCAAGGGTAAAACAGTCATTTCTAGGGTAAAAATGACATTTGAAAGCACGAATACAAATTTTGGATCTAGCACATGACATAGGAACAAGCGGGGGTCCATTCCGACATGCGAAGAGGAAAATACGGATTTTTGAAAAACGATCGTCGCATGCCACTACAGGAAAATACGGATTTTTTAAATTTCGAAAATCATGAAATTTTTCTAAGTGTTGGGAAGCCGATGCCACTGGTTTTTCAGCTTTCTTTAAAAAGTTCAAATATGCAAAAACACGAGATGTTGCAATATGGCTCCGTTTTTTTAGCCATCAATCTTGAAAAATCATAAATATTGGAAAAGTGAGTTTTTCATTAGCGAAACTCAAAAATAGTCACCGATACCTTGAAAAATGCGTAAAACGCAAACTTTGTATAAAAGTGATTTTTTTAAGTTTCGTAAAATCTTCCGTCTTACCCCCGGTCTCCGTTTTAGTATACCCCCGACTTTTAAAATGTCATGACCTTTTCAAAACTCAAAATTTTAGTCGAGGTCACGGGGGTGAGCGAAAAAGGGTTTTTCACTTAAAGACCGAATGGACTTAAGTATAAGTCTTATGAAAAATCCGTTTTCGGAAAAACAAACCGAAAAACCAACGTAAAGACCAAAGCGAACTTTTAGACGATCAAATGGAACAAAAGAATGAAGAACCGAAGTTAAAAAACAATTCGATGGGAATGGCAAGTGACTATATGCAAAGGCACTAACTCTAACCCAACTATACCTAGTTCGACATCAAAATCCATAAACTCCATAACGAATTATTCAAGAATGTCCACAACTCCAATGACATTCCTATCCTTAAGATCGCTAAAGGAACCTAGTGGTCGTTGCCATGGAACCAACTAATTCCAAATCAAAATCTCCTCCGATTCTTTCAACCTAAATTTTTCATTTAAAAGTACATCACTTAGGTTTCTAACAACATCAAATGGTCATCATACACAATCAACCAAGATCACCAACTATCACCCAACTAAGGTATATAAGCACATATAAACAAGTATAAGCATTTATCTCACATTATACTTTAACCAAGGCAGGCAAATCATATTTTCACATCCTCCAATTTCACTTGAGTATTTTAATAACATATGAATTATATATCTCAAAATCCACATTAAACATGCTTCCCAACCACATAGGATAATATCATGATCCATATATAAACATAAATCACATATTACCAACTTAAATGCAATGTGACTCACACACCTCATGATACACCATATGCCCGACACGGTTAACGAATATGCATTCTGTCCAATTACTTTTAAGGATACAAGCTCATCAACTAATGTAGAGTACTGCATCGATCCTTTCCAAGTGCTTTTGACATTTCACACTTTCAACAAGGAAGGCGGTTGCTGATGTCCGTCGGAGTGTGCTAAAAATATGTGTTAAAACAGGCCCCTTATGACGACTTAAGTTTTACCTATCACAAGCGCATGAATCGTATTGTAGTATGTTCAGCTTGTGAAAGGTTATCGATCCCAGAGAGACTAAGTCATATTCTGAATTTTCGTAAAATAATACTCTTAAATTGCTATAAAAATATAGTTTGTCGTTTTGAGATAGATTAACTATTTAACTAATAAAACAAGTAAAGATAGATTAAGACAAGAACAATAGAGACAAAATCTAAGGTTTTCATGCTCCACCATCAACCACATAATATAATTCTCTAACTGCTCAATTGCAAGAGGGTGATCTATAACTGTGAATCAGGTCATACCGCAAATAGTCGAATATGACCCCCAAAAGGATACCATCAACCGGATTCCCTACAACCCATCTCCGAACAGAGTATAACTAGTGCATGTAAACTACTTTTACTCTAATCTACTCCTACAATATGAAATTAAACTAAAGCATCTCTATATCATCTCGTCGTGGCATGACTTGTGTAAACCTAGGGTTTCGAGTGTTAAGAACCATTGTGTAGAAAATCATGAATTAAGCATTCGAGTTCCAGCCCATAGTGAGTAATCACTGTTGAGTAGAAAAATATATTTATTTCATCTAAGACAAGAATTTAGAAAAAATATAAAATTTTGTATAGAAATCAAAACGATCACTCATCTACATAAATTATCACAGAATAGTCCCAGTTTCCCCTGGTTACAATTGAAACAAATAAAAGAACTACATTACTTGGATGGGGTTTTGCAACAAAACCCTAGATACCGAATTAGTTGCTCATGGTAGAAGGAGACTGCATCGTTGATGTAGAAACGCCCTCCATGATTTTCTTATCCGGATTTCTAGGTCTTGAATGGCTCCTTCCTTTTAATGATATGTGAATAAAAGGTCTAAAATTATGTGAAGAGAAGTCCTAAAATTATGAGGAGAGAAGTCCCTTAGATCTGTAGTTGTTGGGCGTTAGGTGTGTGCAAAATATGTGGCTAAAAACAACACCTTAACGACACTTTAGGTTTTACCCTTCTGCAAGTGCACAAATCAATTGTATATAGTTTTGCTTTATTAGGGGAATATTAATCCCACAGAAACGAGGATTGTTCACTTTAATAGTCTAAAATCACTGAATTATACGGGTTGAATATCAAAAGTCTTCGAAATCCAAATTTGGGGAATTTTCCGTTTCTCGCGATTCGGTATGTTTTGATCCATTATTTTGCTTTCGATTACTTAATAAAAATATTGTAAACTAGTATTGATGAACGATACCGATCGAAATCATGTTTTAATTCGTTTTCAAAAAGTTGGGTTTTCGGCTTCAGATACGGGTGGAATATCGAATTTTTGAGATGAGGTCTTTTTTAATCATCGTATTAGAATAATTTAGATATATTATTGAGTTTGATTCAGTGTCCAGACATTTTTTCTAATTTTCATAAAAATCCGAATTTTGTAGGAATAGCTCGCGTAAAAAGACCGAGGAAGGTGGCTGAGGGAGCATCTACGTTGGGGATGGCAGTACAGAGAGATAAATCATGGTCACCACTCCTGAAGAGTACGCAGCCTATACGCCGAAGTACCCGAGCACCAAGACCGGTGTATGTTGCACTGGATTCGTCAGATGAGATGGTTGAGAGGCCGATTGCACAGATGGAGGGCATTGAGTTAGATTTGCGATATGGTCGGATGATAGTTCCACCTGCTGCACCGAGGGAATCATCATGACCCCAGGTAGAGTCTCCAATCCCTGAACCATCACCATTACCACATGAGTCAGAGACATCCAATGAATAGACTACTGAGAGTGGTGATAGTGAGGATGGAAAGGCAGAGTTAGAGGATGCTAAGCGCGGTAAGGTGCGATATCCTGAGCTGGCAGTAGATGGTGATGAGGGTGACCTTGTTTCTAACAGATGGAAGCAATCCACAGTCTCCAAGGAGACGTTGATGACCCAGGCTTTAAAAAGGGGTTCCAACAGGAGCGCACTTTTGTTATTGCGCCACTTGAGTAGATAGAGCCAGTTCCACATTGGACTATAGGCGTACTGAGGGAGTGCAGATTATTGTTGATCCTAGCCCCAGCTACACCACACATTTGCGCTAACATGATTCAAGAGTTCTGGATTTATATGAGTCATTATACTAGAGGGACTCGACTAGTGACAGTGGTGCAGGGGTGGAAGTTTGAGATTACTCCCGAGCATATTGTTGCTGCGTAGGGTATTCTACAAGAGTGCCCTGCGGAGCTAGAAGAGCGGTTCCCATCTATGCCAGACCCACTTCCGCCACTTTATGATATGGTTAGACTGCATACTGAGGGGCATTGGGCCGATAATAGGCATAATGGGAGCAAGAAGTCCAACAATCATTCAATGTTGTGGCTCTGGGATGTGATAGTCCGGTCCAATGTGTTACCTCATAGCCATCAGACCATGTGCTACCCACCATTTCCGGTGTTGCACTATGCTTTTGAGTTTGGTCACTGGTACTCTATTCCACATGCCCTTTAGCAGACTTTATTCTGACATTATATTCACTTGCATTGGGAGAACAAGGTCGGGACTGCCAAGTTTTAGATGGTTCTTCCCTGCCTTGTTATGAAGTTGATATTTGATCAGGGATTACAGATTGATGTCGAGGATAAGTTTGCACCGCTAGTTGCGTATGGCAAGGGAGCGTGGACCAAGGGGTGGATCAAGAAGGGTCCAGAGAAATTTGCAAGTCGGCGCAGGTTCGGAGGAGTTTTACTGCCAGGTGCACAGGCGGATGATGTAGAGGTGCCATAGGCTAATGATGAGATGTCTGAGGTAGAGGTGCCACAGGCTTAGGATGAGATGCCTGAGGTGGAGGTGCCACAGGCTGAGGAGGCTGCTATAGGAGATGATACGCCATAGGCTCCGGTTGGGGGTGCTGTTATGATGACTCAAACTCAGTACGACCAGTTGATTGGATGTATTGAGGGATTAGACCGCTCATTTACAGAGGAGAGGCAGGCCCGACAGCGTCAGCACCGTGACATGATGGATCGGTGGGATATTATGATGCGACATATGGGAGTGACATTTCTAACACCACAGCCATCTTCGGATGATACTTTGTAGTTGTAGTTTAGTTTTGTTTAATTTATTTTGTTTTTAGATTTTCTTGTTTTTAGATTTTGTATAAAATAATATTTTTTGACCACTTTTACTAATATGCGTGCCTTACTATATTTATTACATTGAGTATGTGTGATTTTCTTTTTGCACTATGAGCACATGTGTGCATTTAAGTTTGGGGTGCATTGGTTATTGGAAAGCGTGTCATTATTATAAAAAATATATATATATTTTTACCCTACACTACGCCCAAGCGTAGGGTAGTTCATGGCTGGGCAAGCAAAATTGAAAAATTCTTCCCTTTTTGGGATGTTTTGGCCTGATTTGTACTTATATATGTATTAGGATTTGTTTGAGATATTTTTAGGAATTTGTGTAGAATTTTTAAAGTAACCCTAATCTGACAAGGAGACTGCAAATAGAAGTTGGATTAGTTATCGCTTCTCCTTTCCTAGTCAATTAAGGGTGTTAAATCATTTTTCTATTCTATTTCTACTCCATTCATCTATAATTATATCTATAGGGTAGACACAATTCATAATTCATAATTCTCAAAGAGTGAACATTAGATTGGGTATTTTTCTTATATTTTTCTTTTATTCTTTCTATTTCAAGGAGGGTTAGTATGGATAATGTTAATGAAGATTATTCTAACCCAGAAGAGTCAATAGAAGAGACAGAACCATATATCGTTATGGAGAGCACGAATAACGAACTTACGAGTCGAAAGGGAATCTGAACCATACCAAAATCGTTTTTGCAGTGTCGATTGCAATTTGACGAGATATTCCATCCGAGGAGGATGAATCGTGTTTTAGTTTCACCCGGAAGGAAAATCCTTAGACAACGAGGATTGAAAATTCTAGAAAAACCGGCGGGCAAAAAGGTGTATCCAGGCTTGGTCCGAAAATTCTATGAAAATATGATAGTTTCGGGCCGCCAGGATTTGAGGTGATAAGGGCTAAAGTGACTCAATGGAGTGCTCCTATTGTGGTTGGAAGAAGAAGTATTACCGATGCATGGAATATACCAATCGGTACTCCAACAAACTTACAACGAATTTTGAAGGAGCATCTGGTAGTATAGCCACATAAGGATGAAGATATGGTGCGGGAATTGTGTGCAATTTCATATCCGGGGGATAAGACGTGTGATAATTGGTGGTTGAAGTCGGATCTACTTTATTTGAATTATGTTATTGCGACTCAACTTCAGCCTAATAATCGAACATTGTATACCCTAACTCATGGGTATGAAATGTGTGTTCCAACATTGATTATGGCTGAAAACATGTGTCAATTTATGGATGTTTATGCTAAAATTTATTTTTCATTACTATGATTGGGTATGTGTACTTTTGTTGATAATATCTCCAGGTGTTGCAATTCAAGTTTGGGGGAGAGGATTTGTGCTTTGCATTAGAATCAAGAATTGAGCTTCAAGGGTAACTCTATATATTTTCTTATTTTATTTTTGACCATGGGGACATTGTCTGATTTAAGTTTGGGGGTAAGGGTATAGTATTACAAGGAATAAAGATTTTTGAGAAAAAAAAAATTTAAACAATTCTTTGTTTTTATGCATGAATGTTTGGCATTTACAGTTTGATTGAGTTTATGTTTATGATGCATGAGTAGTATGTGATGTGATGTTCCCGCTCATGAGAATATTGATTAGAATAAGTTACTGAAGTGATGTGGTTTTACATGGGTGAGTGAATGAGTGAAATTCAAATTGACATATAAACACAAGCATACATTCACTATGTGAAATAGGTTAATTTTTTACTATGTAGTTGAAAAATAATTTTGCTACAATTAAAGGGGAGAAAGGGAGTTGTTTTGGCTGAAATGGAGAAAATTGAAAAATTTTGAGAAAATAAAATGCAAAAAGAAGTTCTTTGATCTGAGTAACTGGGTCTTGGTATCACCAATATCACTATTCATGTTTAAAGGGGAGAAGACTGATGAGCATAAATCTCATGGAAGAGGCTCTGACACAGTTGGTTGGGACTAAAACTCCTCGCTGGAAAGTCCGGAGCTTAGAAAGACAAAAAGGGATGGAAAGTGGAAAGTTGAAAAGTTACGTTTTAATAAACAAAATGGCAAAATTTGATGAATTAAGTAAGAGAAAAGAAACTGAAATATTGTAGTTGAATGTTCACAAAATCAAGGAAGGTTGTCTGGATTTTAAGTAGAAAGTAGGAAGATCATTCACTTAAGTGGGGACCATTCATGACACGAAGCTTGATATAATTATTGTTTGGTATTGAGTGGGAATATTTGCATTCATATTATCTTGTGTGATTGTATCATATCTTATTTAAATTGTGTGTGTGAACTGATGAATGCGTAATTACAAAAGAATTAAGATGTTTATAGGTACCATCACTGGAAACCTTCACGAGACTTCACTCATCCACTTGGGGTATCCTAGGGGTTTAAAAGGCTTGTTACACGTACTAAGTGTAATCGTTGACCCTCATGAAAGCAAGGGATTAGGTTAGAGTAGATAGGTTAGATAGAATAAAAATCATCACAGATAGTTTTCTCTGGATTTATTGCTAAGGGACTAACAATGTGTAAGTTTGGGGGTGTGATAAGTGCTTAATATTGGTCATTTTTCGCCCCTATCTTGCATTTGTTACGTTTTTACATTCCGTTACTTGGTATTTTTATCTCGTTTGTGTGTGTAAGAATGTTTCAGGAGCTTAATGAAGAAACATATATAATCTCGGTGAATTAACTGAGTTCGTGTTCGTTTCTATCTCAAGAAAAAAATCAAGAGGTGCGCCAAAGGGAAGAAGAGCTACCGAAGGGCAAAATGGTCATTTCCCGACATCATTCAACCATCGAAAGGGCAAAATTATCATTTTTAAACATTAATTCTTCATCGAAAAGCATCAGGAGTCAAAGGCAACCAGCCTAGCTCAAATACAAAAATACAGGTTTTTACAGCAAAAATGAATTATACCCTACATCGTCGGAGAGAAAAAGGGCAGATTGGACCCAACCTACGCTCCTAAGCTACGCTATGGTTTTTGACCCTGTGCCCTAGACCTATGCCCAAGCGTAGGTCAGTAGCATAGCCCTACGCCCTATACCTACGCCCAAATGTAGCTCAGGAGCGTAGGTCCCACCTTTTGGTCATATGACCCTCGACATGCTGAAGTTGTTTCGGAGTTGTTTCAGAATTTTCCATTTTTGTCACTGCTTCGATATTTTAAGTGATCGGTGATTCCAGACCTATACATACAGGCTTATACACATATTTACATATGTTTTTAAGAGATTATTCATGTATTATGAAATTACAGAAAAGTGCAGCCATTAGGGTTTCCCTCAGTTGTCTATAAATATGAGAGGATCAGGGTTTAGAAAAGGAAGGGGGAGGTTCTGAAGTTCTGGTTCTGATTTTCACGTTCATTCAAAGAGTTCTCAAGTTCAAAGTTCAGACTTGAAGAAAACCACCATTAAGAGACCTAGAGATCCGGAGAAGAAGGTCATGGAGGGCATTTCTACATCGACAATGCAGATTCTCTAAGCCATAATCAACTAATTCGATATCTAGGGTTTTCTCGCAAAACCCTAGCCAAGTAATGTAGTTCTGATTTTATATTCAATTGTAGATAGGGAAAACTGTGACTATACTGTGATGATTGTGTTAGATGAGAGACCATTTTTATTCGTGATACAAGTTTATATATTTGAATTGATTCTTGTATTAGACTTTTCAAATATATTTATCTTACACAATCACAATTATTCACTATGGGCTGGAAATCAAATGCTTAATCTGTGATTTTCTACACAATGGTGGTCATAAAACTCATAACCCTAGCTTGACACAGGCCATGCCCTGACAAACTTATATAGACATGCATTATTTATTTTCATGTTTTAATTTACTGCTTTAATTTACTATTTTAATTTAATTTTATGTTAATAGCTAACATGCACTAATCAGTTTAGTCTTGAGATGGGCTGTCGCGATCCGGTTATGAGTAATCCTTTTTGGGATCAAACTGTTAGCGCGGTATGACCTAATTCAAAGTCAATGGATCACCCTCATACAATTGAAATAGAATTTAGTCTATGTTACGTGGTTAGTGGTGGAGTGAGGAAACCCTAGTTTTCTCCCCCTCTGAATCACAAACCAATTTACTTTTTTGTTTAGATTAATTTAAGTAATATTAGATAATTCACAAAATTAACTCTTTTAGGAAAACTATAATTTATTGTTTTTAAACTATTAAAGTGAACAATACTTGTCTCAAACGAGACGACTATTAAAGCTTATCAAACATGCTTACACACACAAACGAGATAAAAATACCAAGTAACGGACTATAAAGACATAACAAACGCAAGATAGGGGTGAAAAATGACTAATATTAAGCACCTATCAGTAGAAAAGCTTTGTATTTATAGGCAAAGGTGAGGGAAACCCTAACTTGAAAAATAAGATTACCCTTTTTCGTAATTTCACACCCAACCAAGCAAAACCCTAATATCTGATGTATAATATGTGTATATTACATATTTAGAGGTGTTGGGGTCGAACTTAAAGTCATCCGGGTCAAAACGGATCAATCCGGGTCAAAATAGGATTTTGCCCCGAATCTGAAATTTCCAGCTTTTTTTGCAGGACACCTCTCACTCTTTTGATCATATCTGGAGCTACACACATTGGATGGAGGTGTGTAATATATTTGGATATTTTTTTACCGAGATATGAGCTCCCGAAGTTGACAAAAATTTTATGCTAAAAACACTGTAGCATTCCGCACCTACGCTTGAAGCGTAGCTTCCTACGTTTCAAGCGTAAAATTTCCCTTTCTGACCACTTTTTGCAACTGAAAGCGTAGGTCAAACGTAGCAAAAACTCCAGAAACAACTTTTCATGATAATTGCTCTGTCTGAATCCCCTCGACTCCCTCGATATAATTATTGAAGTTGTGACTCCGAAAAATGACGTTTTCGCCTTTTGGGAGATATTTTTCTCTTGAAAACACCTCTTTTGCTCTCTCTTTTGGATAGCCACAAGCACTTCTCTAGTTAATTCACCAAAGTTAGCTCATAATCTTCACTAAGCTCCTGAAACACGCTTAAACACACAAACGAAATAAAAATACCAAATAATGGATTTTAAAGACGTAACAATAATAAGATAGGGGCTTAAAATGGATACTTTTGAGCACCTATCAGTTGTACGAGAGCCCAGTTTGCAACTCCGTGTGCCATGACCACCAAAGTCCAGAATATGAGCCTCTCCCAATCCCTTATCACGTTCCCAGACTTACTAGTTTCGTATGTGAGAAACACCTCCTGGCCAGTTGTTGTGATGATTTGCCACAAGACTACTCACACATGACTACACAACTCGTATATACCAACACCATGATTTGACACTACACGATATACACAATATGCATCCAGGTTCTCAATAACAATCATGTCCCATTACAATAAATATGTTTTTCTCTTTTGTAAAATATTATACTCAATAAACCATCATGCTTATAATTTCACATTTATAAACAATGGTCCACAACATGCTCAATCACAATACATACTTTTCTCATATGCAATATATTAGACTCCAATTAGCACAATGCTTACAATTTCACATTTATAAGCAATAATCAATAAGGATGTTTTCTCATGCACCATTCATGATCCAAATCATCAAGTTGCCCTTTAATACACAAGGATAACATTTTCATTCATTTAATATGTTTATATCTCAATTAAAGCATTTAAATCTCAATGATACATTCTCATGCACAAATAATTTCATTCTTTTAAACGTGCTATTAGTTCAATTCAATCAAGTTTATCACAATTCACATCTCAAACATGACATGAAATCCCAACATACCTCAAAGGTACTAACCAAAAGAGCTACCCTAATCTTACTACAAAGTCTACTTCCATATCACCCACATACTCATATGTATAATTACACTTACACATATACACAACTATACCCACATACATATACACATATATAGGCATATAAGCACACTTAAATATGGGAAATCTCAAGAACAACCACATAACTAGCATGAGTCATAATCCTATTCAATATCATTACAAGTACTCCAAACACAAGGTTTAATTCACATAAACATGTTCAAACCCTAATTCACAATTCCAAGGATACACTTAGCAATTTCATCTAAGTTTAGGAACGCTAGAATCAAACTCATACCCACACAATCATAAGATGAGATAGTTAAGAAGCTTTCCTCTACCTCTTGAAGAGCAAAGCAAAACCACTATCAATGCCAAAAACCCTAGCTTTCACCCAACACCGAAATCAAAGGAGCAATTTGGTGGAAAGTTTCACCATAACCTCCTAACAATTAATCAAACTCCAACACAAAAGGAGAGCAAAAGTCATGAAGTGGTTTAACAAGAACCCCAAAACTAGGGTTTGAATGAAAAACACACAAGGAAGGAAGAACATTTACCAATCCTTGGATCAAACCAAAGACAAGAGCACCATGAACAACTTCCATGTTTATGTCCACATCAATCTCCTAATTTAAGGTGATCAAATCAAACCCTAAGTAAAGAAGAAGCAAGAGGAAAAAGAGAAGAGAAAATGGAGAGGAAAAGATGAAGTCTTCCCAAATGTGTAATAACCCTAAGAGTTGTAGAGATTCTCCACTCACAACTCTCATCATCCAATGGCCAATAATAATGCTAGCAAATAAAGACTTAATCCAAGGGCCACAAAATAGTCTTACCATTGGAAGGCTTAAACCAATAATCACCCCTCTTATACACTTGCCAAACAAGGCATTAATATCCAAGGGTTTATAATAAGGCAATGGAAATGAATAAACCATCCAAGGGTTGATAAGAAGTCTTGCCAAGTGAAAGACCAACAATAATGGATTATTGCATTTAAGTGTCCTCCAAACAAGACCCTATTATCCAAGGGTTTAGAACAAAGATGGGAGACTGAGATCAATGGCAATAAATGAGACCACTTGAAAATGGGAAATGACCAATTTATTCCCAACTTAGGGTTAGTTACAAAAGTGTCATCATGCCTCTTAATTACCTTTCTACCCCTTGTTCTCCTATCTATTTACCACTATACCACTCATACCCCAACACTTAGCCAAATCTCTACACTTTCCACCAAGTGCTCTAAATATGAAAATACTCATTTACCCCTCGATCATTTCTTTTCCGAAATCATTTTCAACAATTTTCTTTAATTACAAAATGAAAATATAACAAACAATTCACGTAATTACACCTATCAAAATGCACCCGTTAAATATGCTACACCGGAACGTCTAAAATAAACTAAAGTAACACATTTGGGAAAACAATAAGATTACCGAAGGTCCAACGAGAAAACATTGCACAAACCCACATAGTCACCAATGAACAATAAATCATGAAACCAGAAATGAATGTTCACAAAGTCGTCCCATTAAGTCCGAAACTCGAACACAAAAAATTTACACGTACTTAGAATACACAAGATGTCATGAATAATTGACGTCACAAAACGTTAACACTTAGAAAAGAATTCCATAAAGGAGAAAGGAAACGCGGGTTGTTACACTTAAAATGGATACTTTTGAGCACCTATCAAAGATCCAAAACAAAGCTATATCACAGGAGCTTTGAAACTCCAAGCTACAAGCAGTACTCTAGACCTCCCATAGCAACAAAACCATAGCAGCACTCCAGATCATACAAGAATTAGAGAAGCAAAGATGAATCCCTAAAGCCATATTAAACCAGAAGCTGACCAACATGCACACGACCAACCAAACCAACCAAATCATCATAGCTTGATGAACCAAGGCAGCCAACCAAAGCATCACAGCTTGATGAACTAAGGCAGCCAACCAAAGCCTCTAGCGGAACTTTATATTAATCATTTGAGAGAACAGATTCAGGCAAATCCCAAGACAACGTCACCTTCCTATTTGTATCAGACTTTGCAAACTTAGTCAATGGGAAGATGTCGTATCTAATACTCAAAATAATCTTCTTAACAATATCATCAAGGGTTAGAAACTTATTAGAAAAAACTCTTCTATTGTGGTCCAACAAGATTTAATAGACTATAGCAGCAAATTTTAGGTTATTGAGAACACCAATAAGGGCTTTAGCCTTCAAATTATCATAAATCCACTAAACAAGAGCATCCCAGTCATCATTAGGGCACTGAAGTAATCCTTTTTGCACCACCTGATTCCACAATCCAAGAGGACTTGGTGTGGGGACCAAGTATTAGCGGTGAATGAACGATTCTCCCCCTCGATATACATGTGCATAAAGTTAGAATTCTGCAGTATAAGTTCGCACAGATCCCAATATCGGCTGCTACCGATCGATCGAAGAGTCTACCGATCGATTGGTGGTCCCTGAATTTATATATTTATTTATTCTATGATTTTGTGCTTCAAGTGCTTATACTCTGCTTCTCTGACTTGTACTTTACTATGATTGAAATATTTCATCTTCCAAGTGTCATTTCGTATTAGGCATATTTGCTAAAAACCCGAAATTAACTCAAATTTGCGTAAGGTCCTGAAACACACTTAAACACACAACTCAGATAAAAATATCTTATTAATAAAATAAAGAGACTAACAAAGGTTTATTTAACGCCCAGAATATCGAATATACTGGTCTCATCACAAGGCTTTTCCTTGACCTACAAGTCTTGGTCTTTTTATCATTAAGTCCTCAAACTTTAACCAAAATACCTAATCTACCAAACATGGTTATTGACTAGGCATGCCAATATAAAAATGTTCTTACAATCTCTCCCTTGACATTTCTGAGTCAAAACCATGTTTTACAAAGATATGCCCAAGAGATACAAAATAAAATCAAGAGCTATGAACACACACTAACAAACATAAACCTAGACCAGAATCTTGATCTCATAACGTCTACTAATTCCTGCAACCACAACACTAAGCAAACATACCGTGAAAAACATGTGTGGAAAATAATTAACAGGAATAAGGAAATACAATGTTTATAAGAATAATATCAACATTAATAGGCATACTGATCATAACAATGTAATCTCTTTAAAAATAGACCAAACAGGCATATTCAAATATTACTTAATCCTCTCTTCTTAAAAACATACTCCCCCTTAACAATTAATCTCTCCCACTTGACACATAATCACTCCCCCTTAATACATATTCTCTCTCCCTTTTTGCCACCGAAATTCCTTAGGGAATGAGTTAAGGCAAAGTTTTGTTGATGTGCCTTGGGTGGATGCCATTTGGTTTAAATCTCATGTTCCTAAGCATGTTTTCCTTCTCTAGACGGGTCATTTAGGTGGGATTAACACAATGTCCTTCCTCTTATCTATTGGTATTATCCAGACAGCTTTTTGTGTCTTCTGCAATCAAAGAATAGAGGATCGTGATCATTTATTTTTTTCAGTGTGGATTCACTAATATATGCACCAACTTTTATCTATAAATACGTGAAGACTTCATGTAAAATAGATATCTTAGAATATCTTCCAATCATAGATCATACATTCATATACAAAGTCTCTCTCTCTAAAGAGGCTCCTATCAAAAACTCAAGAACCAACTACCAATTATGAAGAAGATTGCTACATCAGTGAGGTAATCTTCTCTCTCCATGAAAGGCTAGTCGGTATTTAGGGTTTCCAACGAAACCTATGTCGATTAATGTAGAACTTTAATTTATTTTATTGCAAAGAGAGGAAGCTAAAGAGTAATTATATGATGATTATGTAGTGAGGGATCGAACGAATGACCTAAATAAGATTTCTTGTTAATTCTCTTCTTAAGCTGAGATTGAATTAATAATTGATCTTGAACAACTATGTTTTATCATTAGGAGCAAAAACCTCCGAAGATTTAATAATGGTTTCTACATAATGGTTCTTTATTAGGCATGATAAAGTCCTAGGTTTACACAGTCCATGCCAAGAGAAGATGATTGTTAGCATGTTTTTAATTTCATGTTTTAGGAGTAGTTGTAGTATAGATGCATGCAACAATCATACTAATCGAAGATGGATTGTAGCGAATTGGATCGATTGCATCTCGTTGGGGATTAGGCAACTGCTTGTACCGTTACTAATCTGATTCATATAAGTTGTATCTCCCTCTTGCAATAATAAGATTAAAGGACTATATTATAAGACTAGTGTTGGAGTTAGATCAAAACCCTAAACTTGTTTATCTTGATTTAAAATCAAAACAAAAATTATATCTTTTATTTATTTTATGTTTAGTAGATTATAAAACAAACCAATCAAAATATCTTTATAATATAATTCAATTTCTACTTTACGATTATTTGAAATACGACTTTAATCTCTGTGGTTCGATACCCTCTCTACCCAACTATACTATATACTACTCGCGTACTTACGACTGAGAGGTAAAACTAGATCGTGTTAATTCTTCAATTTAAACACTTTTATTTTTCACACAACTTGAGCCAATCAACTTGGAAGACAAGAAAAGGCTTGGAGATCAAGAAATCTAATTCCATAATTAAAGATTTTTATTCCATAATCTAAGACTTCTCTCTCTAGAAATATGAGGAACTATTTTTGAGAGCTCTGCAATTCTTCCACAGAAAATATCTTTCTGTAGAAAGATAGAGAGAGAGAGAAAAAAAAATTGATTGATCATTCATCTTCTAGTTCTCTCTAGTTTATGGGTTTATCCAATTATGCTACAACAGTTGTGATTTTTATGCACAATTGGATGACCTATATATTGAAAAATATATATATCATATGTTGTACTATGTGTGCTTTGATATGTGAGAACGGAGCCGTCTGAGTACGGAGATCAGAGCAGGAGGCTTCGTGGTAGCGCGAGTGAATCAACGACTTTCATACATCAAGTGTAGAATGGAAAATCAAGAGCTATTGTAAGTCCCGTCTTTATAGAGTCTGTATAACTTTTGATTCATATTGTATCGATACCAGAGAGTATCCGTGATTTTTACTTGGAACATTTTTCAAGGTTTTTCACGTAAAAATTTGTGTATTATTTTACTACTTTAAATTTTGTTACTATATAAATGTTTAATTGATATAAATTGTGGAGGGTATTAATTTGTGTGGGTTAATAACCAAGAATAACCCAAACATCAATCATTGGTTGTGTCACTGTTATTCACGTTTAGGGTATCTCAATTGATCGACAGCAAATTGAGAACTATCCTTAATCACATTCGCAATCGATCAGTGGCACTAGATCAATATGTGGCTTGACAATGCTTGACGATCGATAGACTAAATGAAAAATGAACGTGAACAAACCCTAAGTAGCACAATAGCGATTGATCGGTGGGTCAACAGTAGGTTTTATTTTATCTTACAATAACAATCTTACTTCACATCTTTGGGTAACAATTGTACCTTACATGTAACGTCTGGTATTTTTACGTGTTAATTTAAAACAATTATTTAAATAATTAAGTGCTTATGTGGTTATGTGATTATATGTTTATGTGTTTATCATGCCTTGTATGTTGTATTTTTATTTTGGCAATAATGAAAATTATTAAAAATGATTTCGGGAAAGAAATGACCGAGGGGTGAATGGGTAATTTCACATTTTGAGCATTTAGTGGAAAGTGTAGAGATTTTGGGTAAGAATTAGGGTAAGAGTGGCGTGTTGGAGACCAAGCAAGTACATGTCATGATTACACTAACTTTTGTCTATAAATATGTGAAACTATGTGAGAAGAAGACAATAATTAGATCTTGGACTTCACAATTCAGAATTCTCTCTTTTGGGGACAATATTCTCTCAAGTCTTCTCTTTACAATTCAAGAACCCAAGAACATATTACACCAATCATGGAGATGATTTCTACATCAGTATGCAGTCTTCTCCTACCATGAGCGGCTAAATCGGTATTTAAGGTTTCCAACAAAATCCTAGCCGAGTAATGTAGAACTTAATTTTTTTTTTTATTGCAAAGATGGGAAGCTTAAGAACACTCATGTGATGATTATGTAGTAAGAGAATGAATTTGATTAATTAAAAAATAATTTTTTACTGATTCTCTTCTTGTCTTAGATTGAATTAATAATTAATCTTAACCAATCATTTTTTATCACTAGGAGCTACAACTCTGAAGGTTTAAAAATGGTTTCTACATAATTGTTCTTCATGTGCATGATAAAGTCTTGAATTTACACAATTCATGCTAAGAGAAGATGATATAGACATGCTTTTAATTAATGTTAGTAGGAGTAGTTTAGAGTAGATGCATGCACTAATCATACTTTAGTAGAGGATGAGTTGTAGCGAATCATACCGATTGCATCTCTTTGGGGATTAGACAGTTCCTTGTAACGTTACTAATCCGATTCACATGAGCTATATCTCCCTCTTGTAATTATATGATTAAAGGACTATATTATGAAGTCAGTGGTGGAATGGGAGTACCCTAGGCTTGTTTATCTTGAATTTAACATAAAAATAAATATTTAATTCTTGTTTTGTCACTTTAATTTTATTAGTTGATAGAAACAAACCAAATCAAACGAATTTTATAATATAATTCAATTTGCTAAATTGTGAAAATTTGGAATACGACTTTGATCTCATGGTTCGAGAACCTTCTCTACCAAACTATACTATACACTACTTGCGTATTTGCGATTAAGAGGTAAAACTAGATCGTGATAATTCATAATATTTAACACTTCTATTTTCACACAATTTAGACCGATCACTCACCAATTTAAGCTCTCCCAAGAGATCAAGTGCAAGATAGAGAACTCAACTTTGACCCTTGTTGTAATTTGCTAGAAAAGAAGATCAAAATTCAAGAATCAAACACAACATTCTCAAGAAAATTAATATTAGGATTTGCAAGAGAAGTGGTTTAAGAGAGCCAAGAACTCACCACCTTTTTACATCAAATTGAAGGGGAGAGGGTGCTCAACAAGCTTGTAGTTAAAGGTTTTCTCCAAATCACAACCAAAAGAAAAGAAAAATGAAAGTTTGAAGGAGAAATGTGAGAGAGCAAGGAGTGGCCGAACCACAGGAGAGGAGAGGGAGATGATGAAGTTGGTTTGTCTTGTAATGTCTTGTGTTGAAGAGAAAGAATAGAAGAAAATATGTCTATAAGTTACACACATCAAGGGTAGTGATTCAATTCAAAGGACAAGTGGAGGGTTGAGATTGAAGCAAAGGAGGACTTTAAGATTTTCAAGAATTCTCCACCATTCTCTTCATTTGACAATCACACCTTTGGTCCTTTCATATATTTACCATAATACCATAGTCTTATAGATAAAGTGAGTAGGAACAACATTTAGGCCCTGTTTGGTTCGCGGTACGGTCTCATGATGGCTTTTTTGGGACCGAACACTGTTTGGCAACACAGTTCTAAAAAAACGGTTCCAAAAAAATAAGGACCACTTGGGACCAAAAGGGGTAATTTGAGACAACAAAAAATGATGGTCTCAAGTGGTCTAAAGTGGTCTTATATACAATTATCTTAACACATGGGACCATAAAATTTGAAAAAGGTATATAAAATAAAAAAATAAATATAATTTGAAAATAATATATAAAATTAAAAAAATAATATAAATTTTTTGAAATAATGTATAAAAATTGAAATATATATATATAATTCAAAATTAATATATAAAATGCTAAAAATATATTTCAAATTTGGGAAAATAAAAAAATTCCAAAATAATAGAAAAAATAAAAAATAATGAATAAAATTCGAAAATAATATATAAAATTTTAATAATAATATATATATTTTAAAATAATGTATTAAATTCGAAAAAAATATATAAAAATCAAAATTAACATATAAAATTTTAAATATCTATATAATTTAAAAATATATATATAAGTTTTGAAAAATAATATAAAAAATTTGAAATAATGTATAAAATTTGAAAAAAAATATAAAATTCAAAAATAATATACAAAATTAGATATATATATATATATTTGAGAAAATATAAAATTATTGAAAATAATATAAAAAATAATATATAAAATTCAAAAAATAATATAAAAATTCTAAATAATTTATAAAATTTTAAAAATATATTATTTTTGAATTTCTTATATTTATTCGAATTTTATATATTTTTCATACTTAATATATTTTTTGAATTTTATATATTATTTTTTTATTTTTTGTATTATTTTCAAAACATAAGACCAAACAGTTTGAATGAGACCATAAGACCAGACAGCTTTACCAAACAAACTTTCAGAACACCAGCTAGATAAGACCAGACCAGACCAGACCAGATAAGACCAGACCAGACCGCCTACCAAACGGGCCCTTAGCAAATTCTAGCATAACCAACTACTATCTTTACTAACAAACTTCACAAGCAATTTAAAAAATATCCTTAAAGTGAAAAAATTCCGAAACTAATTTCTAAATTCCTTATCTGATATACGGAGATGAAGAAAATTTTTGGATTCGAAATTGGACACTCCCGAAATCTATTTCCACCATATGCTTTTTTTCTAGTGTCCCGGGCCTTCAGATAGTTCAAATCCTAGAATATTGCTAAAACAATTCTGAAAAAAAATTAAAACGACATAACTCAAACATATAACACATATATAAATAATTTATATCGCATTCAGCATTTAATTGAATTAAATAAAAAATAATTTTTCGAAAAATTTACTCGTAAAATCAGGGAAAATTACCGGACATTATAAGGGTGATAAAAAATAGTCCGACTTTATTAACATTTATAGTCAACTTATTAAGAAAAAATCTTCCAAAAAACCTTGAAAAAAACCTCACTACAACAAACATATATAATTCAAGATTGGAAGAAATTATTTGAAATGAGTTATTTTAGGTGCTCAGGGGAGAAAGAAAGGGGTTGTGCCATGGGTTGGGGTTATTTGGTTTAAGCAAGCAGTACCTAAGCATTCGTTTTTCCTATGGATTGTGGTGATCGATAGACTAAGAACTCTACAATTTCTCATGTCTATTGGTTTGGTGACTCAAGCATCTTGTCCTTTTTGTCATGCTATGACTGAGGACAGAGATCATTTAATTTTCCAATGTAGTTTAACTAGATAGATTTGGAAAGTTTTGAAGGTTAAGGGGAGGAGAATTTGGCCTAAAGGTTCTTGGGATATTGACGCCGGACATAATAGAGATTATTCTGCAGGCTAGCGCAACAGGTAATTTTCAAGAAAGAAAAGGGAGAAATTATTCGACCCAAAATTCAGAGAACACTCTGAAATTTAATAAAATTATTAATATTCAAAACTAATTTAAAACAACCCACAAGCTGGGTTTAAATAGCTGAAAATCAAGGATTTTACCAAAAATAGCAAAACCCTAAAAGTCTTACCAAAACGAAATACGGAAAGAAATCAAAAGATTGCCAAAAAACTGGCCCAAATCGGGTTCAGAATCAATTCCTAATTGACAAATAGAAAATTACCATAAGTAGTAAAAATTAACTAAAAATAGAGATTTGAAAAGGAAAATAGCAGATTACGATTTCCTGCCATCCTTGTGTTGATCCTCCTGCATCAGTCACCTCGGGTTGGAAAGAACTCGTCCTCGGGTTCACAGCAGCATCAGCAGAATCAACAAAACAAGGACTCGGGTGTTTCACATTAAAGACATCAGATGTTTTCAAGTGACTAGGGAGACACAACCTGTATGCGTTGTCATTAATCTTCTGCAATATCTCACAGGGTCCAATCTTCTGCTCCTTAAGCTTATTATACTCGCCAACAGGGAAACGATCACGAGTTAATACAACCCAAAAAAAATCACCAACATCAAAAAGTACCTAACGATGATGACTGTCCGCTCGATTTTTGTACTTGGCATTGCTCTCATGAATGGCTAGTTTCACTTGCTCATGGATGCCTCGAAGATGTTGGCCATTAGACGACGGAGACATCGGCTGATTAAATGCAGAAGGAGACATCATAGAGACTGACGAGGGAGAACCCTTCTTTCGGACAACGTCTTCAGAGACTACGTTCTTGCAACTGCCACTGTCAATAATCATCTTGCAGACTTTGTTGGCCACGGTGCAGGTTGTATGGAAAATATTGGTTCTCAACCAATCATCTTCGGAATCGCTTCTGGGAGTCAGGAGGCTCTTAAGAATGACCAGAGTTTCATGGCCGTCCCCATCCAACACATCCTCATCTCCTTCTGTGTCATACACTGGCTCTCCAATGAAAGTATCGGTTTTTAACCAATCATCATCGGAATCAGAATCTTCCAAAAATATTGGCCATAACGGTGGATACGGATTTTCGAATGTGGAATTGTCGGTATCAGAATCTTCCACATCATGATTACCGATTTCCTGCGCCGCCAGGCGCTGGGTTAACTCTGCCACTTGCCTCTGCAAATCCTCAATCATGACATCCTGAATGTTACGATCACGGTGCAGGACTTCCGCAATCAGAACCTGCCCACGACCACCAGCCATAAAAAACTGATGAAAATACTGCCTCAGGAAGATGCTGAGCTCTGATACCAATTGACGACGGACATAATAGAGATTATTCTGTAGGCTACCGCAACAGGTAATTTGCAAGAAAGAAAAGGGAGAAATTATTCGATCCAAAATTCAGAGAACACTGAAATTTAATAAAATTATTAATATTCTAAACTAATTTAAAACAACCCACAAGCTGGGTTTAAATAGCTGAAAATCAAGGATTTTACCAAAAATAGCAAAACCCTAAAAGTCTTACCAAAACGAAATACGGAAAGAAATCAAAAGATTGCCAAATATCTGGCCCAAATCGGGTTCAGACTCAATTCCTACTTGACAAATAGAAAATTACCATAAGTAGTAAAAATTAACTAAAAATAGAGATTTGAAAAGGAAAACAGCAGATTACGATTTCCTGCCATCCTTGTGTTGATCCTCCTGCATCAGTCACCTCGGGTTGGAAAGAACTCGTCCTCGAGTTCACGGCAGCATCAGCAGAATCCGCAAAACAAGGACTCGGGTGTTTCACATTAAAGACATCAGATGTTTTCAAGTGACTAGGAAGACACAACCTGTATGCGTTGTCATTAATCTTCTGCAATATCTCACAGGGTCCAATCTTCTGCTCCTTAAGCTTATTATACTCGCCAACAGGGAAACGATCACGAGTTAATATAACCCAAACAAAATCACCAACATCAAAAGTACCTGACGATGATGACTGTCCGCTCGAGTTTTGTACTTGGCATTGCTCTCATGAATGGCTAGTTTCACTTGCTCATGGATGCCTCGAAGATGTTGGCCATTAGACGACGGAGACATCGGCTGATTAAATGCAGAAGGAGACATCATAGAGACTGACGAGGGAGAACCCTTCTTTCGGACAACGTCTTCAGAGACTACGTTCTTGCAACTGCCACTGTCAATAATCATCTTGCAGACTTTGTTGGCCACGGTGCAGGTTGTATGGAAAATATTGGTTCTCAACCAATCATCTTCGGAATCGCTTCTGGGAGTCAGGAGGCTCTTAAGAATGACCAGAGTTTCAAGGTCGTCCCCATACAACACATCCTCATCTCCATCTGTGTCATACACTAGCTCTCCAACGAAAATATCAGTTTTTAACCAATCATCTTCAGAATCAGAATCTTCCAAAAATATTAGCCATAACGGTGGATACGGATTTTCGAATGTTGAATTGTCGGTATCAGAATCTTCCATATCATGATTACCGATTTCCTGCGCCGCCAGGCGCTGGGTTAACTCTGCCACTTGCCTCTGCAAATCCTCAATCATGACATCCTGAATGTTACGATCACAGTGCGGGACTTCCTCAATCAGAACCTGCCCACGACGACCACCACGACCACCAGCCATAAAAAACTGATGAAAATACCGCCTCAGGAAGATGTTGAGCTCTGATACCAATTGACGCCGGACAGAATAGAGATTATTCTGCAGGCTAGCGCAACGGATAATTTGCAAGGGAAAAAGAGAGAAATTCGACCCAAAATTCAGAGAACACTCTGAAATTCAATAAAATTCTTAATATTCAAAAGCTAATTTAAAACAACCCACAAGCTGGGTTTAAATAGCTGAAAATCAAGGATTTTACCAAAAATAGCAAAACCATAAAAGTCTTACCAAAACGAAATACGGAAAGAAATCAAAAGATTGCCAAAAATCTGGCCCAAATCGGGTTCAGAATCAATTCCTAATTGACAAATAGAAAATTACCATAAGTAGTAAAAATTAACTAAAAATAGAGATTTGAAAAGGAAAATAGCAGATTACGATTTCCTGCCATCCTTGTGTTGATCCTCCTGCATCATAATTCCTATTTCAGTGAGTGTGTACTAGTTTGAGGGATATGTCTTTCTCTTCTATGCTCAACAAACTTATGTTTTTCTGCAGTCGTATATGCCATTTGGATATAAAGGAATAGAAGAGTTTTTCAGAATGAGTTTGATACTGCTGATTCTGTGCTGAATAAAGTAGTCCTGAGTGAAAGGGACTCTTTGTTTCCTTTGACAGGGTTTGCTGCTTCTTCTTCTCTCAATCAGAAGTTGATGCTGGAATGGAACTTGTCTTCTTCTTTGTTTCTGTAATGATGTATTTTTGTTATGGACTGTGTGGGTTTGGTTAGTTTTTGATAGGCATTTAGTCTACTGTGTGAGAGGTGGTTGGGATATTGTTATTGCTTCTATTCCTGGGGTATGAAATATAGGTAGGGCTATTTTCTTTTTATGGTGGGTTTATGGTTTCCATATGCATAGGTGTGTTCTTGGCGTATAGGCTTTCTAAGCCTTGTTACTATTTTATAAAACAACTGATTTTTTCAACAAAAAAAAAAGGAATAATAAAAAAATTCCATACTTATAACAAATCTAACTTCATGATTTCAAAGGAGAAAGAGTGACATTGATATGAGAACCAAAGGGAAATGTGAGAGAGATCTGATAAAGAGTGGTCGTGAAGATTTTTTTTTTTCGATAAATAAATGTTTATATATAAAAAGAATTACAGAGGTGAAATAGACAAACGAGAAAAAGAATGTAAACAAAAGAATATGGGCTTCTAAACCCTAACACATGAGACCATTTATAAAACCCATAAACAAAAGCTTTGGAAGTTACACATCGCAAAAATAAAATCCAACAAGCTTTTAGGAAAAAACCCTAGCAGTCAAAGGGGAAAACCCCAAATCAATTGCATCAGTTCACGATCAAAGGAGCAGGACAAACAGTCATCAGATGGCAAATCAACAGAAGGATACAAGGCATTCTCAATCTCAATCAGCTAAGGTGTGAAGATTTGGTGTTTCATGGTTTACAAAAGTAAGATCAAAGGCTAAAATTTTGAAAGTGACATGTCTGATTTGATTGGGCGGAAACAAACAATTGGTGCTACAAACTGATAAATGATATCACATAACATTAAGGGCCTATTTGGTTGGCCTGTTTATGTTTGTGTTTATGTTTATTGATCCATTACACATGTTTGGCAGAGTGTTTTTGGGCCAAATTGTTTATAAACACTAAAAACACATTTATCCCAACTTAGCCTATTTTCAGCCTAAACCCAATAAACACTTGTTTTGGTGTTTTTCCCAACTCTCTCCAAAACACATGGACAACTCATAAAATAAAATAAAAACAACCAAAAAAACCAAAGAAAAAAATAGATTAGAAACACACTTCTCTCTTCACTCTTTCGGCCTTGGGTTTGTGTAGGAGAAGAGGGAGGCGGCGACACAGGCGATTCGGGTTTCCTCGATCCCCTCCTAGGGCTTCTATTATTCGATTCTAGGGTTTCGTCGATCCTCTTCAAGCTCGCCACGGTCTAGGGTTTGTGCAGGAGAAGAGGGAGGCGGCGACACACAGGCAATTTGGGTTTCCTCGATCCCCTCCTAGGGCTTCTATTGTTCGATTCTAGGGTTTCGTCGATCCTCTTCAAGCTCGCGACATCTAGGGCTTCGATCGATTTGGGAATTCCAGATCTTCAGCTCATATCAGGTTCGTATATATGTAAAATATTAATAATACTCTTTTGATATAAGTACAGAAACAAAAACTTTAGAGTCACGCACCCCCAATTATGTGAGTTTCGCTATAGATATATCGTATGTGTATTGTTTGTCTTCTGATACATGGTTTTTCTTTTCATGTGTTTTGAAAAACGCTCGTCTCATCTCCTTCGTTGGCTTATTTTTACACCGGATGATATAAATGTTTATGTGATATATTGCCCTAGATGGATTTGGTGCAGTAATGGTATCAAGGTCTATTTCGTTTATATATATATATATATATAGTAATTGTTTGTTTGGGGTTTGGCATTTGTGTATGTTACGTCAATTTTTTAATCCATATAGAGTTGGATTTGATGTGTGCTTTTTGTAAATATGATCAGGGGTTGTGCTATAAAATTATTTTAGTTACTCTTTTATTTTTTTGGGTAGATATTGATGCCATTTTTGGATATTATAAATGTCATGAACTTGCACTATTTTTTTGGCAAGGAATATAGCATTAATATAGGGAATGTCTTTCAAGTTACTATTAAACGGCAGATAAATTTAGATGACTAGGAAATAAGGATGATATGATTTTATTGACCCTTTTATATATATATATATATATATATATATATATATATATATATATATATATATATATATATATATATATATATATATATATATATTTTATCATTTCTTGTTTGGTTAAATTATTATCGATCTCATGACCTAAGAATAGTAAGGCATGTTTTATTTTCGCATAATTGAAATTTTTTTATTATACATATCATCCTTATTTGATTTCAGAATACTGTTTTGGCTTTTTAATTGAAGTCAATTTTCAGACAAAGCAACCATTCCTTACTACATTTTACTTGCCCAAAGAAAATCAACCTTTGCCATTCCATAATGAAGTTAAATTTTATGCTTCATGATTTAAAACTTATGGTTGGAATTTGTAGAGAAAAACTCTTGCTGAGCTTATCTAGAATCAGTCTTATGTTGTTTGCTTTCTCAATGCTATTATTCTGTTCCACAATAATGGTTTTAAATTGTAATTGGATCACTGTAGGTTAGTTTATCAATGTGAATCATATATATTTTCTGTTTTCGGTTTCTAATTTTCCTTCTTGCCTTCTTTCGTTCCTTTTTTATTCATTTGTTTTTACGTCTTTTATATCAAGTTTGTCAAAGATAACTTTGGAGACCCTAGTTGGCTTTCTGAGAAATCTGGGATTTATTAGTTACCTTGGATGCCGTATAGCAGTGTTTGGCACTAGGTTCTGATCCACATTTTTGCCTGCTAGGATAACACATATGAGATCTCATAAACAGACGGAAAACACACTAGAAATTAATATCATCTCCACGCATTTCACCGCTCCTATTAATATCATCTCATTACAGATTTTGTAATGCACAAAATTGGAAAAAATAAAAAAAGGGTTATATGTGTTTTGCATAATGTTTTGTGAATTTTGTATGGTTTGTTTGAATTGGAATTTTCCAAAACTGGGGCAAGGTTGCAACAACATCTTCTATCTTTGGTCTCCTTCCACAAATAGATGTAAATCCCCAAAGTGGCACACAACCACCTCAAAAACACTGCGCCCAAATGATGCACTCATTTGTTTCTCCAAGGGAAACTGAAGCCCCACTACAGGTGATTTTGAATTTGATCCTTACGCAATCTCCAAACCAACACCCCCAAAGACAGCCTTGCCACCATTAAACTCCCTCAATTCTCCAGCTTTTGCAATAACTTCGACGTTGCAAACTGTTTTCTCAACATCAATGGAACTTGGTGTCCCTGCCTCAAACGTTTCAGATACCATATCCCCTAAGGCAGCCTTGCCACCATTCAGATTTGTTTCAGTCACTGTCACACCTCCATCACTAACTTCTCTCTCTGAAAAACCTATCATTTTACAACTAATTCATCAGCTTCTACAATCATCAAGAATATTATAGAAATTAGTACAATTAATAATTCATTAGCTTCTACAATCGTCAGTAATATTGCTGAGGAATGTGATCACTACAAGGCTTCTTTTCTTGATTCTTGTTCAAAGTTCTTTTTTTATTTTATTTTTTGCAAGAACAATAAAAATGGTAGAGAGTTGAAAGAGGGAAAACAATGAAGAGAATATACTATAATTTTGTTTTATTTATCTTATTTGTATAGCAGTTTAGAATAACACTCGTCTAAGTTCAATTAAATGGTGTTGTGCTTGATCATTTGCTCACTTGTATTTAATTCTTTTAACATCTGCATTAGAGGGATCAGAAATCTGCTACTCTAAGGTGATTTCAGTTGTAGGGTGTTTTTTACTCATGTCCTCATTCAATCTGATCGTTATATTTGTCATAGAGGGAACATATAACTCACTTTGGAGGTTACTTAGGAGTGAGGGGAAAAAAATTCAACTGTGTTAATAAATAGTGCCATCTCTATAGACATAGCAGCAATCTAGTTGGCCTATATGGACAATGTTTTTTTTTAATTACAGTAATGGTTCTGATTATACACATGGAATGTTCTTCAAGTAAAAAGAAACTGATTGTACCAAGAATAAGTAATTGTGTTTAGACCAAGTGAACCAATGTAAAGGATGTGCATATTTCTGCATCCTGATTTCATTGCCCGCAGGCTGTCTCTCTTTGTTTTTATACTTACTTTTTAGGTTATGATGAATTTCAATGAACTTGTGGTACTTTCTTGGCCCTTTAAGCAACCTGATAATAATAATGGATTAGATCAATATTGGTGAAATGCTCAGTGTTATTCTTCCGCATTCTAGAATGAGATTTGATGTACTCGCAGATGAAAGCAAACTGATGCAGCATTATTTTCGTGCAAAATTATGCAGTTTATACCCTTGTGGTAGCTTCTTCTCTTTCTCTAGTTGAGGTAAATTTACATATATGTATGTATATATACCTCAAGTTGCTCGTGGAGTCTTCTCTGTACTTCAATTTGCATATGTATTGCTTCACTTACATATAAGGTTCTGAATTAAGATCCCTTAGTTAGAGAAAAATATAACTTGAAACTCATTTGCAAATTAATAATGAATGAACAGAAATATTTAGTTATGCCTGAGAATTTAAAATATTGTCTGTTTATACTCAATGGTATTATCAATTGGTATTTGATTACCTTATAATATTTATTAGTGATGGACTTGCAATATGTCTTATTGAAAATTTAGATGGATACTACTAACATGACCGAGGAGGTAGATCATCTTCGCGTTTGGGGGAAAGGGCCACTTGATATATTGTTCAGTTTGATGGAGGAACAAGTCAATTTGGGTTATAAGATAGAAGGATCTTTCACAAAAATTGGGTGGACCCATATTCGTGAAGGTATTAAAGCCAAACTCGGATCTGGGTATATTCCATCTGTGATTAGGAACAAATGGCAAAGTCTGAAAAAAGACCACCGTTTGTTTCTAAATGTCAAAAAGGAAACAGGAGTTGGCTTTGATGAGGCGACGAATATGGTGACTATGGAGTCTGAACAATGGAATAGGTTGGATCAGGTTAGTATTCTTGAATATAGTTTTAGAAGTTGAGATTACAATTTAGTAATATCAATTACTAAACTAGACGGTTTATATTATGTTGTAGGTGCACAAGGGTTGCAAGGAAAAATTCCAGGGAAAGCCTTATGTTTACTATAGGCAAATGACTCTATTAGTGGGAGGTACTGAAGCCACTGGTGAACACGTCCGACCTTCTACTAGGTTACCCTCATCCTTTCCAGGGTCCTCGTCTCGTGCTCATGTTGACATAGATATTGATGATGAGGATGATGTGTTCGATACTCCTGAACCAGTCCATGCCCGAAAGAAAAAGAAGCATGATCCAACGTCAAAGGCAATTTATGATTTGATAGCTGTTATTAAAGATACTAGTGTTGTTACGGTTCAGACCGTGAGTCAAAGCGTGGGTAGTGTTGTATCCGCCTATGAAAAAGGGAAAAGCGATGAGGCTATCTCACCAACTAAAATTGACAATATTTACCAACAATTTGAAGAATGTGCTGATATATTAGGGAAGCTGGTAGGAGTGGATGATGCCCATTTGGTAAGGCCATTGATAAGTTCGAACATTCTGAAATTTTTCGACATTTCTTTCTTAAGCTTTCAGATGAGAGGAAAGTGGCATGGGTCATGAATCTGTAGTTGTGTGTATACTTTTAAATTTGGAGGATTGTGTGTGTATTTTTAAATATTGGATGATTGTAAGACTAAATGTGGATGATTATTATGTTATGTCTATTTTTAAATTGGATCTTTATGTTTTGGTCAAATAGTAGTATTTTTTATTATTTGTGCCTCAGGATGAACTATAGTTTTTCTATTTTATCATTTTTCTGCAAGGCCTGGAAACATGTTGAATGTTTGATTTAATACTGTATCAGGACATCGTCAATCCTATTCTGCGCCATGAGTAATGATGGTCGTATGTTACAGGACATCGTCAACATTGTTCTTGAATCACTTGTTGATGATTCAGATGAAAATTCTTGCCTCGCTGCAGTATGTCAGGTATTGCAACAATATAATTCACAGAGAAACAAAATGTCGTGTAGGACTTCGGCTTTACGTGGTCAACAATATGTTACTGAGTTCATCCGCGGGAATGAGAGTAGGTGTTATGAAAATTTGAGGATGAACCCTGATGCCTTTGAAAATTTATGTGAGCGATTAAAGGGATTAGGGTTAAGCGACTCCAAATGGTTAACGGCACAGGAACAATTAGCTATATTCCTCCTAACTTTGAGCCATAATGCTAGGAATCGGTTGGTAGCTGAACGATTTCAACACTCAACATGGATTATATTCACTCACTTTCACAGTGTTTTACATGTTATTGGAGTTCTTGCAACTGAAATAATTGTTCCTCCTAACTTCAATGTCGTGCCACCTGAAATCTTGGCGAATCCAAAGTATTTTCCTTTCTTTGAAAATTGCGTGGGTGTAATAGACGGCACCCATGTCGATGCCCATATCGAAGCAAGTAAACAAGTACGATACAAGGGCAGGAAAGGGTTTTGTTCTCAGAATGTGATGGCCGTCTGTTCATTTGACATGAAATTCACATATGTCATAGGTGGATGGGAAGGGACAACCAATGATTCTAGAATTTTGAATGAGTGTCTTGCACGGGGGGATTTAGACTTTCCCATGCCTCCTGAAGGTATATATTAACAAAAATATAATTGCTCCATGATTTTTTTTAACATATTTTCCTAAGTTCATTCTATAACATATTTTATGTTTACTAGGAAAATATTATTTGGTTGATTCTGGGTATGCCAATGAACCGGGATTTATAGCTCCGTATCGAGGTCAAACATATCATTTGGCCGAATTTCGTACTAGAGGTAATCGTGTTCGCGGCCGTGAGGAATCGTATAATTTCAAGCATTCTTCATTACGTAATGTGATTGAAAGATGTTTTGGCATGTTGAAGATGCAATTTCCAATTCTTAAGCGGATGCCTTGCTACAAGTTTCCTACACAGGTTGACATTGTAGTAGCTTGTTGTGCATTGCACAACTTCATTAGGATGCACGGACAGACAGATGTTATATTTGACGGTACATCAGGTGAGAGCTCGGGCGAAGGGAATGAGGATGATGATGGAGATGACAATCATGCACCTAAAAATGTTATGCCTATGAGGGGTGCAATAAATGCAGTTCGCGATACAATAGTTGACTTAATTTGGACCGAACGATAGATGTTATATTTATATATTACTTGCTTTGCTTTTTCTGCACTATTACTAATTCGAAGTTGTTCAAATCCATACTGCATTCTGACTAGTTTTGGAAATTCTGAGGTAATTTCAGTGATCTGGTTGATATTCTTAACACATTCATTCAGGTTATTTTGTTCGTTTTTATGGTTTCTCTGCTAATTACAAGCTTGAGTAATAAATTGCTGGTTTGGTTAAACTGATAATTGATTTTAAGCTGCTTGTTGAGGCCATGTTACAACATGCTACTTATAAAATTTGGTGAAAATACTTATTTTGGGACCTTATTGCATTGTATATCAAGTTTTGATAATTCCTGGACTGCTGACAATGAAGTTATTGTTATTTTAGAGAGAACTTTCAGATGAATGCATCCACCTTGTGATATTATAATGATTAAATCCCATATTCATGTGTCTTCAATTTGGTTTTCATTGTTCAGGATGGGATCTTTCTGCCAGATGGGCTTGAAAAGAGGGTTGACTCATTGAGTTTCAGGCTGGCATGAATGGGTGGTCTACTCATTGTGTTTGAGGCTCTTTAAAGTCAATCTTCTCTGAGTTTAAGGACTTGTACTACTACAACGGTAACAAACTCCCTTTTGTTGCGCCCAGATTGGCCAAGCTTTTAGGAATGAGGTATTAGAATTTCCTCTAACTACTTCCCTGTTGTAACTTATATTTGTGCGTTCATGTACATCTGTGACTGTGGATTGATGGTATTAGTTTTGTCACTGGAAGCATGATTGATAACTAGCTCTTGATGGCGTTAGGTTTTGTCATTGCTGCATGATGATGTTCTGTTTTAGTGGCAATACGAGTATGGTTGGAATAGTAGTAAAAGTTCCAGCAGTGGAGGGGATGGTGCATGTTCTTTGATTGTTGCACAACAAGCATTGTAGCAGCAGTAATGGATATGGATAGCTTATAGGGTAAACCCAAGAGTAAAAGAAGAAATGCAACTCTTCAAGTCTTTAACTTAAAAAGAAAGAGTCACGAGATGACAAGAAATGACATGTTTTACTACAACAATGATATTTCGTGTATAAATAGAGTAGATGGTCTGCATACATTGTAGTAGCTTGTCATCTACATGCTTCCATTTCTTCTTAAGTGTATTATAAATGTCTGAAATTCATTCTCTTTTTGGAATGACATCTAAAAATAGTATTTCCAATCTAAACCTTGTAATAATTTTTTAAAATTGCAGATATCTCCGCGTCAGGGTCTCCTAAGAGTACGTGAATTCACACTGGCTGAGATAGAACATTTTGTGGATCCTGATGACAAGTCTCACCCAAAATTTGCTGAAGTTGCAAACTTGGAGTTCTGAATGTTCCCAAGGGAAGACCAGGTATCTGGACGGCAAGCAAGAAGAATAGTGATTGGTCATGCAGTTTCTGAGGTTTGTCTGGCATTTACGTACATCAACTCTCTCCATCTCTATATTTATGACAATCTCTATATACATGTACACACACACATATATATATATAGCCAGTACTTTTGACAACTTATTGACTGTCTGTTGTTGGTCAGGGGATTGTCAACAACGAAACATTGGGCTATTTCATTGGGAGAGTGTATCTATTCTTGACATGTCTTGGTGTAGACAAAGAGCGGTTGCGGTTCAGGCAGCATTTGTCAAATGAGATGGCACACTATGCTGCGGTTGCGGTTCCCTTCATTTGTGGCGCCTATCAAATGCACTGTATTTCCATTGGTTCAAAATCAAAAGTACGAGGAAGTTGCCAAACAAATTGCCAAATCATTGACCAGTGCTGGGATATCATATAAGATTGACATAACAGGTATGCACCTAAAAAAATTGAGGACGTTGACAACATAAGTTGCGTGATTATATTTTTGCATGCTTGTCTGCTACTGATTATATATATCTCTATACGCATTTAGGTTTTAATTCAGGAGACCACTTATTTTATCTTCAACTTTTATTTATTCTTTTTAGGGGTTTGGGGTGTTGGAACACACACTGAACCTGTCTTTTGTCTGGAGCAGTGGATAACATGTTTTTACGTGTGAGATTTTTCTCTTTGCTGTTTTAAGCTTCTGAGTAACAAACTTCATTATTCGGACGCAAAAGCATGCTCTTCAGCATACTTTTTTATCACTAAAACCTGCAATAGTACATCGTGTTGTTTTGTCAATAGATCTTATAAAGTACTAGTCAAATCAGGGTAAGATTTAGAAAGCAAATCCAAACAAAATAAAACAGTTAAATAGCGTTAGATTTGTCTTTTTTAGTTGTGTACCTTCATCTTCACCAGTATCCTTACTCCATAGGAATGCATCCCTCCTCCGTTAGAGAGGGCTAAATTTTTGCTGATTACTTTTGTTTGTAAGAATCATTTACGAGGGATGTGATGGCACTTTTTTTGCTGGCATTCCTTTCTTCTGCTTCCTTGGTTATGCTAATTCTAGTTTTTCTGTCAATTTCCTATATAATGTAATTGGATTGAATTTTTATAGTTTTCGAAATACAGAAATATGTCTGGTTACCTTGCCTTGAAAGAATTCAAAGACCATTTCCTTAGTTTGTTTGTCTCGTTGGAGATTTGATATATTTCGAGTCTTTAGCTGATGATATAAACTGTTCTTTTCTTGACCAGGTGTTAAAGTACAAGTTAAATAACGCCCCTGGAGGCGCCAACTTGCTCATCTAAGAAAGGAGTCAGGGTTACCGCAAGGTTGTTTGATAAACATAAACATGACTGAAGCATGAGATACAATACAGAAACAAGTTTCTGGAAATCGTAATAACTTGGGAGGTTCTTGAGGTAGGAAGAAACAAACACCTTGAAGCTCGATCCGCTTTCCTCATTTAGAAGAGGCTCAGATTGAAGCACTTGTTGCACAGTTGGAATGTGCGCACCATCAACAACCTGCCACAGTTCAGAAATACAAATGAGATGAATTTTTTTTCCCCATAGTAGATTTTGTGTGTCTGTGTGTGTGGGTATATAGGCTAATGCTGATTTATTTATTTTAACAAGGGGTGGGGATTTGATTTACATTATTAAGAGCTTTAAGGGGAGATTTATTTAGAAGCAAAAGACTTGAATCATCTTTTATGGACGATAATTTTTGTTCTATTATATTGAACAACGAGTATTTCTCTATCTTGGCAATTGTAATAAAAGATTGTTGTGATATTTACATATATCTACCCTCATTTTCTTTTTTCTTTCTACCTTTTATTTTTATTTTATGAACATGACAAGTATATCTGACACATGCCACAAGTTATGCACTCGAGATGAGAAAATAGATAGTGTGACTGGATGGATTTTTAATTTAGGTGAATTCAAATTAATTTAGATGAATTCGAAGAAATGACAATGATGTTGAGAGTCAAACATACAACTTTATTTTCTTTTTCATTTGTTTTTTTATATATATAAGAGTAGAAAATTCTTCTATTTTTTAATTTCTGATATATGTAATCCTACCTGGCAACTCATGGGGAGGTGTTGCCGAAATTTTTTCATTTTCAAAAGTATTCATGATGAACAATACCAACTTCTCAGAGAAAATATTTGGTAAAGAAGTGTCTTTCAATTGCCAAAGATTTGACATCATTAATTTTTGTATTTTCAAAAAACGAAAAAAATACATTTGAAGTCACCAAACGTGTTTTTTTTAGTTTCTGTTCTCTGAAATTCAGAATAAACAGACTCTGCCAAACATGTTTTTCTGTTTCTGTTAGGAAAAACAGGATTCTGCCAAACATGTTTTTTTTTTCCTGTTATGAAAAACAGGACTCTGCCAAACGTGTTTATTGATTTTTAATTTTTCAATTTCGACCCAAAAAACATCTCTACCAAACATACTTATGTTTTTGGATAAATAAAAAAAAAAACAAAAAACGTAATTTTTGTTTATTTCAACACAAACACAAACACAAAGACAAACACAGTTTTACCAAAGAGGCCCTAACAAGTTATTTTTACAATTCATGCCAAAACGCAGTCGTTTCAAATATTGCATCAGGAATTAATGACAGACGATCCGGGTTAGTATAAAATGCCATGATCCGGGTTCATATAAAATGCCATGAGACAATGTTATACATCTTTGACTTCAATTATTTTTCACCTTTTTGCAAACTGTACCTTCCTCTTCTTATTTTTTGACAAGGGCCTTGTTTATTTCCTATATTTACATAAGATTCCTCGTGCAAACTACAACCTATAGCATATACAAGATTGAGTGTTTTTTTTTTGACAATGCTTAGGTCCTCACCAGTGAGGATCAACTTGGTCCTCACCCCTTATTTGGACCAATAGAATTAAGACACTTGGCATATATTAATTAAAAAATTAGAAATGGGTATTACCCATTATTTATGGAATTCAACCCGGATTTAAATTTTTCTTTTTTCTCTTATTCACTTTAAAAAATAAAAATCTAATAGGCAGTTTAACGTCATATTTATATGCATGTACACTTTCCTTAAACACAAATAAGAAAAAAGTCACAATCCACGAATATTATTCGATATTGTGATGGGTACTTCTCCATATTTCGTAAAATCCAAAGATATATAAATGAATTGGATACAAAATATTATTAACACAAATAAGAAAAAATAAAAATAAAGTGATTGAAGTATAGAAATTTGGAGAAAAAAGTCAGAAATCTCATGTGTAAAGTGCCGCTCACCACACCAAATTGATGATATTACAGAAATAACAAAAAAGATTTTATCATCATTTGGATTCAATTGCAATATACATAGCATATATATATATGTATCAATCTATATATAAATAAAAGTGTACACGCATATATCAATCTATCTATACAAATAAGTGTACACGCATATGTAGACGTTAAACTGCCCATGAGATTTTTTTTTTAAGTGAATAAGAGAAAAAAGAATAATTCAAATCCGGGTTGAATTCCATAAATAATGGGTAATACCCATTTATGTTTTTCAATTAATATATGTCACGTGTTTTAATTATATTGGTCCAAATAAGGGGTGAGGACCAAGTTGATCCTCACCGGTGATGACCCAAGCATTGTCCTTTTTTTTTTTTACTTATTTATCTGAATGAAAATGAATTTGTATCATTATTTAATGGACCATTATCAGTAAACCTCCTATGGTTTCAAAATTGATCAACTAACCCCCATCCATTCCAAAAATCTCTCTATCGTTATCAAATTTTATTAACTTGCCCTCTTTCCTATAATTTCGGACGAAACTGCTCCCGAAACTAGAGAGGGGTTTACTGATAAACAAATAATGTTTTTGATTTATGCCGAAAAAAATATTAATGCCAAAATAATTAGTTTTTGGAACTACCAATTAAGGAAAAATATAAAAAATTAAGTCCGAAATATAAAAAATATTTCGAACTACAAATGAATTTTATTTTATATATTTTACTATAAATGAATAAAATATTTATTTACACTGAAACCAAAAAAATTGTTTATCAATAAACCCCCCTTTAATTTCGGGGGCGGTTTTATATGAAGTTGATATAATTTGATAATGATAGGGGAATTTTATGAGATAGAGGGGGTTAATTGATTCATTTTGAAATGGTATACTGATAATAGCCCTTATTTAATTTGTGTTTTCAAATCTCTTATTCTATTTTATTGATGAAATGCTTGGAGACTCCTTCCCTTTGTAAAGTTAAGCTAACTGTTTGTTGAGAGCAATATTCGGGGTCTTTTCCGTACCTTTTTATTTGGCCAAATAAATTTAAGATACAATTAAAAAATATACATGAGTATTACCCACTATATTTTATGGGTTTTAACTTTTAACCCAAATCTGAAAATTTTGTTTTTTTCTTTCAATCCCGTATTCTCAGTCACAAAGTTCATATAAATATATATCCGGAGAGAGAATATACAGGAGGAGCTAACAGAAGCCTTTTGGTGGAACCAAGTATTCTCCTTTCGTTTATATAAGGTTATGTTTACAATGAAGGAGCTAGTAACGGTGTGATTAATTTATCCCCAAATCAATGATTTTGACATATTTTGCTCCAGCAACTGATGTAATTAACTTTATCAGCAAAGTCACTATAGTCTTTGCCTTGGTGTCTGTTTTTGTTGATATTGAAAGGATATAGTGAATTAAATTTTTTTGGATTATTTTTTAACTCAACTAATCCCCTGAATTATATTTTTTACACAAATTTTTTTACACAAATTTTTTTAAACTATTCGAACTTTTACACTTCACTCCGTTATAACATCATTACTGAAATTAGGATAATTTGCACTCAGATCTCCTGAGATTTTGGTCAATTACACTCGCAACTTGATATTTTATTTTTCTTGCAATGACACCCCTTGAAGGGGTGAAAACCCCATTAAATGACTCTTGTACCCTTACTTTAGTGTAAAAGACATGTTGGCTAAATTAATGGACCAAACAAACCTTGTATCTTAAGCTCAATTTGAAAAAAAATTCAAGTACTTTGGATACAATAATTTTTGAAATATTATCACATTTCTTTAAATTATTATTTTTAAATTGTTATTTTTGTAATATAGGCTCCAAAAGTTATCATTTTTTAATTTTTTCCTAAAACTAATATTGTGACATTTTACATTAAATAATAATAATACACTTTATTTATGATTATATATTTGTTTTTGTATTTTAGAAGGTGATTCATGTATAAAATATTTGTGACCTCATATAATTTAATTTATTTTGTAAATAAATAATATACAACTCCTACAATTTAAACAACTAGTAATACATTTTAATTTGTTTTTGTTGTATTATAAGAGGTGATAAATGTATAAAAATCTTACAAATGGTTTATAATTTATTATTCTTTGTGTAAAATTAATTTAAGCCCTTACACTGTAAAATAATAACAAATTTTACTTATTGTAATTTTTTATATATTTTTTAAAATATGAAAAATGGTTTATTATTTATTAATTTTTTGGTAAAGTTAATTTAAACCCTTACACTTTAAATAATGTCAAATTTTACTTATTATAATTTTTTATATTGTAAAAGGTGATAATGAATCGAAATATTAGACAGTTCTTGTACTTTTATTAGTAGTATATAGATAGATAAATAAATATACAGAGTTCTGTATTTTAAGTTATATTATTTTTCTTTGCCGAAATATATTTGTCTTATATCTTTACTCTATATCTTATGAAATATCCATTATAGTTACATTTCAATTAATGTATATTAATTTCATATTGTTTTTAAAAAAATATGAAAATATTTATAACCCCTTGTCGTATATCTTTACTCTATATCTTTTGAAATATTCATTAGAGTTACACTTCAAGTAATGCATATTAATTAATTATTATTATTTTTTAAATATATTGAAATATTTCCAACCTCATTTCTTTTACTCTATATCATTTTGACATACTCCTTGGAGTTGCACTTCAACTAATACATATTAATTCATTAATTTTTATTTTGAAGAAAATGTTTGAAAATATTCTCAACCCCTCACATTTTAGAATTGTTGTTATAGATATATATATATATAGGGTTTTTATCTTGGGGCATGGAGGTAATTTCACCACCTAGATATTTGTCTCATGAAGTAAGGGAGACAACATAAGGGCATTCCGGTCATTTCTCCCCTTCAGGGGTGTCATGCAAAAAAAATTAAATCTCAAGGGGCGAGTGCATTTGATCGAAATCTTAGGGGATCTGAGTACAAATTATCCTAATTTAACTAACGGTGTTATAACGGAATGGAGTGAATTGTAAGTTTTTGATAGTTCAAGGAGCCATTAATTAGTTCAGAGGGGTTAGTTGAGAGAGATAATATAGTTCAAGGGCTTTAATGCAGTTATCCCTTAATAAAATAATTTCTTAAGATGACAAGTCATTTGAGATTTTAAATTTTTTTATTTGATAACCATGGAAGGATAAAACAACAGATATTTCATCACGTGCGTGGATGTTTTAGTCCACAGAATGCGTGAAGACTACTGCCAAGTGCGAAATGTCTTTGGGCGGTTAATTTTTGACTGCCCCTTAATTTTGGCCGCTACAGGAATTAGAAACATGGATTAAAAGATAATTTAGAACTAAAATTGTGTCCGTAGAAGAGGTGATTTGTTCGAAAACAGAACATGAGCGACACAAGGATGTCATGGTTGAAAGCTTTTAGTTGACGGCCGAAGATAATTAAGGGATAAGCCGCCACTGCATGCATTATATATACGTGTGTGTATCTTGTATGAATATATCAACTCTAAAGCTAATAACAAATCATTTCTATTAGCATTTTATTTTGCATCTATTGAAAGTTTGTAATGAAGAAGGTGGAGAAAGGATGCCTTGCGGTTGAAGTAGGGTTGGAAGCTCCTTTGCAGCGATTTGTAATCCCCATAAGCTATCTCTACGACCCTCTCATTAAAGACCTTCTTGAAAAAGCTCATGAAGTATATGGATACCATAACAATGGTCCAGTCAAGTTACCTTGTTCGGCCGATGATTTTCTTCACATTCGGAGGAAGATCGAACATTAAACAAAACCTTAGCTAGCACCACAAAAGCCAATTTAATTGTTCCATATTTCTCACTCTTGATGGAGTTAAATGAGATATGAGGGTACCTTTTCTTAGAAGAGATCATATATCCAATTCTCTTATGTATATAGATTTAGCCAACATAAATAAAGAATTAAATTACATTGTTTTTCCCTTACCGGAGTTTCTATCTCCATCTCCAAATTTACCTGTCTCCAATATCTCTATTTACGAATTCTTTCCCCTTCTAATTCTCTCTCTCTCTCTCTCCTTTTGGTTTTTCATTTATTTGTTTATTATCATTCTTAGATGGAAAACATAAACTGCACTTGTATATATACATATTAACATAGAAGTGGATAGCAATGTAGGCCATCAAACAGCCATACAAACCTTACAGGAATGATACCTTTAAAATACATATTAATAAATGAATCCTTTACTTTCAAAAAAATAAATGAATCCTTTTTCAAAATATATAATTCTCCCAATTTATAAGGCCCTTTTGGTTAATCCAACTTTTTAACATGTGTCATTGGTAATGGATTAAATATCTACTTTACCCTTGGTCCTACTAGCATGATAATTGTGTAGATGATTTATAATTTCAATGCATGAAAGGTAAATTAGTAAAGTGGTATGATAAAGTGCTTTGACTTTTCAAATAGAAAACTTATTTTGGGACGGAGAAAAGAATAAAAATGGACACTTATTTTGGGACGGAGGGAGGATCATTTAGTGGTGTTTGGAATTAAATAGAAGTACTGCACTTGATGAGAACAATCATTTTATTTATTTTTATCTTCTATATTTTTGGATGGCTGTGGCATGCATGCAAATTTGTACAGAGGGCGATTTAAATGGGTAGCTAATGCAAGCACCATGATGACCAGGTAGTGCTCTCTTCGAAGGTTAGAGTGACATACTTGATGCAATACGATCGTTTGCATCTGTTTAGTATACTTAGATTGCTTGACTTTTGAATCGATTCCATTTCGAGAGTGTTGGAAAAGCAAATAAGAAAATACAAGCATCATGGAAAATTAGGTAACAATGGCAACAAGGAAAACTATGTATAAGACGTTATCTAGCTCCTGCAGGGTAGACTTTTATGAATTAATTGATAAATTAAAATTTCATTACGAAAAAGTTAATTTTAATTCAATTCGTTTAAAGTAATAAATAATATAGGTGCAGAAAATAAAGCAAGAGACGACACAAATATTTTTACGTGGAAAAACCTTTGAAAGACTCCAAGTAAAAAAACACAAATATTCTCAGGTATCGATGCAGTATGAATCAAGAAGTACACATATTCTATGAAGTTAGGAGTTACAAAATCACTCTGACTTGTCGTTATCACTCGACGTCTGAAAGTTTTGAATCACTCGCGCTACCACGAAGCTCTTACTCCGATCTCCGTACTCTGATGACTCCACTTCTCAACGAATCAAAGCAACCACGTTGCACAAGGTGGTGTGATGATTTTTCAGCAATGGATCATCCAATTATGCATAAAGATCTTCGGTGTAGAAGCACAACTAGAAAATCCCAATAACTAGAGAGAACTAGAATATATATGATCAGTGAATAATTTTCTTTCTCTATATCTCTCTGCAAAAGTATATGAACTGTAAAATAATTGTAGAGATCTCACAAAAGCCACCAACCAAACAATTATCTTTGGTATAACTTATATATATAAAGAAGAGTCTTCAATTAATGGTAACAATATTTTTCCCTTCAGGATTCGTATTTCCACCATTTTAAATATTCCAAATATAAACTAATATGTCAATAATTCTAATACACCAATAATAACTTCAAATCATGACCCAAAGTAGTTAGGAGTTAATTGTCCGTTACTCAGATTGAAAATTTTGAGATAATCACGTCCGCTTTTTTACACGAATACTCAATACTTGCTGAGATACTGAGACCCGGTTACTCAGCAGACGGACCATTATTTCAAATATAAACTAAGGGGTTTTAAAGAGACGTACATATATATATTTCATTATTTCATTCTTACTTCTTTCAACATTACCCCAACATTCATGAGCATGCAAAAGGTATTCAAAAGTATCGATCAATCTAGCATAACTCGTGAACTTACATATCACTTCGAATTAGATTAAAAAGACTAAAAGTTTCAACAAGTATTACAATCATCTCCGAAGTGAAACAATCACCCAAAGTTAATGAGTTCTAAAATTAATACTTAAACATGTCAAATGAATAACTCATATTCTCAGGTCAGACTAACAACTCCAATTCTCATAAGCATAATAAGAGAAGTAAATATGAGAATAAAGTGAAATATGACAACCATTTGTATCCTTAGCCAAGCTCAACATGGTAAGAATTTTTATTTTAATTTTTTTATGATTTTTGTCAAAATGTATGCATGAACAATTCTAATACTAATAAACCATGATGCATGCATAAAAAAATAAAAATGCATTATAATAAAACAGCATGATAAAGTATCAATTCTAGGATAAAGAATAATGTAATATATTCCTAGAATGATACACAAGAAGATATCTATTTTAAAGAAAGCATGCCAATAGATTTTCTATGATATATATGTTTTTGAAAATCTAATGGTTTTGTAAAGAAATCTGCTAACTGAGAATCAGTGGATATAAACTCTAAAGACATTATTCCAATTTCAACAAGATCACGAATGAAATATTAGCGTCCGGCATTTTTACGTGATAATTTAAATTTTTTATTAATGATTAAGTGCATACGTGATTATGTGATTAATGTGATTTTGTGCTTAATATGCTTATCTGTTTAACATGACTTACATGTTTTATTTGATATTAAAAATTGTAAGTTGCGTGTTCTATTTTCATTTTGAGAATAATAAAAATTATTGGAAACAATTTCGGGAAAGAAATGATCGAAGGGTAAATTGGTATTTTTATATTTACTGCACTTAGTGGAAAGTGGAGAGATTTAGTTAAGTGTTGGGGTATGAGTGACATGTTGGTAGTTAGAGAGAATGATAAGGGGTAAAATGGTAATTAAGAGTCACAATGACACTCTTGTAATTAAACCTAAGTTGAGAAGAAAGTGGTCATTTTACACTTTATGTGGTGTCTCAATTCTAGCCATCGATCTCCTTCTCCCATATTTGTTCTCAACCCTTGGATCATAGATAGAGCCTTGTTTGGTTGGCACTTAAATGGAAGAATGCAATATTCTTAGTCTTTCACTTGTCAAGACTTCATGTGAACCCTTGGATCATTTATCCATTTTTCTTGTTTTATTCTCAACCCTTGGATGGTGAGAATTGTGAATGGAGAATCTCTATAAATCCATAAGTCTTTCATTGCAAGACTTTTCTATTTCTCTATAAATCTATTTTCTCTCTACACTTCTCCTTCCCTCTTGTTCTTCATCACTTCCTCATTTGATTTCATCTCCTTTCACTTTGAGTTTGAAGAAGTGTTCAACATGGGAATTGCTAGGGTTGCTCTCCTCTTCAATTTGCTCTAAGTATTGGGGTAAGTCTCTAACTCTTTTGAGTTTTCCAATTTCAAACCCTAGAATGTATATTCTTGAAGTTATGTGTTCAACTATTGATATTTGGGTTTCCTTTTCTCTTGAATCTTGTTAAGGACCATAAGTTCAACCTTGTCACCGATTTTTAGTTATTGGAATCTTGGAGTTCATCTTATAATTTTGAGCTAACTTTTTGATTGGGGACTTTGGTAAGTGTCTTAACTATGTCCTTTATTCTGAGTATTCAATTTTCTAAAACCCTAAAATAGAAATCATTAGGGTTTGAATTGATTCTTGTGGTTAGAGCCACTTGTGTAAAAATATTTGGTTTATTGTTGACACCATAGTAATCTTGTGGTTTATGAATGGTGTATTACTAGTTGGAAGCTATTCTATTGAACACTTGGAGTGGTAGGTTGGGTTGGACTTATTTTGGGCATTCTTGAGTAGCTTGTTTGGAATTGAGGTAGGGGAAAAACAAATTGTTTTCATCTTTGTACGAGGGTTTGTGTATATATGTCGTATATATATATGTGAGTTGAGTCTTGACAACTTAGACAATGAACTAGGCCCTTTAAAACATGATTGTGTGATATAAATGTTTGTTGTGATTTATTTTTTATAAATGTAAAATTGTAAGAATTGTGATAAATGGAGTGCAATATATTTCCTAATGAGAAAAACATGTATTGTGATTGAGCACGTTGTGAACCATTGCTTGTAAGTGTGAAATTGTAAGCATGATGGTTATATTGAGTATAATATATTGCAAATGAGAAAAACATATATTGTGATGGAACATGATTGTTATTGGAAACCTTGATGCATATTGAGTACATTCTGTAGTGTCAAAATCATAGTGTTGGTATATGCGGGTCGTGTAATAATTTGTGGATAGTCTTGTTTCGGATCGTCGCAACAACTGACCAGTGGGTGTTTCACACCTACAGAAATTAGTAAGTCCGAAAACGTGATACTGAGTTAGGAGTCGCAAGTGGGCTCCTCTCGTATTCTTGACCTTTGGAGTCTTGGCGCACGGAGTTGTAAACAGGGCTCTCATGCAACCGCCTTCCTTGTTGAAAGTGAAAGAGAGAAAATTCGCTTGGGAAGAATCGGTGTGGTACTCTACATTACTTGATGAGCTTGTATCCTCAAAAGTAACTGGACAGAGTATGTATTCGTTAACTTGTGTCGGGCAAACTAGGTATCATAAGATGTGTTGAGTTGCATTGCATCTAAACTGCTATATATATGTGATTGTGGTTTTGATGTTGAAGCATGCTATAATTGTAAATAATTATGATGTGAGCATGTTGGGGGAATTATTTGTTGAATTCGATGGGGTTCCGGATTAGCGTGACAGCCATATAGAATAAAAGACTGACCTATGATTAGTATCATGAACCTTGGGTGGGTTGTACCACTCAGACTACAGAGATTAAGGTGATGACGATTCCTCTACTGGGCTAGTTAGCTCACCCTACGAAATATTATATTTATCAGGTGATGATCCTGTTACGGGATGTTCATAGCCACTCGATGGATTATAGCGTCTTGTCCATCCTTTTATACTTATAGAGATGGACTTATCATGTTGTGATGTATGGGTGATACATGTATTCACATGCTTTCTTTTGTGAACTTGTAATCCAAATGATTAAATACTTATCTTTTGCCGGCTAATGTGTTAGCCGGGTAACTTGTATATTTATGTACGTCCCTCAAAGCGCTATGCATGAGGATTCTTTTTTTTTGGTGCACTTTGTTACCGGTAATGTAAAATTATTATTTTAATTAAACTATGACATGTTTCGCCTTTCGGCGCTTGAATGTAATTTTTGAATTCTTTTATTTAGAGTTGTGTAGTGGAGTTTTGCTATAGAAAACGACATTTTTCTAAGTTTTCAAACGAACTCTTCTCGTTTTGAATGAAAACTCCATTTTCGCTTACCCCCGTGACCCCGATTAAAATTTTGGGCTTTAGAAAATGATTTTGAGTAATTTGAAAAGATTTTGGCACTTAAAAAAAATCAATAGGATGCTAAAATGGAAACCGGGGGCAAAACGGTCCTTTTATCGCAATTTTTCACGAAACGAATTTTTTATAAGCTTATTAATGTAATATAGAATCAGTTTATAGGGGTTAAGGGTAATTTTTCGAAACTCAAAAAATGGCAAAGAGTTTTGGTGCTACAGTGTAGTAATCATTGTAGCACCCGCAACTATGCTGCTAGGCGCAGCCAGCGCGCGCGACCGTTTTCAAAACCTCATATCTTGAGATACGGAGTTCCAATCGAGGCGATTTTTATTGCGTTGGAACACTGACATCTTGAACTTATTATTAGGCTTTTGAATCATTTGAGTTAATGTATTTTTCAGTGATTTATGTTCGTTTGAAGATGATGATATATTTTAAACTTTTACATGTCGCGGCCTTTCTTTATAAATTTATATTTTTCGGCTCGCTTAATGGAATTCATTTATATTTTTTTCTATAGGATTCTTAGAGCCTCCTTTATCATATATATCTTCAATTTTTGAGTGGTGGTCCAAGGGCCTCGGTTTTTTTGCCCGAACTCATGTTTTACCTGTTTTTGTTTGGTTTTGGTCGACGTTATCCGATATTGTTTTCCAAAATTCATATCTCTCGCCTTGTGGATTTGATTTAGGTTCCGTTTGTTCCTAAGGCTTGAGCTAGGTCAAAACCTTGTAGTTGTACTTGGAAATTACAATTGTATTCCTGAATTGACCATTTTACCTTTGTGTAAACATGGGGTGTTGGAATGATCTGTTTAGAGTGTTGTTTGAGTAATTTAATATCCTTTTCGATCCCGAGTGATCTTTTTATCATCTTTGGGATGTAAAATGACTATTTTATCATTGAACGGGTATTTGATGACTTAATGAGATTTTATTTTGTTTCTTTTCACTTTCGCATTCACACCATTAACTTTTAGGCTTGGGTTTCGGAGTCTAAGGATATTAAGGGCGTGACAAAAATGATGTTGAATATCTATATGCTTTGTCTTAGAGTGTTGAATAGAATTTTTAGAAATATTTATAACACTAGTATTATCATAGAAAAATGTCATCGTGTTTTGTGAAAAACCATAATCTTGTAACATCTGACGCATCCACAAAATCTTAGTACAACAACTTCCAACAACTATATATTCAACCTTAACATTGGAAAGGGAGACACAATTTTGCTTCTTGCTATGCCAAGCAACTAAGCAATTACCAATGTAAAAACATCTTCCATTAGAACTCTTTTTATCGTCTACATTACCAACCCAATCAGCATCATAAAAGAAGCAATATTAGTATTAGATCCTGATGGGTACCATAGTCCATAATTAACAGTCCCTTTTACATATTTAATAATACATTTAACACTAGTAAGGTAAGACTCTTTAGGACTAGCCTGGTAACGTGCACAAATACCAACACTAAATGCTATATCGGGTCAACTAGCAGTTAAGTATAACAAACTCCTAATCATATTTCTATAATGTGTAGGATCAACATATTTGCCTTTAGTATCTATGCTAAGTTTGACAGTTGTACTTATAACAGTACGAGCATCCTTAACCTTATCCAAACCAAACTTTTTTACTAATTTTAAGGCATATTTAGTTTAAGAAATAAAAATCCAATTAGTTAATTGCCTAATCTGTAACCCTAAAAAGAAGTTCAATTCCCCAATCATGCTCATCTCAAACTCATACATCATTTGTTCTCCAAAATAAAAGTTGGTCAAAGGTGGAACCAAACACTATACCATCAACATAAATTTGAGCAATAACTATATTACTTTCAATTTTCTATATATAGAGTGTTTTGTCCATCCCCCCTCGGGTAAAACCTGTTCCCAGCAGGTAATCGGTCAATCTCACATGCCAAGCTCAAGGAGCTTGCTTTAACCCATACGATGCCTTATTAAGCTTATAAACATGATCCGGACAATAAGGATATTCAAATCCTTTGAGTTGCTCAACATATACTTCCGCATGAATAATGTCATTCAAAAATGCACTCTTAACATCTATTTGATACAACTTAAATCCAATATGGCATACGATAGCAAATAAATTCGAATAGATTCAAATCTAGCTACTGGAGCAAATGTCTCATCAAATTTTATACCTTCCAACTGACTATAGCCTTGAGCAACAAGCCTAGCCTTATTTCTTATAACAGTACCATTCTCATCCTTTTTGTTCTTATATATCCACTTGGTACCAATAACATTTATATCTTTAAGTCTAGGCAGAAGATACCACACATCTTTCTTAACAAACTGTTGAAGTTCTTCTTGCATTTCATTTATCCATTCATTATCTTGAAAAGCTTCTTTAACATTTTTTGGTTCTAAGAAGGATGTATAATAAGCATAAAAGATTTCATTCCTAGCATTTCTACAAGTCACCATTATTTTATCAACAAATCCTATGATTTTATCTAAAGGATGGTTCAACTTAACTCTAGCAGATGGTTCTTTAGTAGGAGTAGGTTGAATATTATGAGAATGTTCATATGATTCTATAGGACTAGGAGTATCTTTATGATCCACTTTCTCCTCTTCAGTATCACTAGGAGAATCATCACTTAATAGGAAAATGGTTCACTTTCATTTTCCTCTATAGAAGATTGAGACTCATCAACACATGAGTCATCAACAACCACATTGACAGATTCCATTATTGTTTGGGTTCTGAGGTTAAACATCCTATATGCCTTACTAGTTAGTGAATACCCCAAGAATATTCCCTCGTCACTCTTAGAGTCAAATTTCCCTAAAGATTCTCTATCTCTAAAAATATAACATTTTGATCCAAAAATACGAAAATATTTTATATTGGGTTTCTTGCCATTCCACAATTCATAGGGCTTTTTTTTTTTAAAAAGTGTTAGGCCTAAGATAAACTCTATTTGAAGTATAATAAGTTGTGTTCACTGCTTCGGCCCAAAGGTTTCTTGGAACAATCCTTCCATGTAACATAACATTCGCCATTTCCTGAAGAACCCTATTCTTTCTCTCAACAACCCCATTTTGTTGTGGAGTATATGGTGCAGAAAATTCATGCTTTATTCCTTTTTTGTTACAAAAAGTATCAATCCCTCAATTTTCAAACTCCTTTCCATAACAATCCTTCCATGTAACATAACATTCACCATTTCCTGAAGAACCCTATTCTTTCTCTCAACAACCCCATTTTGTTGTGGAGTATATGGTGCAGAAAATTCATGTTTTATTCCTTTTTTGTTACAAAAAGTATCAATCCCTCAATTTTCAAACTCCTTTCCATGATCACTTCTTACTATAGTAATGGAATATTTTTTCTCAATCTGAATTTTTACACAAATATTCTTAAAATTTTCAACAGTTTCAGACTTTTCACTCAGAAATCCTACCCATGTATATCTAGAGTAGTCATCAACCATAACAAAAATATACTTCTTACCTCATTTTCTTAATGTCCTAGTAGGTCCTATTAAGTCAATATACAATAATTCTAATGGTCTCGAAGTACGTATGATATTAGTCTTCTTGTGTTGATATCTAGTCTGCTTTCTTTTTTTATACGGACCACACACAACACCTTTTCCATATTCAAGCTTAGGAACACCTTTAACAATTTCACTTTTAGTACTCTTAGTTAAATAAAAAAAGTTAATGTGTCCCATTGTTTGATGCCAAATTTCTATCTCATCAAGCTTAACCTTATTGCATGCTAATTTAGGGTTAGGAATAATAAAATAACAATTGTCAGATGATCGTATACCTTCAATAACATAATTTCCAAAAGAATCAATAATTGAACATTTATCGGGAGAGAAATTGATGTTATGGTTATTATCACAAATTTGGCTAATACTAAGCAAATTAGCTTTTAAGATCTCAACATAAAACACATCTTCTAATTTAGGCATACTAGAAGCAACAATAGTTCATTTTCCTCGAACTGTAGACTTTTTTCCATCTCCAAAAGTAATTATCCCACTATTACTTTCCTCGAAACAACCAAACAATGACTTATCTCCAGTCATATGCTTATAACATCCACTATCCAAATACCAAGCACTAGAATCATGTGCTCTAAAAGCAGTGTGAGCAACAAAACAGTTTAGTTCACCTTTTCTTACCCATGTCTTTTTCATTTTCAGAGCTCTAAGTGTCAGCTCTGATAACTTATTTACTTCCTTACTCAAAATCCTAATATGATCTTCCACATTGGGTCTTCTTTGAGTTCTTAGATTCATCATTGATTTCAAATTTATTTCTCTTAATTTGAAGCATATGGGTCGAACATGTCCTTTCACACCATCATGATGACATATAGAAATAAATTTTTGAAAAGCATTATTAGAAATCTTATGATACTTAGAGGTAAAGGGATGCTTATTCTTGACTAGTTTTTTGACATAAAATTGAACATTATGATTTTTATCAGATTTACCTTGAGAAGAACTTGGTGCTACTTAGGAAGCCCTAACAAAGATAGTTTTGGGAATGATATTTGAATTACCCGTTGTTCCTGCGAATCCCAATCCTTTAGTATTTCCTACAGATTTACCTATACTCAACATATGATCAAGTTTAAGGGTTCCACTAGACTATTTATAAATAGTTGAGTTAACATCATTCAGTTCCTTTTCCAAAACCTCAATTCTCGTAGATTTCTCATTTATATCAGATATTAGAATTGCTAATTCCTTATTGAGATCATCTACACTCTTCAAAGCATGATTACTTTCTTGTTCATACTCAATTAAATTTTCAGACAATTGAGCTTTTTAGGTCTGCAAGAGATTTAGGGTTTAGGAACTATTTGCTAATTCGTCTATTAAATAGTGTAATTCTTTGTCCATCTTTAAATATTTAGTCAATAGTTGATTGTGATTAGAGTTAAGTTGAGTAAGTTTATCAAGTAAGTTATCGTAAGACACTTGAGGCATGTCAGCACAATCTTTATCACCCTCGGAATCTTCATCTCCAAACATCGACCATCTGGTAACAACTTCTTTAACCTCTTTGTTTTGAGTAGCTAACACGATGTAATTCTCAGACCCATCACCTACCTCTGAGTCTGTTGCATCACTAGCTGATCCGTCATTCGATTCATCATCCCAAGTGACAACTAAGACTTTTGTCCTTTTTAACATATTAGCACACTCCGTTGTTAAGTGACCAGACCCTTTACACTCAAAACATTAAGATTTTTTCTCCTTAAGGTCAAACTGGTCATTCTTATATTAGGGTTTATTTCTATTTCTAAAATAATTTAATTTATTCCCAAAATTCTGTCATTTGCCACTCTTTTTACCATTATTAGCCTTAACAAATTTGTTTAGCCTTTTAGCAAACATGACAATATCATTCATATTCAAATCACTTTCTCCATCAAACTCAATCAGATCTTTTCTAGTGGTTTTAAAAGCTATGCTCTTTTCTTTAGTGCCGCTAGACCTCTTAGAGGAACTTCTGAACATCTCCATCTCATAAGATTTGAGGTTTCCAGGAAATTCTTCAAGATTAATTTCTTTAAGACTTATAACTTCCGAGATGGCCGTAACTTTAGACCTAAAAAGTTCAGGGAGAGACCTAAGAATCTTTTTTACTATAGTAGTCTCAGGAATGGGCTCTCCTAAATTGTGACAGCTCGTTATAATATCAGTTAGTTTATCCTCAAAGTCAGCATAAACTTTATCCTCTTCCATCTTAAGCGGTTCAAATTTAGAATTTAACATTTGGAGTTTCGATTCTTTTACTTTTGAAGTCCCTTCACAAGTTACTTGAAAAATATCAAGCTTCTTTGGCATTTTCGCACGTATGAATTCTTTTAAATTCACTAGAGGTAACGACATTGTTTAAAGCATTCAAGGCTTTAGAGTTCCAATTAACAATGTTTGTCTTAGTAGGAGTCCACTCATTAGGCGGTTTTAATTTAGATTTATGAGTACTCTCGTCTATCACAGGAGGAGATGAATAACCTATCTCTATAGCAAGTCATGCTCTCTCATGTATAGATTTCAAGAATGTTTTTATCCTAGCTTTCCAATACGTATAATTAGAGCCATCAAACAAATGGGACCTAGTAACGGAACCTCCTTCACGAGGTAAGTCCATCTTCTAATTCAAGATCTAACCATAGGTCGTTAACCAAAATAGGGTAAACCTTGCTCTAAAACCAATTGAAATTACCTAGAAGACGGTGAACTAAGCCTAGAGGAAGGGGGGGGGGGGGGGGGGGGGGTGAATAGGATTTTATGAATTAATTGAAAAATTAAAATTTTAATTGCGAAAAAGTAAATTTTAATTCAATTTGTTTAAAGCAATAAACCACTTAATAAATAATATAAGTGCAGAAAATAAAGCAAGAGACGATAAATATATTTTTACATGGAAAAACCTTGGAAAGACTCCAAGTAAAAAACCACAAATTCTCTCAAGTATCGATGCACTATGAATAAAGAAGTATATAAACTCTATGAAGTTAGTACTTACAAAATCACTTTGACTTGCCGTTATCACTCGACGTCTAAAAGTCTTGAATCACTCACGCTACCAAGAAGTATACAGACTCTATGAAGTAAAAAATCACAAATTCTCTCAGGTGGTGTGATGATTTTTCAGCAATGGATCATCCAATTGTGCATGTAGAATTATAATATATATGATCACTCAATAATTTTCTCTCTATATATTTCTCTGCAAAAGTATATGAACTGTAGAATAATTGCAGAGATCCCATAAAAGCCACCAACCTCACCATTCTCTTTGGTTTAACTCCTATATAGAGAGAAGAGTCTTCAATTAATGGTAAAAATCCTTTTCCTTTCAGGATTCGTATTCCCATCATTTAAATCTTCCAAATATAAACTTATACGTAAATGATAGTCCAATATACCAATAATAACTTCAAATCATGTCCCAAAGTGGTTTGGGGTGAATTGCGTAGGAAGACAAAACCTTCCAAATAAGAAAATTGCAATTCTCAATTTTCTGCAGTTCGCCACTTACCGAGTACTCGATGACTATTCTACTAAGTAATCGGTGAACATGCCATTGCACACCACTATGTGCCAAAGCACAAAAACTTCTAGAATCCACGCCACTGTGCGCCAAGGTACAACTTTACCGAGTACTCGGTAAAGATCCCACCAAATACTCGGTGGAACAAAATTGCAAAAAATATAAAAATATAATTTTGTCACGTTCCCGCTTCCTTCCAACTGTGGTTCCATTCCTGTATCTTCACCATTTTATACTTGATTTGACATATAAACTCCTTTCCATACAACGCTTTAACAACTCGATCTAAAACACACAACTCTCAACATGATTTTTGATCAGAATAATGTCATTACATAAATAAATGTTCTTACCCGAGAGTTATTTGGAAACTCTTTCGGAGTTCTTTGGGACCCTTTTCACCCATTTTATGAGTTTATTGTATTGTCTCAAAAGCTTGTTTTTGTCATTTCCTCTCTTTTTATACTTGGATTGGAAAGGGGTTTGGTGCCACCAATCGAAGTTCCTGAGTGTCCGTATTTGATGTCTTGGGTTGGGATTGTGGATTGTTGTGTTCAGTTATGTGTGTGCTTCTGTTGTGTACTTCATAGGATGTAGTATCGACGGTCATGTTTCGATTTTGGTTACCGAGACGATCGCTCAAAATTTGTCTTTTTTCTTCCGTATATTGTTCATCTTATCTCATCTATGTCAACTTCGGGGCCCTTGGATTTTGGGTTGTGACACAAACTTTCAAATATTCTACCACCGATGGAAATCGTGGTGAAAAGTCTCTTTCCACTACCGACCCTGACTGTGGTAGAAAGTGTTTGGGAGGCAATCACACTGATTTAAACCACACTAAAAAATGTATTGGAATTTGTGTTTCCCGTGGTTAAAACTCTAATTTCGTATAGTAAAGGTATTATAAGCAATATCAAACACTCTGCTGTATGAAATATTATCAAACAAATACATCATTGAATTCAATTAATTTCCACACTTTTGGAGCTAATATTATTTTCTTTTTAACATTATTGCACTTTTTTTCAATACCTGTAGATAAGATACCGCGGCTGAGTTCTAAGGGGGGGAATCCGGTGGGGGGGATGCCCTTGATTTCAAAGAAGAAATAGCTTTGCGCAGGTCGACGTAGGAGCAGGAATTTCTGGTGGTAATATATATTATGTCCAAAATTGAATTTGTTTATGTATTTATCTGAATCGCAAAGAATTTGTATCATAATTTGGTTTTTGTCATGTAGTATCTGTGTCTATCTTATTGATAAATCTGGTCAATCTTTCTTCCCTTTGAATAGGTGATCAAAAGTTTTGGGTTAACTAAAGTTTTGTAATTAATTCATAATGCCTTACAAAAGTTCTCACCACAATCAACTAGTAACATTTTTCTTGACCTCATCCCATAGGTCAATGAGGTTGAAACGGTTTAGACATTGCCTTGCTGTCTGTTTTGGCGGTTAATAGAAGAATATATTCAAAAGACAAGTTATTTGACATTTTAAACTTAGTTGTCTTATAAAATAACAGCAATTTTCAATAATATATTAAAACGCCTGAAAATTACCAAGGTAGAAAATGTTTTTGGGCATGGCAGCTAAATAGTAGAGACACGGATTAAAAGAAAATGTGAGAAATGAAAAAATTGTGTCCCATGTTGGGGCAGGTTTTAGGATAGACACGTGGCACGTTTCACCAAAAACTGATTTGTTAGGGAAAAAAAAATAGACGAAACATTGGAGTCATGCAAGAAAAAAGTTTCTTTTTAGCGGCTTATCTTAGGCCACCAATGCAATCTAGCAGCTATAGGAAGTTTCTTCTGTAGTTCTCCCATGCATTATAATATTATTTATAGGGTTGTTTATGTATGTTTTGTATTGAATATATATACTCTTAAGCCACTAATATGTGTTTGCACAAATATTTTTAAATTGGTAGATGCATGGGCGTGCCAGACTCGAAAGAGTCAAATGGTTTTAAAATAACAAGGTAACTATTCTTTTGAAAAGTGGAAAGTATCAAGCAATTGTAATGAGTTCTTTTTGCCTTAGTTAAAAGAACTTGAATGTTAAAATTATGAATAGAAAGACTTAAATTAAACAAAGGAATTGATAATGACTGAAATTAAAATGAAATGGAGAAAATTTACTGGAAATTAAATTTCATTAAATGTAATGGAATTGAAATGACATTGACTGTAATTGAAATTACAAGATAATGAAATGACAATAAGGATAAAATTACAATTAAAGATATTACAATGTAAAGACTTTGTTTGTATGCTGTTGGAGAGCTTCCAAATTCATTCAAGTCTTTTTCTTATACTATCATGTTAATGCCTCTTGAAACCATCTCCCATATGCTTGCCATCTGTCTCCATTCCTTCATTCATTACTTCCATGTGTCCTTAGTATCTATAACTTCACTCCACCTTCTTTATAACTCCCGTGTCATGGTCCCACGTTGTGATTTCTATTTCTCCATGGAATTAATTGACAACCCTCTGAATGAACCTAGCCGTATTCTTTGCTTCCACTTAAAATTCAAACTCCTATAATTTAGGCCATATCACTATATTTTAGCCTTTCTTACCTTCCTCTAATATTCCATGTTTCTTCTCTTCCAATCTTCCAATGCTGACTCGTATGACTTCATGCCTTTCCTTTGTGCCACATCGCTCATTTCTGCGTTGCCCCCTGGAATAGAAATTTTTGGTATCAACATTTTTCCCCCAAGTTTCCTTAGTCTTGTGGGCTTTTCCAAAACAAGGCTTTGGAAACCTAGATTTCAAATTCAAACTAAGGCAAACTCCACTTATTTAACATTTCAAATTTGAAAAGGAATATGCCCAATCCCTTCAGCCCCCGTGTCTTTCCTTCATTCATTGGAACGACTACTAACGTCACCCCCTTGACCAAGGCAATCGTGACAGCCATACCATCACCAGCCTCCAACCGTTTCTTGGAACTTAACCCCCCCCCCCCCCCCCCCACACACACATATTTATGCTCAAATTTGAATGGCCCAAATCACTTATCCCTTCCTAAATTCTTCATTTGATATGACCAACTCCCCATACAAGTACTTGAATACACACATATATATATACATCTACTCATAATTATATATATATGTATACTTTCTCATTTCTTTTACTTTAATTTCAAAACTCCTCACCTATTCATCAAACTTGTGTTTCTAACCTTAAAACTCCCTTCAATGTCTCTTTTGTCCTCTGATCATGGCCCCAAAAGTTAGGAAAATCAACCTTGACTGTGAGCTTAAATCCCCTTCAATTTCTTCTACCACAATAGGGTGTCAGGTAGTAGCAATAGTGTCAGTTTCTCAAGGCATAATCTACCAATCCACCTTTATTTCTATTTCTGAATCACACAACGCTTTAGGCCCAGCTTTTGTTGACATGCCTCCTTATTCTTTAGATCAATTTTACCTAATGGTAGAGGAAAACTTCCTCTATTTGAGACAGATTCCTCCAGAAGTGAATGTTGATCTTCCTCAATTTTATTTTAAAGCATAACCCACTTTCTTAGAAGACTGGTCTGAATGGGTAGATATGGTTTCCCAAGCTAAAGGTGAGTTATGGAAAGAATTAGGCATCTTTGAAGCTACTCACCTAAGTAAGATTGCTCCAACTCTTGACAAGTCTCTGATTTTTTTCTCTTTGTTGTTCTAGAGTCTTACCACTAACTCTTTTCATCTGAATTTTGGTATGATCTCTCCCACAATGAAGGACATTTGCCATCTAACCGGTCTTAAACCCTTAGGTCTAGAAGTTAACTGTTTACTTCCTCAAGAAAAGTTTGAATTTCCTCCTAAACCCACTGGTTCCAAACCTTATATCTCCGCCTACGGGCCCTTTATGTCTTTTTATGCACATGATTCAGGTCTAGTTGACGATAGGGAACACAATGTTGTACTCACAGTTTGGCTTAGTAAATTTCTCTTGTGTGTCCCATCAACCCATGTTACTAAGGAACCGACCAATTTGGCCGTTGCATTATCCAAAGGCACCCAAATGGATATGGCCTCTTTCTTACTCTCATACCTTTATAGGAGTCTAGAAGACATGGCGCTTTCAGATTTTTCTAAGATAGGTGGTCCTTTTTGGTTACTCCAAGTTTGACATCAACTATAATTTCCAAAGTTAAGCCCTAAAATAAAAAACGCATCGGATGATCATTTGGTCACTTCTGGTTATCTTTCTTCCACTCCTAAAGCCCATTCCTTCAAGGATTGATTTTGCTTCTTTTATGATGATTGCCAAACTCGAACTCTAACACAATTTCTCCCATTTTCCAATTGCCCTCAAACTCCTAAGTGGTTGTTACCTCCTAGTGATACTTCCTATCAGACTTTAGATGAATTCACTTCCATGATGGATAACTTCCTAACAAAAAGGGACTTATACTATGGTGTTGGTTCCATTGCCTCCAATAACAACAAATGTGGTGTTGAATTTTACAATCCAACCCAACTTGCTAGGCAGTTTGGGTTAAGATAGATGATTCCTCTTCCTACATTCCAGTCCTATAATCATAATTTTTGCAGGCGTACTAAATTCACTGATGATGAATTAGTCCAAGATGTCAGTAGGAGATTCCATCAGTTGACTGAAAATTTCATTCTCTAGCCCTTTGTTATTCAACCTGACACTAGCAACACTTTTGATACTTGGTGGGAAGCCTATGTTAGGAAAACCAGACAGATAAAGGGTTCCGTTCTGGTCTTGAGGCAATTAAAATCCTTTAAATTTGTATCATACAGTTTCCAAGGTCAAGTCCCCCTTCTTGTTGAAACAAAAGAAACAAAAGAAACCCTCTTCCAACGCAACTTCTCCCACTAAAAAGATAGTAAAAAAGAGCTCAACCTCCAAGACTGGTAAATGGTTCTCAAACTCTTATTCCTTCCGTGCTTTAACATTTTACTATAACATCCCTTTTCCTTATTTTAGAATCTTCTGATACATCTCAACAAGTTGATCAACTTATAGCCACTGGTAATGTTTTTTATTGAAGTAGCTGTGAGGCCGGCAGAGCTCATTGAAGTAATTAAGCAAGAGACAGTTGCGGGATGGACTAGGCTACTTCATTCTTCCTTTCCATCTTTTATCAATTCCTTCAATTCAAAATTTTATATTCTTCTTTTCATCTGACAGGGTAAACGTCAACTAGAGAAACAAGCTTCTCAAGTCACTTCTGCTACAAGGATTGAAATTGAAAGTGACTCTGATGTAACCCAATCATCTCATCTAAAGAGAAAGAAGAAGAAAACATGGAAGAAACCCAAGATCAAAGATCCAAACCTTCCTTATCCACCCCAATCAAAAGACTCAGCACTATCAAAGGTAGCAAAATGAACACTCCAAATTCCAAGTTAAACAAGGAAATTAAAGAGATGTTTGGTGAAACAAAAACAACGATTCTAGCAGAAACAACCACTAGTAGGAAATCCAAAGGCAAAGATAAAACAAGTGAAACAACTAATGATGATAATGAAACTGGAACTGATGAGAAGCAAGAAACCCAGGAAGAGAATCCTAATGAATTAGAGGATAGTGAAGAAAAAGATGGGGACCAAAAAGATAATGAGGAAGAAGATAAGGTCAACAAAAAGGATGAGGATAAAGAACTTTCTGCTGAGGTATATGATTATCCCTTTCCCTCTGGATTATAACCTTTTCCTTCTCTTACAATTTCATATTCTCAGGACTCCTTTCCCATGGAAGTCAAGAAAAATACCCAAGTTCCACCTCCTCCTGTTATACATGGTCCCTCCTCATCTACTCGAAAGAACACTCATCAAAAAGATATCTCAAAACTGGAAGTGACCACAAAGAAAGAAGTAAACTCCTCATTTTTTATTTTCTCATATGATTCCATTATTCTTCAACTCAACTCCTTACTATTAGCTTTCTTTCAGATTTCCTCTTTTGCTATGCACCCAACATATCTTGATTTATTCTATGATGTAGCCAACTATTTCCAAGACTTCCACAACCTGGAAATATATATGTCCTCACCACCTCAAGCAGTGCTCCAATCAACATTCCACAACCTGAACCTGATCTGATGCAATTGAAAACAATCTTGTGCAGTCTAATGAAACACAACCCCACTGATGTTTTATTTATTGAGAATGAAATTTCCATGATTCTCCTTCGTGCAGGTAACTATCCAGGCTTTTCGGATGCTTCCTGAAAATCTATCATGGCTTTCAAAAACTAACTAGATAACTTTGTCAAAGCCCTCAAATCTTCCAACTCCATCAAGAAATCTCTCCCTGAAAAAAAGGCTTAATGGAATATGGTAGTTGAACGGCTCAAAGAAAGCACACAAGCCTTTAAATCTGCCGCCCAGAAGGTCTAAACCCTTAAGGACCAAGAAAAAGAAATTAAAGTTGCTCTACTCAAAATCCAGGAAGAACAACAACAAATGCTGACATAATCTAAACAACTCCACTCAACCACTACAGAACTCAAAGGCTACATGCTATCACTCCATGAAAAAACAAAGAAACTAGCTAATGAACAACTCCGTGATAAAGAAATCATTCAACAAAGCACACTCTCCTGGGAGGAATTCAAAAATCAAGTAAAAAAATCTTTGAAGTAGTTACAAGAGACTCTCATTTTGTTGTTTTTGAACAAGTTGTTTTAATAGACCACACATATTTATTTTTCCTTTTGTAAACTCTGAATCTTCCATGATGCTGTCAGAAAAGAAAATAATTGTTGGCCCTTTTGTCTTTAAAATGCCATTCTCTTGCATATCTTCCATCATTGCACTTCTACCATTGCAATACTTATAAAAGGACTTACATGAAATAAATAAAAAGAAGAAAAGAAGAAAAATGAACTAACTATTTACATTCCCCAAGGCTAAGGCTGCCAATATGCTAGCCTTGGTCTTCTTCCCTACTCATAACTTCAAAAAAACTTGGCCGATATCTTTTGAGGTATCAACCACTAATGGGATAAGTGTGAACTGCTCAATCTAAGTCCATCAAATTATAAGTTCCATTCCCTAAACCCTTGTAAACTTGATGCGGCCCTTCCCAATTTGAAATCCATTTCCCAAACATAGGATCTTTAACCTTCCTAGTTGGAAGATTCACCTTCTAGACTAAGTCATTTTTTGAAAAAGACTTAGGTTTTAGTCTCTTGTTATATGCCTTAATCACTTTCTTCTTATAGACTACCATATGGTCTAATGCACTAAGTCTTGTTTCATCCAATTCTTCCAACTCCACTAACATAGCCTCTGAATATTCAGTTGGAGTCAAATTATTTTGATAAGCAATCCTGGAAGATTTTACCACCATTTCCATAAGAAGAACATCATCATGACCATATGTTAGCATGCATGGGGTAACTCCAGTGCTAGTACGTTTGGAATTCCTGTAAGCCCAGAGTGCTTCTCGAAGAAGATCATGCCAAGTTTTTGGATTCTCTTTTATCATCTTTTCGATAATTCCAATGATTATTTTATTTTCAGCATCCATTTAGCCATTTCATTGTGCATAATAAGGAATGGAACGTAACATCTTTACTCTAAAGGATTCTTCTTATTCCATCATTGCCCATCTTCTAAAGACTCATCCATTGCTAGAAGTGATTGATTCAGGAATTCCAAAATAATGAAAGATCTTCTCTTTCACAAATTTGATGGCCACATTCTGAGTTACTAATTCATAAGCCTCCACTTCTACCCACTTAGTGAAGTAGTCAGAGTCTACCACTATCCATTTTTAGCCATCAGATGCTAGAGGCTTAATCAATCCAATCATATCAGTGGCCCAACCCCTAAATGGCCATGGTTTGATTATAAATTGCATCTCTATAGCTGGAACTCTTTGGATTGGACAATGTAATTGGCAAGGCTTACATCCCTTAGCATAAGTAATACAATCCTTTAATACACCAGGCTAATAGTAACCATATCTTTTGATTAGCCATCTCATCTTCCTTCCAACTTGGTGGGCTCCACACAATCCTTCATGGACATCTTCCATAATCTTTATGGCCTGCTCCTTGGAAACACACTGCAAAAGAAGGCCATCTTCCTTACTCTTCTTGTAAAACTCCCTATCCAACAACACATAACTCACTGCCATCAACCTTATTCTCCGAGGAGTTGGAAATCTAGGATCTTCCAGAAACTTGATTACTGGACTTCTCTAATCTTCCAAGTTAACATCATGGATATCAAGGGCAAAAGATTCTGCCATCTCATTAGTTCTCACCTGAGCTGTTGGTAAGGATCTTCTTCTCACCTTCACTAACACTTCTTCCATACCATCAAGTACCCTAATTCCATATGCTATTTGTGCCAAATAAACGCTTCCTTATTGAAACTTCTTGGCCGATGCTCCATACTCACTTCATCAAATTGCTGGACAAGTTGGGTAGTTAAAGAATTGAATGGCCTTAACTTCCAGCTTAAACATCTAAAATCTTCTGATATTTGACTAATCACCAAATTTGAATCTCCCACAATATGTACACTTTGTACTCCCATTTCCAATAGAATTTCAAGGTCGATAATCAAGGCCTCATATTCTGCTTGGTTGTTAGAACACCTAAAATCTAGGAAGAATGAAAAACAGGTTATTCTTCCATTAGGAGACAAAATCACAATGCCATCTTCGGATCCATTAGAAGTACTTGAACCATCAAACACACATGTCCAGTCACTATAGTTATCATGCTGCATCAAATTCATCAAACACTTGTGGCTCTACATCAATAGGAAAATGGACTTTGGCCTTGATGGAATTTAACTTAACATATGTTCCACAAAAATCTGTGAAAGGAAGAGCTTTGGCTGAATTGTTGATGATGATATAAACTTTAACATGGAGCATATAAATTCTTAATTTCATATCAGAATAGTACAAAGTCATACATAATTTTTCTACGGAAGAATATCTACATTCCACCTGAGATAAGACTACTTAAATAATACACAACCTGCATTATTTTAGCCTCATTATTTTGAGCCAACATGCTGCCAATAGATTAATGAGCGGCCGATATGTAAAGCTTTAATGGATATCTCTTCCAATGAGGCATGATCACTGGTGGCTTTGTTAGATATTCCTTGTTTTTATCAAAGGCTTTTTGATGTTGATTTTCCCACACAAACTCTTCTTCTATTTTGAGTTTTAAAAGAGAAGAGAACTTGTGAAGCTTCCCTGCACAGTTGGTTATGAATCTCCAGAGGAAACTCACTTGCCTAATAAATTGCCTTAGTTTCTTCTTGTTCTTGGGAGGTTGTGCTTCCATTTTTTCTTTAGCCTTGTTTTTGTCAACTTCTATACCTTTTTTGTGAACTAGGAACCTTAAGAAATTTCCAGCCGAAACTCGAAAAACACATTTATGAGGATTCATATTTAACTTGTTATTCTTCATTCTTGTGAATATCAATCTCAAGTTTCTCCAGTGTTTGTTTCTAGTGGAAGATTTTACCACTAGATCATCAATGTAAACTTTCATGAATTTACCAATCATATCGTGGAAGATGGCATTCATGGCTCTTTGATAAGTTGCTTCAGCATTCTTCAATCCAAATGGCATGACCACCCTTTCAAAAGTTCAAATTGACCCTAAACATCTAAAGGTAGTCTTTGGGATATCTTCATCAGCTATGTAGATCTGATTATAACCAGAGTGACCATCCATGAAAGATAATATTTCATATTTTAAAGTTCCATCTACCAGCTGATCTTCCACTAGCATTGGATATTCATCTTTTGGAGTGACAGATTTTAAATTTCTAAAGTCAACACAAACTCCTATCTTTCCATTCTTTTTAACAACTGGAACCACATTAGAAATCCATTCTACATATCTTGTTGTCCGAGTTTTTCCATTTCTTCCTTCACTTTCAAAACTATTTCTTGAGACATTCTTCTAGGTGGTTGCTTGTACGGGTAAAACTCTTCCTTAATAGGTAACCTATGTTCCACCAACTCTCGGGAAAGTCCTAGCATCTCCTCATAACTCCAAGCAAAGCAATCCTTAAATTATTTAAGTATAGAAATCACTTATGCCTGGAAGTTTGGTTCCAACAAACAACTTACGTGAGTTGATCAAGGTTTTTCTCCGTGCCTAGATTAACTTCCAACAAAGGGGCTTGAACTTTTGCCAAATTATCATCCAACCGCTGTGGAGCTGGATTTAAATCTTCCAATTGTATTGCATCTATCGTTTCCTTGACACAACTCTGGCCTTCGGCCAAGTCGGCAAAAAATCCATCTTCTTCCTAAATTTCCAAGAAAATCCTTTTCTTTGCGAAATAGGACTTCAGTCGAATGCAAGCGGCCGCCAAGGCCTACTCCTTCCACCTCTAATCCTCTTCATCTTTTAACTCCTCAATGACCATGATACACTGATTCAGCAGTTAAGGCCTGAAGTTCTACCTTCGGCCTGGTGGTTTCATTGAATACCTCATTTGACTCTCTTCCTGTCAAGCTTCTGCTCATAGTGGCAGATATTGGCTTTCCTGATTTATCTACCTCATTGAACGTAATTGGGACATAATATTCCTCATACATTATGACTTCAGCCAAACACACTTTTACCACAAAAGGTTTGTTATCAACTTCCATAATTTTGACCTCATCCCCATCCTAGAAAATGAGCATTTGATAAAGTGATGAAGGTATGCACATATTTGGATGAATCCAATCTCTTCCAAGAATAAGATTGTAAGTGGAAGATGTATCAATGATGAAAAAGGCCACATATGTTGTCCTTTCCCCAATAGTTACCTCTAATGGTAAACTTCCTTTTGTACTAATTTTCCCGCCACCTACACCACTAATGGTTGTTTGGCTTGGAATAACATCTAACAAGGACTTATCTAAGGCTTTTAATATTTTGGTGGGAATTACATTGAGTATAAATCCATTATCCACACTTTTACATATAGAGGTCTCAATTGTTGGGTCATGGCTAAGGGAGGCTTCTTAAATACTACCTTATCAGAATTACAATCATTACTGGAAGAAGCCATACCTTATTGGAATATACACTTCCTTCTTTGATTTCTAGACTTGGAGCAACAACTTCCCCCAATGCACCCTCAAAAGTTCCCATTGTTTGCTCTTTTGTCTGATTCTCAAGAGCTTGGAAAATAACTGGTGGCAAAAAGGTCATGTTCCAGGCAGCCTCCGCTGGAAGAGTACCAAACTGGATTTTCCTCCTTAGCGCGTGCCTGGGGTTCACATATTACAAATCACTCTCTTCCATGCTTACCACATCTTCCTGTTTCACAAAGGTTGGCTCACTTTATCCATTCCTCATTCCAGCTTCCCCGCTTTGACTATTCTGAGCAGACATCTTCCGCTGCTCAGCTCTATTCCTCTAGAGTCTTCTTTTTTTAGATTTGGAAAACCCCTCCGGTACAAAACTCTCTTCCTTTAGGAACTTTGGGTGACTTAGCCTTTGCCACACATTTGGAAGAACTTGAGGAGGCCTAACCATTCTCACTCTATGGGAATTTTCTCCTTTCTGAACCAAAAGTTCAGATTGCAAAGGAGGCCTTCTCTGCAATTTATGTGTATATCTTCCGGATCACCCCTCTCTAGGACGTATCACTGTGACTCCCCTCGACCTAAAATCATTGAAAGTAGGCCGAGGGTCTCTTATTTCATGCTGCAAAGTTAGCCTCTCATGTATGCTTGTTCTGGAAGATTGATAATGATTCAAGTGTTCCATTGGATTCTTACCTTTATCCTTGGACTCCTTGCAATTTGGAAAACAACCATGCTCGATGAGTGCAATATGGGCCTCCCTTAGCTTTCTTTCCGATTCTTCCACCATCTCCTCTAGCTTACCTTCTTCCCCTTTGGATTATCTTCATCTGCCATAGTGATCACATTGCTGATGACTATGTCTGGAAAAGGGTTATCATCCACACCCATCACTTCCTTTTTTTTCTCTAGAAACTCTAACTTCCCTTCATCATTAACCTTCTACAATGAATTCCTGAACACCATACAATTATTGGTAGTGTGGTTCCAAGAATTGTGATATTTATAAAATTCCTTCCCCTTCATCTCACTAGCCGATGGAATGGTGTGCCCTTTTGGAAGTATAATAAACTTATCTGTCATGAGGTGATCAACGATTTGCTCCGTGTTAGTTGAATCAAAAGTGTAGGTCTTCATCCCAAACTCACTCCACCTTTCTTGGTCCTGTTGGAAGGTGACTAAGAGCTATTGCTGGAAGGCTTTGGCTTGGACAAAGCCTCACACATATAAGGCTTTTTTATGTTAATCTCTGCTAAATTTGTTTCCATCCCTTCTTTTGCATCCACTACAAAAACCTTGAAGTTTGGATCTTTGTAATAAGTTAATTTGGAAGCATTCTTCCTATCTCTTTCTTGCTTTAAGATAACTTCATATCTGGTTGTACGATCGGCCAATTCAAAGAGATCTTTATACTCCATGCCTTCGAACCTCTTCTGAAGTTCAAACTCCAAACCATTAAGAGCAAGTCTAACATATTCAGACTCTGGAAGATCCACTTTACACTTCAATCTTGCTCTTCTGAATCTGGAAACAAATTCTTCCACTAACTCACTTGGAAACTGTGAAAGCCCAGATAGATCTGCCAAGGTCACCTCTGGTTCTAACCGGTAAAACTTTGTATGCAAAAGTTCTTCCATTTGTTACCAATTTTGTATAAATTTTACTGGAAGATGTATGTACCAACTAAAAGCTGGTCCAGTTAGAGAATTTAGGAAGAGTCTCATCTTCAACCATGGATTTGCTCCTGCTTCACCATATCGAATAATAAATCTTCCAACATGCTCAACCGTGGACTGGTTCCCCTCTCCTCCAAAGGTCACAAAATCTGGAACTTTGTATCCTCTAGGAAATTCAATTTTATCAACTACTTCTGGGTAGGGTTTCCTGTAAGCAGGTCCACCGAGTCTTCTTCCAGTAAGGCCATATTCCTGATTAATCAAATCTGCTAACTGACCCCTATCCAAAATTATCAGTTGGGTTTGTTGGTTTGCTGGAAGAGGCTGATGGTTAACATTTTGCCCCTCAAGCGCTGCTGGAAGAGGTGCCTCAGGAAGAAATAAAGGATTTGGCCACCAACGGTGATTATTGCCCCTCCAGTCTGAAGCATTACGTCCTGTAAGATTAAAAGGGATAAATTGATGGCGAGGAGGCTGAAACGGCTAGGGAATGTGATTAGGTTGTGGATATAGTAAAGGATGTGGATTAGTTAGAAACCTTGGTGGAAGAGTTGGTTGTGGACGTATCTCCGGCCATGTAACTGGCATACTGATTGAAATATTCACATATGGGGCAGAAGATAAATAAATTGCTTATGGAATGTATTGGCTTGTTGTGGCCACCATAACAAAAGCGGATAGAGGGGGTAATGTGATAGAGGCTTGCACATTTTAAACAAGGTGCTGGCCGAGAAACTAACCCTATGGTATTGAAAGATGCTTTGAGTTCAACAATCGATTCATCCATAATATCAAACCTTGTATAGAGTCCTCTAAATAATTCTACCAATGATGACGTTTGAATTTGAGCAAAAGATTCATATGGTGGTAATGAAACTTCACGATCTGGTCAAAGATTCGAACTTCAAGTAGAAACTGGTATTGGAACTTCCATCCCTTCTTCAATTTCTTTCCAGACCTTAACTTTGATGGCATATCTTTCAACTTTAACACATGTCCCGCTCCGGGCGTGCCACTCAATGTTTGCATAATTTTCTTCAAATTGGTAGATGCGTGGGCGTGCCAGACTCAAAAGGGTCAAATGGTTTCAAAATAACAAGGGAACTATTCTTTTTGAAAGTGCAAAGTATCAAGCGATTGTAATGAGTTCTTTTCGCCTTAGTTGAAAGGACTTGAATGTTGAAGTTGTGAATGGAAAGACTTAAAGTAAATAAAGGAATTGACTAGGACTGGAATTGAAATGCAATGAAAGAAATTGACTGGAAATCAAATTGCATTAAAGGTAATGCAATTGAAATGACATTAACTGGAATTTAAATTACAAGATAATAAAATGACAATAAGGATAAAATTACAATTGAAGGAATTGTAATGTAAAGACTTTGTTTGTGTGCTACTAGAGATCTTCCAAATTCATTCAAGTATTTTATTTATACTATCATGCTAATGCCTCTTGAAACCATCTCCCAACCATCTTCCATATGCTTGCCATCTATCTCTATTCCTTCTTTCATTACTTCTACGTGTCCTTAGTATCTACAACTTCTCTCCCCCTTTTTTATAAATGTCGTGCCATGTTCCCACGTTGTGATTTCTATTTCTGTAACACCCTGTATTTTACTTTCTCCTTTCTGGAATTATTTTTCATGTGTTAACATTTTATGAAGTCACTTATTCATGACGTCTTGTGCAATCTTGGTACATGCTGATTTTTCGCGTTTATGTTTTGGACTCAGCGGGATGATTTCATGGACTTTTGTTTCCGCATTCGTGGGTTTGTGTTTCATTGGCGACTACGTGGGTTTGTTGCAAATTTTTCTTGTTGATGATTCGATGATCGTGTTCCATGCTCGAACGTGTTACTTAATTTATTATAGACGTTTTGGTATAGCACTTATGTGATTATGTGTTTATGTTTATTTTTTGAACTTTTGAGAGTGAGGGGTATTCTTGGTATTTCATTTATATGTGAGTTCTTAAGGAAGTATGAGAGTTTTCCTATGTGTTTTGGAGTATTTGGATGTGTCCCGGATTGTTTCAGAGTTTTCCGATGTCATCTTGGGGCCTTGGAGCCTTTTCTTGCAATTGTTGTTTCTGGGTTACCGAGTACTCGATGTACAACTCGGTAGATTGTTTACCGAGTACTCGATGTACAACTCGAAAATTCTCAAATATTGCCTATATAAGTAAGTGTTGACCTAAACATTTTATTTTTCTCTCTTATTCTCCAAACTCAGCCTCTCTGTCTCTCCCACTTGGTTTTCTCTCATTCTTTGCCCTATTTCATCTATTTGGGCTTAGACTTTGGTGACGGCCACAACACAAAAGTTGGTCGTGGTATTCTCGGCTTCGATTTGAGCCATGGATTGGTAAGAGTTTTCTTCTCTTTGTGAGTTTTATTCTTAAAACCCTAGTTTTTGATTTTCTTGTCAAACCATATACTGATTAGTGTTTTCATTGTGGTTTTAGTTTTGATTCATTCTTAGGAGGCTATGGCAAAGCTTTTCACCGATTGGTTTATTCGATTCTGGTTTCGGGTGAAAGCTAGGGTTTCATAGGCCTTGTGTGATGGTGTGGTTTTGCTCTTCATTTGAGGTAGGGGAAAGTATCTTTAATCTCTCGTTCTTTGATTCGTGAGTATGCGATTTTGTTTTCAGGCTTTATAACCCTCGATATATTTTTGCTAAGTGTAAACTTGAGAAATATGAATTTAGGGTTATTTATGTTCTTGTGCTATAATCCATGTTTATGTCATCCTTGAAATATGTATATGATGCATGCTAGATGGGTTATGAGTTGTAGACTTTTGTAGTTGAAATATAGTTGTATGCATATATATGTTAATATGAGTATTGAGGTGTATATGTATAAGTGTAATTATACATATAGGATTATGGGTTTTGGTAGTGTAGCCGTGATAGCGTAAGTAGGCTAGCTACATTGGATAGTGATTTGGGATACGGATGTAGATGATTGGTGGATTATGGGATTATGAACTTTGAGCGTTATTCTAGTTTCCCCATTCTTGTTAATCTTGAAGTTGCTATCTTGACATTATACTTGTGTATGAAAATGAGTTAATGTGTACATTTCTTTACTTGAGATAAAAGCATGTTAAATGAAATGTAAAGTTATCTTTGTGAATTAAAGGATAACTTGAGGATTTGGAACATTATTTGTGCATGAAAATGTTATCCATGTGTATTAAAGGGCAATTTGATGAGTTGGAACATGAATGGTGCATGAGAAAACATGTTTATTGATTATTGATTTAATGAGATTTAAAAGCATGTTGAATGATTAATGGCATTCATGTTGGCATTTTGGGGATGTTGTTCATAAATATGATGTGATACATATTTCTGTTGGTATATAATGCATTTAGACATAGTGCATGTGGTGTTCACATTTTGTATTGAGAATTCAATTGGTGTTGGTCTATATCCGTTTGTGAAATTTTGCGTGAGTAAACTTGTTCGGGATCGTCGTAACAACTGGCCACGGGGTGCTTCTTGCTCCCATGGAACTAATCCTCTGAGAAATGCAGACGGTAGGGGGAGGACTTGTCCAAATCATATATACACGACAATGTCGTGTTTGACGTTTTCCTTGTTAAAAGCGAAAAGAGAGAAATATCACTTGGGAAGAATCGGTACGATAAATCTACCTTCATTCATGAGAAATAAAAATGAATTGTTAGAGAATGATCCGTTGACCCTTCGAGTTAGGGTGTGTGTACCATGAGGTGTGTGAGTCACATTCCATTGAGTTGTCATTATGTGATTTATGTTGTCATGTAGAGCATGATATTATTCCATGTGTTTGAGGAACATGTTTAATGTAAATTTTGTGATATAATTCATATGTTATTAAAATGATAAAGTGAAATTGGATAATGTGAGAAAATGATTTACATGTCTTGTTTAAAGTATAATGTGCGATGAATAATTATACTTGTTGATATGTACTTATATACCCTAGGGTGGTGATATGAGTTAGTTTAATGGCTTTCTTGTGATAAGTAATCTCGATAGTGGACTATGGAGTTAAGTGTGAATTGTGACCTTTGAGAAGGTGGGTGATAGTTGAGTAACCTTGGTTGGCAGTGGGGTATTGACCACTTGATTTTTGTGCACCTTTGAGGGGTGTACGATCCTTGATAGTTTGGGATTTTGGTTGGCTATGTAGTGATGGCCATTTAATACTTCTTTTGCATTTGAGGAATGTATCATCTATTTTACTTCGAGGTTTAAAGTTGATTAAGTGAGGTGAGGATTGATCCTGATCACTTGTGTGGTAACTGTCTCTTGATTCTGCTAGTAATCTAAGAGAAGTGATATTAAGTGTGAATTGAGGTTTGAATAGATTGGATGAGGTTTTGATTGAACATAGTTTTCCCATAGTTTTGGCTACTAGGGTTTTCCTTTTCATATCCTATGAATAGGAGTGTTCTTGAGGTGGTTTCCTTAACCACTTGGGGTGGTTGAGATGAGTTGTCATTTTGAGAGTGAATTAAGTTCATGGGTGGGAATTGAATTGTGGATCGTTCTTTCCTGTTGTTTTCGTTAAAGTGTTGTCATGCTTGGACTTTCTTATTTATTCTCCGTCTTTCTTGGTTCATATCGGATGTTGAGTCACTCCGCATGGTGTTGTAGATGTTTTGGTGTGGTCAGGATTAGCTCGGAGTCATCCGGTTTCGTTTCGGAGCTTTTCTGGTTTATTCCTTGACTTTGCATTATGGGAGACACTGAGTACTCGGTGATGATTCTACCAAGTACATAATGAGTGCATCAGTTCGCGCACTTGCGCACAATACTCATTTTTCGCCCGAGAATTTTGGGCATTTCTAAGGCTACCGAGTACTTGGTGTACAACTCGGTGGAAGAGCCACCAAGTACTCGGAGCTTCCATCACTGGGTACTCATTGTACAACTCAGTGGCACCTGTTTATGCACTTCTTGCAGCATCTTTTCGTTCTCTCCCTTGTGTTTCACCACTTCTCCTACTAGGATTGAGGCATTGGTTAGTGGTCTTTAGGGATGAGTTTTGTTGAGTTGAAGGATCAGCTTAGATCCATCTTTTTTAAGTGTTGGTCGTGGCGTGATGCTAAGCCACTCCTTTGTATCATCATTTGATATGTGGGGTAGGAAACGGACGTTGGGTTCCGTGGTTTTAGCGCGTTATTTTTCCTTCTTCGTCCTCGGGGCATCATAAGAATCCTTGAGTTGTGGTTGTTCGCTTGATTTGAGAGTGTTTTCTCTCGGTATGTATGTTTCATACATTCTTTCATTCCTAGTCTCTGTTATGAAATGTGTGGCTTAGTGCACATACAAAGTGGTGTTTTCCTCATCACGAAAGGATGTCCTTCCTTATTGACGTGATGTTCCAATTATTTAGTTATTCAGCATTGGAGTTCCATCCCTCGCTTGGTTTCATGGCTTTAGGTGGCCATTCTTGAGGGTAGTGTTCACGTACCCTTCTTGGTTGACCAGTTAGCTTTCCTCGTCCTGAGTGAGGGCGCTAGTGATTGAATTGATCTACTTATGGATAGTATCATGAGATTCATGTAGTGGCATGAGTAGTGCTATTGATGTGAGTAAGGTTAGCCTTTTGAATAGGTTGATGTGTGTTGTGTATATATACATTGACGATGGTTATGTTGGTACGCAAGGACGTGAGAGTTTCCTTGGTACAGGTTATGGATGTTCCTTCTTATGGGCATCGTGATGATTTTGGTTCCTTTCGACCCTATGGTTATTGTTGCGGGCACTAGAGTGCTTGTCTATGTTACGCTAGGGTATGGTGTACCTAGAGTATGGTTATATGAGTAGTGTAGACTACTAATGTTGGATTGGTGGTTATGAGTTCTAGTGTTCTCTTGTGAGGTTATAACTATGTGACTTGTACTTATTTATTATCTCTCTATATATATACATATATATAGGTGTGCGTTCGCCATATGATGTTATATTATGATTTCGCTATGTGCTAGTTGCCCTTGATAATGCATATTAGGGGACTAGAGGGATGTTTTCAGGGGTCTCGTATTGGCATGAGTGTCATGAGGAACAATTGACTGACCTAGGGTAGATGCGTGTACACGGGTTGATTCGCACTAGACTTGAATAGTCGAAGGATGTGACGATTACGATTTCCTTTTTCCTATAGGGCTTGATGAGCTCACACCGGCATTGGGTTGCCAGGTGGTCTACACATGTTTGGAGGTGATATTTCGGCTAGGTATCAGGTTTTCTTGCAGGATGGCTCGTGGCACGGATGCTGTTATAGGATTTGGGACGTTCGTGTAGTGTTGTTCCATTCTAGTTTCCTTTGCTTGTTCCTTTTATTGGGACCGTTGTTGTTGTATTTCTTAGGAGCCAGTCTGTTGGCGCATCCCTTCCTTGTATTTGGTATCGTTGCATCGTTGTAGAGATGTATTCTCTAGGCACCTAGATGTGCCTTGGGTATTATTTGGTTTAGCTTTTGCTTGATTGTGTATGGAATTATTATCATTAATAATATTCCATTCATTTTATGGTTATTGATGATCTTAGTTGGTCGCTTTTTCTATGGATCATACCCTTGATTCCTCAGATATCCCGGTTAGGGAGTCTTTGGAATTTAGGGGCATGACAAATTCTCCATGGAATTAATTGACAACCCTCTGAATGAACCAAGCCCTGTTCATGGCCAGATTCTTTGCTTCCACTTAAAATTCCAACTCCTATAATTTAGGCCATATCCCAATATTTTGGTCTTTCTTACCTTCCTCTTATATTCCACGTTTCTTCTCTTCCAATCTTCCAATGCTGACTCATATGATGTCATGCCTTTCCTTTGTGCCACGTAACTCAATTCTGTGTTGCCATCTAGTATAGAAATTTTTGGTATCAATAATATATAACAAGAAGTCATTTCTATTAGCATTTTCTTTTCCTATTGCTAGAAGTGTGTAATGAAGAAGGTGGAAAAAGGATGCCTTGCGGTAGAAGTAGGGCTGGAAGCTCCTTTGCGGCGATTTGTAATTCCCATATACGATCTTTACCACCCTCTCATTAAAGATCTTCTTTGTAAGATCATTTATAGTATTATTTGTGTTTGGCATGTTCTAGACAATAACCATATTGAGTGAATTGTCATGTTGAGTGAATTGTGTAGTCGGGAAAGTTTAATAGGGATTGATGAGCTTCGTCAAATTCAAATCAAGCGTAAAGAAGTGAAGAAAACAAGAGAACTGAAGATGAATCAAGTTTGAGTAAAAAGTGCCTCCCGAAGGGCAGAAACGTTATTTTTTCAAGCCGCAACTTCAAGAATCTTAACAAGTGAGCCGAGGAGGTTCAAATGGCAGAATCATCAAGAAAAGTAGGTTTCAAGTATTTTGATACACCTGACCTACGTCCACCGCAACAAAAAGTTGTTAGAAAGTGTCATTTTATATGCTTGAAGCAGACTCGACCATTTTGGCCCTATGCCCCAGGTGTAGGCCAAGCTACGCATCAGGCGTAGGCATGGCTACGCCCTAGGCGTAGTAACCCTTTGCCCCAGGCATAGGGTTCTGGCGAGTTATGATACTGGAAATTCCCGTTTTCCCCCCGACTTGTTCTCCTTTGAGGTGGCTGCGACTTTACACCTTGCGATACATGTCATACACATATTATTCATCAGGGAATAGGGTTTTATTTCATTTGGCATGAAATTATGAAAAATGGGAAGATTAGGGTTTCACCTAAGCATTGTCTATAAATACTAAGGTTGTCTATAGATGAAAGGCAACCTGGTAGCCCTAGAGCTTTTGAGAGATCTCTACAAGTTTTCTTCAAATTCATATTCATCTACAGAGATAGAGATAGAGAGAGAAAATATCATTGAGTGATTCTATATCTTCTAGTTCTCTCTTGTTTAGGGTTTGTTCAATTATGCTTCTACATCGATGATCTTATGCACAAATGAATGACAAAGATTTTGAAAAATCTATACACCACCTTGTGCAATGTGGTTGCTTAGATCCGTTTGAGAAACGAAGCCATCTGAAAGCGGAGATCAGAGCAGGAGGTTTCATGGTTCATTGACTCATTGAGAAACGGAGCCGTCAGAGTACAGACCAGAGTGAGAGCTTTGTGGAGTGCGATTAATTTAAGTTCATTAGATATCGAGTGGAGAAAGGCAGATCTGGAGGGATTTGCAAGTCTAAAGCCTCATAGAGTTTGTGTACTGCTTGGTTCATAGTGCATCGATACCTGAGCATATCCTTGGTTTTTACTTGGAGTCTTTCCAAGGTTTTCCACGTAAAAATATCGTATCTCTCTATTGCTTTATTTTCTACACTTAGATTAATCATTTCATGATTTATCTTGTTAGAGAATTGGATTAAAATTGACTTTTCTGCAATTAATTTAATTTGTCAATAAATCAATAAAAACCCAATTCACCCCTCTCTCGATTATTTTCCTTCATCTTCTAGGTAATTTCAATTGGTATCAGAGCATGGTTGTCCCATTTTAGGTTAATTACCTAGGGTTAGATTCTGAACTTAGACAATGGATTTACCTCATGAAGGAGGATCCGTATCTAGGTCCACTTTGTTTGATGGCTTAAATTACACGTATTGGAAAATGTGGATGAGAGCATTTTTGAAATCGTTAGATGAGAGAGTTTGACTGGTCGTAGAGGTAGGATACTCACCTCCCACTGTGAAAGACGTTACTACTAAAGAATATAGAGTAAAAGCGTCAAGTGAGTGGATTACTGCTAAATTAAACAGTGCGAGTTGGAATTAAAAATCTTCAAATGTTTATACAACGCTGTGATTGCGAGTGAGATTAAGAGAATTTCCACGTGTAAAATTGCTAAAGAAGCTTTAGATATTCCCCAAGTAACTTATGAAGGAACTTTAAAAGTTAAGCAATTGAAACTCCAAATTCTAAATTCACAATTTGAACAACTTAGGATGAAGTTTTTTTGTGACTTTGAGGCTAGATTAACTGACATAGCAACTAGTTCTCACAATCTAGGATAGCCTATATCCGAGACTACCACAGTGAAGAAAAATCTTAGGTCTCTACATGAACATTTTTTATCTAAGGTGACTGTCATAGTTGAAATCATAAGTTTTAAAGAGATTAAACTTGAAAATTTGGTAGGGAATCTAAAATCATAGGAGATGGAGATGTGTTCTCAATCCTCAAAGAAGTCTAGCGGCACAAAAGAGAAAAAACATAGCTTTTAAAACCATTAAGGAGGATCTTAGTGAGTCTAATGAGGAGGGTGAGAGTAGACCAAGACAGATTGAAATGATCATGAAACAGTTTCATAAGTTTTTAAAATCTTCTTATGGTTAAGAATTGATTAAAGGACAAAAAATTAGAGATAAATCATATGATTTTAAAAATAAAAAGGTCTAAAATCGGACTTATAAGTTTGATCATAAAAAGAAAAAACCTCAATGTTTTGAATGTTAAAGGTTTGGTCACACTGCTGCGGAGTGTGCTAACAAGTCAAAGAGGACAAAAGGTCTATCTATCACTTGGAGTGATGGATCAAATGATGGAACAACTAGTGACTCTGCTGAGTCTGATATGGCTGACGAGTCTGTGAATTTCACCGTGTTGGCATCACAGAGTAAGGAGGCTGAGGGCATTACGGCAAGCTGGGCTATTTCTAGGGATGAAAATTCTGAGGATATGAAGATCGTGGGGACTCGTATGAAGATGCATACAATAAACTGTATGAAAAATCCGTACATATTAGCAAAGTGTACTCAAAATTTATGGTTCAATTCAACAATTTTGATATGGAGAAACAGTCCTTAAGAGAAGAGTTGACCAAGTCTGAACAAGAAAAGATTCATGCTTTGAAGAGGGTAGATAGTCTCAATGATGAATTAATAACTCTAAGATTGTAATTGAGTGAGAAATCTACAAGGATTGAGGTTTTTAGACAGGAATTGAAGGATGCTAACTCAATTATCCATAAATGGTCTAGTGGAACTCTTAAGCTGGATCATATGTTGAGTGTGGGCAAATCTATAGGAAATACAAAGGGCTTGGGATTTAAAGGAACATTGAGTGATTCAAACATCATTTCCAAAACACACTTTGTTAGGGCTTTCCAAGTAGCATCTAGTTCTTCTCAAGGTAAATTTGATAGGAATCTTAATGTTCAATCTTATTTCAGAAAACTAGTTGAAGGTAAGCCTTCCTTTACCTCTAGATTCAATAAGGGTTCGAACAATGGTTTTCAAAGGTTTATTTCAGTATGTCATCACTATGGAGTGAAATGTCACATTCGACCCGTGTGTTCAAAGTTAAGAGGAGAAACTTTGAAATTATAGTGGAAACATAGAACTCAAAAAAGACCCAATGTTTAAAATCAAATTTGGGTGTTCAGTGAAGAGGTGAAGACGTTGTCTAGGCTAGCAAATAGAGCACCGAAAATTAAACGAGTGTGGGTAAGGAAAGATGAAATACAATGTTTGGTTGCTCATACTACATGTCGAGCGCGTGACTCTAATTCTGAGAAAGGTCTTGAGTATATATCCACAGATTCTCAGTCAACAGATATCTCTACAAAATCATTAGATTTTAAAAACATGTGCATCTTAGAAAATCTAGTAGCATGTTATCATTAGGATAGATGGTTTCATATGTATCATTTTAGGAATATCTTGCATTATCTTTTATTCTGAATTGATACATTATCATGCATTTTGTATTATTTGCATGTTTATTTTTATTTATTTATTTTTGTATGCATCATGATTTATGACTAGTACGAATATTCATGCATGCATCATTATGACAAAAATTGCAAAACAAAATTATAAAATAAAAATTCTTAGCATGTTGAGCTTGGCTAAGGGTACAAATGGTTGTCATATTTCACTATATTCTCATATTTACTTCTCTTATAATGCCTATGAGAATTGGAGTTGTTAGTTTGACCTGAGGATATGTGTTATTCACTTGACATGTTTAAGTATTATTTTTAGAACTCATTTTACTTTGGGTGCTTGTTTTACTTTGGAGATGAATGTAATACTTGCAGAAATTTTTAGTCTTTCTCATTTAATATGAAGTGATATCTAGGTTCATGAGCTATGCTAGATTGATCTATGATTTGTAATACCTTTTACATGCTTATGAATGTTGTGGTTATGTTGAAAATGGGTAGAATGAGATAATCAAAATATAGAAATGCAAAAAGTAATTTTTCGATCTGAGTAACTGGGCATCCTACCACGAAGTAGCAAAATGTTCACGTAGAAAGGGGAGAAGACTAATGATCATAAATCCCAAGGAAAATGATCAGGGCCAGTTAGTCGGGGCTAAAAATCCGTGCTGGAAAGTCCGGAGCTTAGAAAGATTAAAAGGGATAAGGTGAAAAGGTTGAAAATAATAAATTGTGTGACAAAGATAAAGTAGTATATTGCATTCTTTTAACAAGCAATAAGGTCCAAGTTAATGATATGACTTCTAGTTTGGATTTTGGATTGAAGTATCATCACGATAGGTGAAGAGGTTATTAGAATTAGTACGTATTGTTTTCATCTTAGTTGTTTGCTTGCACCTGAATATTTTTTATATCTAAAACTTGCCTTGTGACTACTGATAACTACACGGTATACGTGCTGATTTTCTTTACAATCATGTGTATAATAGCTAAGTCAGATATACGAATATGATGTGTTAATGATTAGCTCATTTTCTCTACAGCCCTGTTCAACTGTTTCTAAGAACAAATTTTTTTTTAGCATTTTGCATTCATGTATTAGTTTTAAGTTCATGCATTATAGATATTTATGTTACCTGAGAATCTGGATATAATTTTTTAAAGTACTTGATCTTAGTATTTAGTGCTAGCCCTATATTCTCGTGAGTATCTTTTGTGATCTTTTCCTATCTTTACATTTTGAGGCTGTTCTTTTATATCTTTCATATCCTTTGAGTGTTATATCTTTGCTTGTCATTTTAATGACAAAAAGGGGGAGAAGTATTAAATAAGGGGGATAGTGTTTTTAATTGAGGGGGAGTATATTCTCAGGGGGAGAAGGAATGTGTTTATACCATGATGATAATTATTCTTATATTGTTGTTATGTTATTATTATGATCATTATATTGGTTTATATCTATTTTCCACACTTGATTTTCATGGTATCGTGTTTGTGTTGTGGTTGTAGGATTGGAAGACTGCCATGAGGAAAATTTGTTATTCTATGTCTATGTTTGTTGGTGTGTGTTCATTGGTATAGATATTATTTTTTTATTTGTAAGGATATCTTTGTAAAATATGATTTTGTCTCACAAATACCAAAGGGGAGATTGTAAGAATATTTATAGTATTATTTATGTTTGGCATGTTCTAGACAATAACCATGTTGAGTGAATTGTCGAGTCGAGAAGGTTTAATAGGCATTGACAAGCTTTTTCAAATTCAAATCAAGCCTAAAGAAGTGAAAAAATTAAGAGAATTGAAGAGAAAACAAGTTTGAGTAAAAAGTGCCTCCCGAAGGGCAGAATTGTTATTTTTTCAAGCCGCAACTTTAAGAATCTTAACAAGTGAGTTGAGGAGGTTCAAATGGCACAACTATCAAGAAAGGTTGATTCCAAGTATTTTGTTGCACCTGACCTACGCCCACAGCAAAAAAAAGTGGCTAGAAAGTGTCATTTCTACAGCTGAAGCAGACGCGACCATTTTTACCTTACGCCCCAGGCTTAGGCTAGGCTACGCCCTAGGCGTAGGGTTCTAGCAAGTTATGATGCTGGAAATTCCTGTTTTGCCCCCGACTTATTGTCCTTTGAGGCGGCTACAACTTTACACCTTAAGATACGTACCATACATATATTAATCATCAGAGAATAGGGTTTTACTGTTGATGGAGTCAAAAGAAATAGGAGCTTGCCTTTTTTTAGAAGAGATTTTTTTTTTCAATTCTTTGTTTTTCTTAATTCTTAATGACACTTCAAATAGAAACATAAGTTATACCTTCCCACTTATCTATTGCTATTTGCAATTTTTTAATTTAGGGTGACAAGATACAACTCCCTCTTCAAAAGAGAAAAACATACCTGATGTATGTTTCCTACCATCAAGATCACCTGCCTTTGTTTGCATTTAAAACCCTTTAAGACTTGTTTTGACCAGAACAACACAACCCCAAGTTGGAACTTCATTTCGAAGGTTGGTAGATCAAGATCGCTACTCCAATTGTGCTATAATAGGATTAGATTAAAACCAAACTAAAAATTATAATATTCAGGTTTTCTTTTTTCATATTTACATGCAGCATGACATGATAATTTTAATATATTTCATAATATTACATGATTGTATTCATTCATTGGGGATGTAACACCCCAAAATACATAAGACCTACTAGAGTCTAGGATCATTGGAGTGCTACCTGGTAGAATCTAACAAAAATTGGGCAAAGTTTTGTCTGTACGGTAGCCCTTAACTGGATAAGGTCCACTTAAAGCACACCCTGTTTATATATAATGACATTAATACAATAGTCATCCAATCCACCACGATAACAAGTGTCATGCCCCTAAATTCCAAAGACTCCCGAATCGGGACATCCGAGAAATTCAGGGTGTGATCCATACAAAGAGTGACCAACTAAGATCATAAATAACAATAAAATGAATGGAATATTATTAATAACAATAATTCCATACATAACCAAGCGGAAGCTAAACCAAATGATACACAAGGCACATCGAGGCACCGAAAAAATATATAATTACAATGATGCAATGATACCAAATATAAGGAAGGGATATGCCAACAGACTGACTCCTAATAAATACAATAATAATCCCCACGTAAGGGGCTAGCAAAGGGAAAATCTAATAGGAACAACAGTAGATGAAGACATCCCAATCCCATAACGTCATCCGTATCCCTCTGCGCAAATTCATAACCTGCAACAAGGAAACAAAAGAAAGGGGTTGTTGCACTGCATGCTGTGGTAGCCAAAACATCACCTGCAAACTGGTGTGGACCACCAAGACAAACCAACGCCGAAGTGAGCTCATCAAGCCCCGTAGGAGAAAGGGAATCGTAACTATCACATCCTTCGACCGTCCAAGTCTAGTGTGAACCAACACGTGCACATGCATTTACCCTAGGTTGGTCCAATGTCCCACATGGTACTCACGCTGTAACGTCCGGTATTTTTACGTGTTAATTAAAAAACATTATTAATGATTAAATGCATACATGATTATGTGTTTAATGAGATTACGTGTTTAATGTGTTTATGTGCTTCGCATGACTTATATGTTTTCAGTGGGATTAAATTTGTAAGTTGCATGTTGTCTTTTTATTTTATGAATAATAAAAATTATTGAGAACGATTTCGGAAAATAAATGATCAAAGGGTAAATTGGTATTTTCATATTAAGAGCACTTAGTGGAAAGTGTAGAGATTTGATTAAGTGTTATGGTATGAGTAACATGGTAGTAAATAGAGAGGATGACACTCTTGTAATTAAAACTAAGTTGAGAAGAATTTGGTCATTTCACACTTCTATGTGTTGTCTCATTCTCCACCCTTGATTAAATTTTTACATCTTTGCTCACAACCATTGGATCTTAAGGCCTTGTTTGGATGGCAATAATGCATTATTATTGGTCTTTCACTTTAGAAGAATTCATATTAAGAATGCATTATTGTTGATTTTTGATAGTGTTGTAGCTAATAATTACCATGTATGTTTTTAATTTCGGGGAAATGATTTGGTGAGTCACTTGAGGCATGATTATTTGCTAGTATACGAGAATTTTGATTATAGAAACATGATTTGAGGAATAGGTTAGGAGTATGGCTATCTGTCACGAAGAGATAGTGGACTTGATAAATGGCAACTGGTGTTGTATGGTTTATGTTGCGGTTAGAACATGAGTTTAGGCCTTCGTTGACTTAGAAAACTTGAAAATTTGAAGATGTTTAGATTATAATTGATTGAGGTATGAGGCAGTGTGATTATAGTGCAGTGAATGTTAGTTGGTGCATGATTGCGGTTTCTATTTGAAAGGAGGTATGATTTGTAACCTTGAGGTTCATTAGTGGTTGATCACTAGAATTCATGGAGTCGGATTGAGAGTGAGTTCTTCTGTCAAACCTTGATGTGGTGGGTGTTGACTGACAGTGGAAGCATTGGCAGCAATGAGTTATTGTGATGGTTTGCCTTGGTCTTTCATGTCGTTGGCCGTGTTTGTGTCTTCACATGAGTAGGAAATTGTCGCATTTCTTATTTTCCTTCATTGCGTACTTGGAGTACGGATATTCTCACTTCGCGGTTGTGTAGTTGTATATTCTACGGGTTTTCGGTAATGTACCTCGTTACGTGAGTTGAGGCTAATTGTACTTAGTGTATGGTTATGTTAATTAACTGTATATGTGATATAAGGAAAGTATAAGCTATTTTTGTTGAGGATTAAGGACTTCGATGATGTACGCTTTAGATACCATATTTCTATTTTAAGGGATTCTTAATGTCATGTGACTTATGTTTCCATTTGAGGTGTTGCTTATGGTAGTATTAAATGTACCATTCGATTTTAGAGTTGGGGGCATGACTTTGAAACAATCAAGTTTCGCAGTGTAATAAATTTTATTGGCACTTGAGAATGAGTTGTATGGTTTGTGGTAACATCTAAGTGATTTAGAACCTTAGAGGAAAGGTTGCATGTGATATGTAAATTAATGAATTGTGTTGAGGTATTATTGTCACCAAATTATTAATTAAAAGGAATAGATTGAGTTGCCTTCTTGGAACACTACTATATGTTATAGATTGACGACTTGAGTAATTGAGGTTTGATAGTAGCTTATCCATAAGACTGTGGGTTGTGATCGAGGTTTAATTATGATTGGACTTTGGAGATTCAAAGTGTACCCTTAGCATTATGATGTAGCATTATGATGTACTAGGTTGATTGAATCAATTGAGAATTTGAGGTTCAAAATGATTGATACAAGAAGGCAATGATATAATGATTATAGAATTGAATTATGGAGAAATTGTTTGAGGTCATTATATGTGTATTATTTGTTGTTGATGTCACCACCTAGGTGATTTGAATTGTTACACATGTTAGGGGCATGGATGCCGAGGGGTGGATTTTGATACTGGTGGACGTTAGAGGTGAGTGTGTTTTCTTTCTGTTTGGAGTTTCTGGTTAGCGTGGTGAGCGCTTGATGATTTGTTAGATTGGACCTTAGGGTCGTGTACTTAGTGTACGTTGATGAGAGTAGTGTAGACTACTAGTGTTGGTACTTGGAGTACGAGTCTTAGTCGTATCTTGTAGGCTCATGTTGTGTATTTATATATATATATGTGTGTGTATATATGTATCCCCTATATACTTACGTACGGTAGTATATGAGCACGTACCTTGGGTTTTCGTGGCTGGGTTATGTTGTGGGCTATGTATCTCACTAGGTGGTGTAACATTTCCTAAACTATTAGAGGATGTGGTAGTTAGAGTATTTTTTTCCACTGAGCTTATTTGCTCACAGGGGAATTTCATTTGCCCCTAGTATTCCACGCCAGGTTGCAGGAAATATACGGCTATGAGCAGGATGCAGTGCAACGGCAGTTTTCTTTAGTTTCTTGTTACAGGTTTTGGAGTTGCGCAGGGTGATGCAGTTACGGATGCAGCACGACTGGGTTTGGGGACGCTAGATCTCCGCTGTCAGTTTCCTTACCCATTGGTTATGGGATTGTTATATATTTCTTTTGGGAGCCAGCCTGTTGGCATATCACTGTTGATGTATCTTTTATTTTCCCTTATTTATTATTTCAGGATATCGTTGTATTTATTCGGCACTGCTATGTGCGTTTCTATATTCTTATTCGAGCATTTGTGGCTCTATTGATTTTAGAGGGTTTGGAGAGACCTTGGTATCTTTCCACTACATCGGCCCTAGTAGGATTGATGAATCTTGGGCTTGGAAGCCATTATTATTATCGAAATGTCATTGGTAGGTTCTTGTGTTATGGTTGTGTATCCGGATGTTCCATTTACAAATGGAACTCTGCCGGATTTTCGTTAGATTCCGATGCATTGTTTTGTCATTCATTTGGGTATGAAATATACCATTTTCTATCATTATTCCATACGTTTTCATGGTTAATGATATCTTAGTTGGCCATTCATGTTAAGGATCACATCCTGGATTCCTTGGATGTCCTAGTTCGGGAGTCTTAGGAATTTAGGAGTGTGTCTGTTGGTATCTGAGGATACTAGTGAGTTCCTAGTATTCGGTTTGGCATGGAGTATATTTTTCGTTGTTATTCCATGTATTTCCTTTGTTATTGTTGACTCTAGTAGTCGCTTGACTTACGTCATCCTTTGGAGATTCGCTGATTCTCTAGATTAGAGTTTCGGGAATTTTAGAGGCGTGACAGCATGGTTAGAGCGTGACATTTTCATCCTTTTATGGGTGTTTGATGATTGAAGGTTATTGTTCTCGTTTATTTTTACTTCCGCAATCACTCCCTTAGATCTTAGGCTCGGGTTTCGGAGTCGTAGGTATTTGGGGCGTGACATTAACCAATTCATTACACTTTTCACTAATTGTCCGTATTATGAAATTACTCATTTACCCTTCGGTCATTTGTTTTCCGAAATCGTTTACAATAATTTTCATTATTCTAAAAATGAAAATACAACATGCAACTTACAATTTTTAATATCACATAAAATATGTAAGTTATGCTAAGAAAATAAACATATTAAACACATAATCACATAAGCACTTAAGTGTTAATAAAATTTTAAATTAGCTCGTAAAAATACCGGACCCTACAACTCCTCCCCAAACCACACAAACTCACCTCGAAGGCTAAAGGATGACTCTTACTATCCGCGTAATGCATCCATCAGTTCTGCGCCACAACTAGTCATTGATATCATTGTCACGTCCTGTGCCTCCAAGAATTCCCAAAACCGAAGCCCAACATCTCCCAGGGCGGACGAAAACCGATGGTGGAAAAGACCATAACAGAACGGAACATTATGAAAATATACGTAACACACATCCCATAGTCTAAATAAATACCACATCATGACACACTTGGCTGACACACCGAGAGTCAATGACACATAACTAAGAATACAGATGTGCCGAAAAGCAGAATGACTCAAGAGGTGATTAGACCAGAATAGTTGGTATTCTGGGCATTTATTTACCTCTTGTTAGTCTTTTTATTCTATTAATTTGGTATTTTTATGAGAGTAGTGTGTTAAATGTGTTTTCAAGGCCTTCATACAAAAATGTGTTAATTCGGGATTTTTTAGCAATTATGCGGAATTCGGAGCAACACTTAGAAGATATTTACACTCAAATCAACAAGGTACAAGTCAGTAAAATAGAGTACAAGTGGCTTAAACACAATTTCGCATAATGAATAAATATTAAATTTGAGGAGCCACCGATCGATCGGTGGAACCTGCGATCTATCGGCCGCCGCCGCCTTGGAATCTACGTGAATATATATTGCAGAACTCTTACTTTGCGTACAAGTATATCAAGGGACATAATCATCCATTCAAAGCCATTACTTAGTCCCTATGTCCTCTTGGAGTGCAAGCAAAGACATGCCATATCTGCACCAACTTTTATCTATAAATACAGGTGGAATTTATAAAGAAAGATATCTTTCAATATAGAATAGATCATTTAATAAAAAGTCTCTTTCTTTGAGAGAGGCTCCCTTCCTCAACAACTCAAGAACCAACCATCCAATCAGGAAGACGGCGGCTTCATCAACAATGAGTCTCCCATTTCCATGAGTGGCTAGTCAGTATCTCTAGTCGAGTAATGTAGTCGTTTATTAATTTTTATTGCAAATGGGGGAATCTGTTGAAGGGCACTCATATGATGATTATGTAGTGAGAGAATGAACAAGGCCACCTAAATAAGATTTATTTATTAATTCTTTACTTAAGCTGAGATTGAATTAATGATTTATCTTCAACAACCATGTTTTTACTAAGGGCAAGAAATCCAAGGTTTAAATAATGGTTTCTACATAATGGTACTTATTTGGCATGATAAAGTCTTAGGTTTACATAGTCCATGCTTAGAGACATTGATTGTTAGCATGCTTTTTAATTTCATGTTTTAGGAGGAGTTGTAGTATAGATGCATACAATAGTCATACTAATCGCAGATGGATTGTACCAAATACGGACCGATTGTATCCTTTTTAGGACTAGGCAACTGCTTGTAGTGTTACTAGTCTGATTCATATGAGTTGTATTGCCCTCTTGCAATAATATAAGTAAATGAATACAATCTAAGGCTTGTGGTAAAGATGAAATTCAACCCTAGACTTGTTTATCTTGAGTGAAACCAAAAACAATTATCTTTATTTTATTTTATGTTTAGTAGTTTAAATAAACAAACCAATTAAACAACTTTTATAAATTTAATTCAATTTGTTACTTTATAATTATTTGAAATACGACTTTAATCCCTGTGGTTCGATACCCTCTCTGCCCAACTATACTATATACTACTCGCATACTTGCGACTGAGAGGTTAAAACTAGATCATGCTATGAATGTAGGTCTTTCATTGCAAGACTTCATCTCTTCCTCTCCATTTTCTCTCCTCATTTCCCTTTTGGTTCTTCTCCACTTATGGGTTGATTTGATTACCCTAAGTTTGGAGTTTGATGTGGCCATCAACATGGAAGATGTTCATGGTGTCCTTCTCTTTGGTTTGAGCCAAGGATTGGTAACTGTTATTCCTTCCTTGTGTGTTTTCCATTCAAACCCTAGTTTTGGGGTTTTGGTTAAACCACTTCATGACTCTTGCTCTCTTCTTGTGTTGAAGTTTGATTCATTGTTAGGACGTTATGGTGAAGCTTTCCACCTGATCGCTCTTTTAATTTTGGTGTGGGGTAAGAGCTAGGATTTCTTTGGGCTTGCTTAGTGATTTGCCTTTCTCTTGCAGAGGTAGGGGAAAACTTCTTAACTAGTTCATCTTATGATTGAGAGGGTATGAGAATTTGATTCCAGGATTCCTAATCTTAGATGTAAATGCTAAGTGTATCCTTGGAATTGTGAAGTTAGGGTTTGAACATGTTTATGTAAGTTAACCCTTGTGTATGGATTACATGGTGATGATATTGCTAGGGCTATGATGCATGCTAGTTATGTGGTTGTGATTGAGATTTTCCATATTCAAGTATGTTTTTATGTCTATATATATGTGTATATGTATGTGGGTATAACAGTGTATATGTGTAAGTGTAATTATACATATGTGTATGTGAGTGTTAGGGATGTAGCCTTGAAGTGAGATTAGGCTAGCTCCTTTGGTTAGAACATTTGAGGTATGTTGGGAATTCATGTCATGTTTGAGATGTGATTTTTGATAAACTTGCTAGAATTGAACTAAGAGCATGTTTAAAAGAATGGAACTGTTATCCTTGATGAAATGGAACATTAATTGTGCCTGATAATATATCCTTGTGATTTAAATGCTTTAATTGAGAATTAAGCATGTTAAATGAATAAAAATATTATCCTTATGAAATAAAAGGATAACTTGATGAATTGGAGCATGAATGTTACATGAGAAGGCATTCTTGTTGGTTATGACTTTAAATGAGATTTGAAAGCATATTGAATGGTGAAAAGCATTCATGTTGACATTTTGGAAATGTTGTTTATAAATATGATGAGATACATATTTATGTTGTTCCATGGCCCATTGAGACATATTATATATGGGTTCACCTTTTGTAGAGATAATTCAATTGGTGTGGTATATGTCCGTTTGTGTATTGTGCGTGAGTAGAATTGTTTTGGATCGTCGTAACAACTGGCTAGGGGTTGCTTCTCTCTCCTACGGAACTAATCTTCCGAGAAACTGAGACGATGGGGGGAGGACTTGTCCAAATCCTATTGCACGTCCGCATCGTGTTTGACGTCTTTCTTGTTAAAAGTGTAAGTGTCAAAAGCACTTGGGAAGAACGATACGATAAATCTACCTTCCTTCATGAGCTTGTAACCTCAAAACTGAATGGTTAGAAAATGATCCTATTGACCCTTAGAGTAGGGTGTGTGTGGTCGCGTGTTTACCATGAGGCGTGTGAGTCATATTGCATTTGAATTGCTATTATGTGATTTATGTTGACATGTGGATCATGATATTATCTTATGTGGTTGAGGAGCATGTTGAATGTGGATTTCAAAATATATAATTCGCATGTTATTATAATGCTCAAGTGGAATTGGATAATGTGATAAGATGATTTGCATGCCTTGTTTAAAATCATAATGGGAGATTAATGCTTGTACTTGTTGAAATGTGATTATATGCCTTAGAGTGGGGATATAAGTTAGTTTGATGGCTTTTCATGTGATAAGTAATGTTGGTAGCGGATTATAGGGTCGATTGTGAAATGAGACCTTAGAGAAGCGGGTGTTAGCTTGATGACCTTGGTTAGTAGTTTGGTATTGATCACTTGAGGTTCTTACACGTTTGAGGGGTGTATCATCCTTAATGATTTTTGTGATCTTTGTTGGTTATATAGTGATGAACATTTAATACTTCTTTTGCATTTGAGGAAAGTATCATTGATTATACTTTAAAGTTTTGAGTGTGATTAGGTGAGATGATGATTGATCCTAGTTACTTGTGTGGTAACGGTTTCTTGATTCCGTTAGTAGTATAAGGGAATTGATGTTACTTGTGAATTGAGGTTTGAATGGATCGGAAGTTGTTTGGATTAAACCTAGTTAGTTTTCGAGTATTGGCTACTAGGTCTTCATTTTCATATCATAATAATTGGAGTGTTCTTGAGGCTGTTTCCTTAACCTCTTGGGGTGGTTGAGATGAGTTGGTCCTTTTGAGAGTGAATTGAGTTCACGGATGGGAGTAGAGTTGTGGATCGTTCTTTGCCCTTTTTTTGTTGAAGTGTTGTCATGCTTGAAATTCCTTATTCATTCTTCATTCTTCTTGGTTCATGTCGGATGTTGAGTCATTCCGCATGGTGTTGTAGATGTTTCGGGTTGTTTTCCCGAAAACAGATTTTTCATAAGACTTACATTTGAGTCCATCGGTATTTTAGGGAAAAACCCATTTTCGCTCACCCCCGTAATCCCGACTAAAATCTTGAGTTTTGAAAAGGTTTAAATTCATTTTATAAAATATTTAGACCTTTGAAAGTCGGAGGTGTACAAAACGAAGATCGGGGCAAAGACGGAAAATTTTATGAGATTTTAAAGAATCACTTTAATACTTGAAAATGGTGAGATCATTAGTGAAAGAATGACCAAAGACGATCCTATCCTAAAGGAGAAGGAGAAGTAGGAGGAGTAAGTTTTCCTTGAAGATCTAGGATGTTAGAAGGTGCAAAATCAATAGGTGCCGGAGCTGCTACAATTGCTTTAGCGGGAGCTGTTATCGGTATTGGAAACGTCCTTAGTTCCTCCAAAGTTTATGTTTTACGCGTTTCCCGATACCACGGTGACTATTTTGGAAGTCCATAAATGAAAAACTCACTTTTATATTATTTGTAATTTTTCTGGATTGAAAACGTCAAAATCGGACACCGTATAAGAAAAATACATTTTTTGGAAAATTTTGGGGTTCTTGGGCGGACACCCTTTCTTTCTAGGGGACATCTGCCCATTCTTGCTGGGCAACATCTCGCCAACCTGTACTCAGTTGCGCAGACCAATTTTCAAAGCTTCGTAATTTCCACCTCGCACCATCGAATTGGGTCCTGTTTATTTTTATGGGTTTTCCTATGTCCAAGTATTTGATATAAAATTTGAAGTCATTTATTTTCACTTGAAATTACTATTTTACCCTTGGTGAAAGAGGGGTACTTCAACTTTCTGTTTTGGTCAGTATGATCCGACACCATTTTCAAAAATTCATATCTCTCGCCTCGTGGCTTTTATTTAGGTTCCGTTTTTTTCTAGGGCCTAACCTATGTCCAAATAATTGATATAAAATTTAGAATGATTTATTGTCACTTTAAATGGCAGTTTTATCCATGGTGAAAGAGGGTACTTTAACTTTCTGTTTGAGTCGGCGTTGTCCGATGCCATTTTTAAAACTTCATATCTCTCGCGTCGGGGCCTTGAATTTGTTCCGTTAGTTTCTATGGTTTAAACTATGTCCAAATAGGTGGGGTAACCTTTGAAAGTACATTTTTGCCCTTGAAATGACAATTTTATCCTTGGGCGAACATGTGACCTTTGAATGGTCGGTGTGATAGGTTATTCATTCCCTTTCACTTCCTTTTGTTGTTTGGCAACCTTTATGACTTCCCTTAGGTTGAAGTGATTGTTTTAACCCTGTGTTGTGTATAAGGTTGGTGGGTAGTTTCATGTGAGGTGATAGGTAGTATGTGTTGATACTTATTTGAGGTTTTTGAGCTCGATATGCTCATGATCTAGGAAGGGTGAGTGTTATTCTTCCTGGAGTGTTATGATTAGGAGTGTTGATTCCGTGATATGGTGACACGTGTTTTGTGGATTGTCATTGTGGGACTGACAGGTACGAGTTGTAGTGATTTATGAGGTGGTCTGTACTACGTGGCTTGTATTAGTTGTATAACTCTATATATATACGTACATATATATATATATATAGGTGTGCGTTTATTATATGTTGTTATGCTATGGTTTCACTACGTGCTAGTTGCCCTATTTGTTGATGTATGTTAGGGGACTAGAGGGATGTGTTTCCGGGGTATCGTATTGGAGTGAGAGTCATGTGGGACGTTTGACCGACCTAGGGTAGATACATATATACGGGTTGGTTCACACTAGACTTGGATGGTCGAAGGATGTGATAGTTACTATTTCCTTTCTCCTACGGGGCTCGATGAGCTCACCCCGGCATTGGTTTTCCCTGGTGGTCTACTCCAGTTTGCAGCTAATGTTTTGGCTATGGAGAGCTTGGAGTGCAGGATGGCTCATGGCACAAATGCTTTTTTGAGATTCAGGACGTTCGTACGTAGTGTTGTTCCATTTTAGTTTCCTCTACATGTCCCTTGTATTGGGACCGTTACTATTGTATTTCTTGGAAGCCAGTCTGTTGGCGCATCCCTTCCTTGTAGTTGGTATCATTGCATCGTTGTAGAGATGAATTCTTTCGGTGCCTAGATGTGGCTTGTGTATCATTTGGTTTAGCTTCCGCTTGGTTATGTATGAAATTATTGTTATTAATAATATTCCATTCATTTTATTGTCATTTATTATCTTAGTGGGTTGCTCTTTGTATGGATCACTCCTTGATTTCTCGGATGCCCCGGTTTGGGAGTCTTTGGAATTTAAGGGCGTGACATTTACACAGGCCATGCCTCGGCGATGTGATATAGACATACTTTAGTTTAATTTCATGTTATAGGAGTATATTAGAGCAAAGTAGATGGCATGCACTAATCACGCTCTGTCCGGAGATGAGTTGTAGCGAATTCGGTTGGCATTATCTCTTTGGGGAATATATAAAACTATTTGCGGTATAATTTGATTCACGGGTGATGGATCTCCCTCTTACGCTTGATCAAGTAGATAACTACATTATGCGGTTAGTGGTGGAGTAAGAAAACCCTAGTTTTTCTCTACTCTGAATCACAAACTCATTTAAATACTATTTTTTAGTTAGTTTAATTAGATCATAGATTTCAAATCCAATCAAAACCTTTTTCAAAAACCATAATTCAGTACTTTTAGATTTTAAAGTGAATTATTCCAAGTCTCTGTGGGATAGATATTCCTTGTCACGCCCCGAATCCGAAAATCCGGATAATGACTTAAATTTAATTAAAATTCATAAAAATATCAAATGGTCAAACTAGTGAACCGACATTGTTTATAATTCACTAGCGCGGAAGCAAAATAGAAATAATAAAATCACATACAAACCCCGAAATCAAATCAAATTACAATACGAACACACTAGTCCAAAGCCAAACAAGTACAAATCATAATAAGCACGCAATCTTTATTATTACATAAAAATGTAATTATTATAAGTTCAAATTCCACAATTGTCCAATAGCTCATGCATCATCCACCAACGGTTTTTTTCTTGAAAAATGATAAGGGGTGAGCACAAACGGCCCAGTAGAGAAAAATCATGAAGCGTAAGATTCCACAAGTATGTAAATTAATGAATACGTATAGGGTCAAGTCTCTACCCTAGTCAAATGTCATGATATAAATGCATAAGGAATCACAATATAAACTCATGTAAAACAATTTAAATAATACCATCAAGATAATTTAAAAGTTCTATAATCGCGAAATTAAAACCAATACTCTCAATACGAACTCAAATCCAACTTTCACAACCGAGATAGCATCAAATTCAAAATCATCAAATGGGAAAATTACGTCGTGAAACAAACCCTTGGACATGAACTACCTGTTCATCTGCCTAGTCGTCTTGGGGCTACTAACCCTACGGTGACGTCAACCAATCGCGCGATAATTCGAGGACTTGCACCCCGGGAGCTCCTTCGTCCCCCCATTGCTCACACCACACGACCATTTCCGAAAATCAACAACCAATCCACCATTAACAATTCACAATTCATAAATGTCATTCACATGCGCACATAAGTAATAAATATATCCGCACTCCATGATCCACCTAATAAAATTCTATCGTGGCATGAATCAATGCATTTAAACACATTAATACAATTTCACAACTCATTTAAAAAAAAATAGCAGAATATGATGATGAATCTATATATAAACATTAAAATGCATAAATGAAGATTTTTAAACTCACACGATACCCCAATAAATCCCTACCTCAAACTTGATAAAATATCCAGTAAAATACCAACAATCAAAACAATATGGTTGTGTAGAGAATGAAGAAACGAACGGTTCTCCCTTCACGCCTTTATTTGTACCCTGTTATGCCCAAAACCAATTAACACATTGAATAATTTTTATATACATAAACATATTTATTTTTATAATAATATTTGCCAATAAACATTTTGATATATATAAATATCTACTCAAAAATATTCGGGATTAATAGACAAAATTTAGCTACTTAATTCAGAATCGAAACGTTCGGTTTCGAATACTACCGTAAAACGGACAGCACGTAATCTATGATTTTTAGAACAATCTACAGGTTTGATAAAAATATGAAATTTACTGGATACACTCCAAACCTCTACGTAGGTCTACTGTAAAATTTTCATAAGCTTTAATCAAAGGACAGTGGTCCAAAATAATTATAAAAAACAGCTTTCCTAACAGTTTCGAAAACTGAACACCCTTTACTCCAAGATTTTTACAAACCTATCCATGAATTAAATGACTACCAAAATCTCCAGATTTACATCTTATATACTCAATATCAGGTGATAAAATTATAAGTACAAAATTAGAATTATAGATAGCTCAAATCGGTAACACAAGTTCCGGTTTCAATATACGATTGAAACTGAAACTGAACAGTTACTACTCAACAATTGTTTTTACCAGTATAATTTAACTTAAAATTCTTGATCTTTAATACATATGTCCTACACATATAAAAAATGTTATAATAAAACAATTGGCTAAACAGAAACCGATATTTGATCCGTACATATATTATAAATTAGAGATCTAAAGCTTTGATTTTCACTAAACATGTAAACTAGAAATCTGGAATTTTTGAAAAATCAAATCAAATTAAATAATATAGATCACATACCGTAATTTATATTAAACCGAAGATCGGAACATGTAGAACAACTTCCTAGTTGATCACTTCATCAAATTCCTACTCCAAAAATCTCTAATCGTAGAGAGAAGAAGAGATGCATAATGGAGGAGAAATAAAAAAATAGTTCTTGGCTAAAATTGTAAGTGTTGGTGAATTCAAGTGAGACTATAATATAAGAAGTTGTGTGTGACAAGTTGCAACACTTACATTAATTAAATGGTGGAAAAATAATAATTGATACAATGTGAGGTGGAACAAGATGGCCGACCCAACACAAATGATCTCTTTCATTACTTTATCTCACAATCATTCATCACATAAGATAATTTAAAGATATATATATAAGTGTAACATGCAATGATGGTGGTAATGAGGCACCCTTGAATTGGTCCATGTGACCAAAATTTTGTATATAACCTTTACAAAATGCAAGAAGATCCAACTTTCCACTAAATTGCAAAACAATCTTATAATAGTATATCGAAATTCCAAAAAAATACAAAACTGTACCGACCTATTGGTAAAATAAAATAAATGATAACGAAAATAATTTCATAACGAACCTAGAAACACAAATCACGTCATCCCCAATGTATGAAAACACATGCAATGCCACGTAATGCACAATATAAAAAAAAAAATTATACCCGAAGAAAAAGAAATTATTTAAATTAACCCGGTCATTATATTATAAAACGATTCGTGCGCTTGCAATCGGTAAAACTAGGGCACTACAAGGGTTCATTCTTAAGAAATATTGTTAACCCTGGTTTGCCACCATCATCCGCCTTGACTCATGGCTTTGTTGCCACAACCACGTCCTATATTAGGACCACTCATAGACCTTGAAAAAATTCATGGGTTAAGAAGTCAGACAAAGAGTTAGATTCTCTTTTAATATATTCAATAACAAAATCAAATGCAGACAAACCTTCCTGCCATTCAACAAATATTTGTTTGCATGCAAGATTCTTAATATCTTTATGTAACACTTGCTTACCCGCACTACAATCAATGCGAAGAAGAAATTGTTGAATTAATTGATCATCCTAAAATTTAGATACACATTTAACTATAGAAATAATTTCTTTCTTAGTAGTTGAATAATTGAGTTGGGCATTTTTCAATGTCCTAGAAGTAAATCTAACTAAGTCTTCTGTTTAAGAATGCCTCCATAACCAATATTAGAAGCGTTGGTTTCAACACGTTTTCACCATTTTAAGTTGACCAAAGATAAACATGGCAATCCTTTAGTTTTAAGCTTAATTTTCTGAACAGCCCGAGTATGTTCAGCAGTCCATGGAGAAGGATTTTTTCTCCAGCTAATATAAAGTATAGCAGTGTCATGTGCCAGATTTTTATAATAATCCGAAATATAATTAAGATTGCCTAAAATCTATGGAATTGAGATTTTTCAAGAATTTGATCTTTGAATTTAGATGCAAATTCTATACTTCTGTCAATAGGAATTATTTTTCCTTCATAGATAATATGACCCAAAAACCTTACTGTTGTTTGAAATCGTTTCATTTTTTGGAACAAAAATGACTAAACCATTTCTTTTAATAACATCCTTGAAAATGTTCAAAGGTTTAAAATGTTGATCAATGGATTTAGAAAATATCAAATTATCATCAATATAAATTATTGAAAATTCAGAATACAGAGTAAAAATTTCATTCATAATATTTTGAAATTCAGAGGGAGCATTTTTCAGTTCAAATGGCATAACATTCCATTCGTAATTACCAAATGCAGAATGAAGTCTATCAAGAAGATCTTTTTTATTAAGAAGATGAAACCTAATCCATTTTAGGGCATCATTTAGGGCTTTATAATTAATAACTAATCTAGGAACCCCTCTTTCTTTTTCAGCATTTTTATTAAAGTAAAAAATTGTGCAACTCCATGGGGACTCGCTTCTAACAATTAATTTATTATCCAACATATTCTGGATTTATTATTTACAACGCTTTAAATAATCCTTTTTCATTTGACTATGCCGAGCTTTAGTAGGAATATTCTTTTCATTCAAATCATTTTCATAAGAAAGACAAACAATATGTTTCTTCCAATCCCAAAAAGCATTTGGAATATCACTACAAATTTCAATGATAGACTGGTCTTTTGTTTTCTAAACCTCCTGTTGTAATTTTTCGTAATTGTTAAGGACAAAATTTCCTTCTCGAGAAAGTTCATTTGCTTTTCCTTAAGGATAATATTGTAATTTTTCTTTATTGAACACAAAAAAATGTACCAATGTCTAAAATTTTGGTATATGGGATCCTTAAACTCTGAATTAATTGTGTTTCTATCTAATGTAAAATCCATTAAATAGAATAATTTATTTCAAATGGTGTATGAGATTCCCTACTTTTTCTATAAATTTCATGAGGAATTTGCAGACGAGAGATTTTAATTCTTTCTAGAGAAATATCTTCCTATGGTTTGTGAGGAGTAATCTCCGGATGCAATTCTGCATCAGAGTGTCTAGAACTTGAAGAAAAAGACACATGATAAGGAGGAATATCACTCTTAATGAAACTCCTGGAAGATTGACATCTAGGTAAGTCCACTAATTATCTAAAATTAAGAACAACATCACCATCTATGTCTTAGATAATATGATCTAACAACTGATTAATCATTGGTCGTGGAGGGACAACATTCGGTATAGTCCAAGAATCATGAAATTGTACTTCGTCCCGATGAATCATCCTCGGAGTAGCAAGATTAGATTTTAGCAAATCAGTGTCTATTAAGACCATTTTCCCATACATGCTTTTAACTTTTACACGAGGACATAATGTATTCATTATCTCGTATTGAATTATGTAAGAAAACCTTTTGTTTCAGATGCAAGCATATAATTATACCCATGAGTCGAGATGCGAAGACTAATAGTTTCATAAATATTTCTATCAGTCAATGATAAACTCAAATTAGGATAAACATTAAAATAGACAAGTTCATGACAAAGACTTGTCTTAACAATTGCTATTAGAGAAGGTCTAAAATCTAGACACCAGTCATCTCTTAGAGTAGATTGATGCATTCATATCTAATAAAGTCAAAGGTTTAAATGCTACATGTATTAGTCCAATATAGATAAATTTATATTTATTTCATATGTTTTGCTATATCACTTTGATCTAATAGGCAAATGGTTTCACGATTCTGTTCCATGGTATTTATTTCCGTACTACTCTGGAAAGATAACATACCAATCTTATAAATTGTATTGGCTTTAGCTACGGGAATAGTCCAATCATTTAACTATTCCTTATATTCATCGAATTCAATTAATTCTGAATTTTTTATAATTTCTGAATGATCCATCATGATTGATGAAGGTGATGATACATGAAGAATCATACTTTACCTATTATAATCATTATATGATATATACTCAAAAGCTCTATGCCTGTGGACGATTTACTTGAGAAAAATAGTCTCAGAGCATCTAATGCAAAAAATGACCTAACTCCTACGCGACTTTTTGACTAACCAGAACATGTTATAGATGATGATACATTAGTAATGAAATTATCATAAATAGTATAATAACTACAATAAGGAAGCAAGACTTCATGCACCACCAATAAATTTAAGCCAACATGGCTTTGATACCAAAAATATGATCCGTTTTGTTTTGCACTGTAACATAAATAGTAAAAACATTTCAAAGAGAAATAGAAACACCAATTTAATATCTTTGGTATCTTACAACTATTTACTTCAATACTATTATTAAAATATTTTTGCGTCAAACTTATAAAATAGAAACAAATTTATATTACCAAACATAATTCCGATTAAAAAAAAAAGCACTCCTACACTAAAACTGTCTTATTTGTTTCCGTTAAACACGAAATTTGAAGCACAAAACGACTCAAAATAAAAAACTGAATCTTCCTATTTTGGAAGGCAAAAAACGTAGGACTAGAATTACTTCCAATTTCTCTTTACTTTCTTAGAATTTTAAAAGCACTAATAGGAAGAACCATTGACCAGAAGACAGAAGTTTCTTGTGTTAACAAGTTACACCAAAGATTTTCCCAAAGAAAACTAGAGAAATCATATACCTCATAGGTGGAAACAATCAAAACCATGAAATAAAAAGAGAAAGACAACAAAAGCTACAACACCACTACTTTAACTCAAACCAAGTCACAAAAGCACTAACCCTATTCCATCACCATCAACCCTATATATTGTATATGTAAGGGTTTCATTTAGAACTATACTATCCCAAGGTTCCAACAAAGTCACACAACTTTTCTTGGATTTTCTCTTTCCCTCTTGAAAGGTTCATAAATGGAGGAGGAGAAGAAGATGAAGGTAAAGAAAGGATGGTTAGCGGTTCAAGCGGGACTAGAAGAAGAGGACGGCGGTTTTCAGCGATTCCTCATCCCTATATCGTACCTCTACCATCCTCTCCTCAAACAGCTTCTGGATGAAGCACATGAGGTTTATGGGTACCATACCACAGGCCCGCTTAGGCTGCCATGTTCAGTGGATGATTTTCTTCATCTTCGTTGGCGGATTGAAAAAGAAACAAACCACCACCATCACAACCACCACCACCACCACCACCATCCGCATCACTATCTTACAAAAACCTTGTCGTTTGGCTCTTGTTGAGGATTAAATTCTGCACTGTCCTTTTTCCTTCGGCCTTGTATGGATCGGTTTTTCAGAAATTATTTTTGAAGGATAAACTATTTTAGAGTGTGTTGGACAAAAATTTTAGAAGAATGTTTAAAAGAAGATAGGGGTACTACCTCCTCAAAATGGTTTATATTTTTCTTTTTCTTCTGTGCAAAGCAAGAAATAAAAATTCTGCCAAACGGAGCTTAGTATAACTTCCATTATTTATTTCTTTATTTATTTTGAAAGTTAAGAATACTTTTTCAGTTAATATTGATGTTTCTCCTATATATATGCCTTTTTTTTGCACTTTCCTTTATTTTTTAGGTTTTTTACTACATGTCTTTTAATTCTCATTCTCTTTTTTTTTTTTTTTTTTTTGTTTCTTCTAATGTGAAGTATGCAAAAAAATTTAACATTTGGAAATTGAAACAACATTGTTGAGGGAAAAAGTAATTAGTAAAGTAAGGTAATACAAGTCAACACCATAAGAGGGCGTATTTTGTAGTTTGAAAGTTACAAAATAGTGTGTATTTAAAAATTGTTGACACCCCATTTTGATAAGGCAAGATGATCAACTGTGTGATGAAGTTGGGCCAAGAAATGAAGAAAGTTTAGGCCTAATGCATTGGGCTGCAATTAAGAAAAGGAAAATAATGGCCTAGGCTTGAATGGATGTCCAAGTTGGTGTATTAATTAAAGAGGAAAAGAACAAATATGAGGGTTGGGCCGAAAGGTTGGTTATATTCTGGCCCATCAGCATCAATTGAGTAAGGAAAGAAATGCTGATGAATAGAAATAGTATTTATCTATATATACGTAAATGTGTATATAGATATGTATGCTATTAGATAAGAAGTGATCAATTTGTTAGAGGAGTGAAGAGTTTGAAATGCAAAAACACCAAGATAAAGGAAGGAAGGAGTTCAAAGTGAAGAAGGATTTGACATTAACCGGTCAAATAAAGTTGGAGAGATTATCTATTTAGTGATATTTAAATGTTAATTGTTTTAGTTTAAAATTTAGATAAGGATAATGGTATTACTAGATAAGTGTGTAAACAAACTTCTTGGGAGTTTGTTATTTTATAGTATTATAAAGAGAGATCTCTATGCAACAGTGAAAGATGTCTCACACCAATCAAACAAATCAAGTACTACACTTGTCATTTTCTTGTTTTTAATTTTCTTGCAAAGTCTTTTATTTTAAATTCAGCTTTATCACGTTAATTCAATTCTTCGGTTCATTCCTTTCAAGTTATTACTTTCATTCAATTTCGTTTATTTCAATTGCCAGTTTAATTAATTGCCCTATTATTTCATTTTCTTTCAAATTTAAGCTAATATTTTTCGCAATATACATTCACCTTTTTTCATTCAAACATGTCAATTGTTTGTGTGAAATCGGTGATTTCCAATGTTACATTCCCAATTGTTGAAAGTCCTCTTAATTGAGGCACATAAAATAACTCGAAGTAGGAGTTTCATGTTCTCCCTCCTACGCATCGCCTGAGAAGTCGAATCCAAGGAGACTATCTTTGTTTTCTGACCAACCTTTGGAGCCTAGGTCAAGGTTCCTGGCACGCCCGCATAAATCGACATAATCGGCTGACCTAGCCGATTTAAGAGGAAACAATTTTTGGCACGCCCGGCCGGACAATCGTTTGGGAATAACAATTGGAAGTATGCCGCCTAGGAGGAGTCCTAGGCTTTTTCAAGTATGATGACACTGAAGAAGAAGCACCATTCTCATCAGAACAGCCAACTGAGGAAACACAGCCGGAACCAGTGAATGAAACTATCATTCAGGGACCACTATCATTGTTTCAGGATAGTTTGGTCCCGGTAGTGGACATGATCAGGTTTCTCAGTCAAGAAGTCAGAGAAATGCGTGAAGAGACTACAACAAATCGGAGATCAGGACAAGGTGAGGGATCTAGTACTCAATGTTCGATTGTGCCGCCTGCTGATCTTACGATTTTATCGGCAAATACCATAAATCATCAGCAAACAGCAAACGCACCGGTAAACCCGGCAGCCACCGCCGCAGTTGCAAATCCAGTGGAGGAAATTCCGCTCCAGCCGGTGATTCCACCTTATCAGCCGCCAGCTCTGAGACAAAATCAGCAGAGACAGCATGTGCAAGAACATGTAAACGCTGGGGGCAACCAGAACAGATGGAGAAATAACAACGCCAACATGCCTTTGCCTAGGGGGCAACACGTGCCGATTCCACCACCAGTTTTACCTTTGGTAGAGCCAGTTCCACGGAATGGTTTGCTTGACAAGGGGCAAGTGTTGGATTTGATCCAGCAAGAACTTGGCCAGGGGATGAGACATAATGGCCGACCATTGTATAGGAAACCGTACCCAGAGCAGGTAGATTTGCATGAGTATCCCAGAGGATATAAAGTTCCTGATTTTGCAACTTTCAGTGGAGAAGGAAACCAGTCAACAATTGAACACATCGGTCGTTTCACTGTTCAATGTGGAGAAGCAAACAACAATCAGTTCCTGAAAATGAGGTTGTTCCCAAATTCATTGACGGGACCGGCATTCACATGGTATATCAGGTTACCAGCCAATTCAATTTTCAATTGGCGGCAAATGGAAGAACAGTTTCACGCTCAGTTTTATCGAACAGAGACGGAAGCGACACTGGCTGACATTTCTCGTCTAAGCCAGTTGCCAAGGGAAACTGTTGAAACTTTCGTTTCCCGATTTAGGCGGGCAAAGATGAGATGCAGAGTCAATCTACCCGAGTCTGAATTTGTAAGACTTGCTTTAAATGGTCTGGAGTTTGAGATAAGAAAGTGGTTCAAGGGAATGGAGTTCCATGATCTGTTTGATCTTGCCGATAAAGCTTCAAGATATGAAGCATTGTTGAAAGAAGAAAAGGAGGGCAAGACATCTTCAAAAGGGACGTATTACCGAGATCCCAACTATGAAACCTTTCAGGTTGAGGTTGAAGAAGATCTGGAGGCAAATTTGGTATAAATGTGCATTAAAAAGCCTTATACTTTTGACGTATTAAGTAAGCCAAAGCCAATTACTGGAAATGGTCAATCGGCAGGATCAACATTGAAGAAGGGATTTCCTGATTCAGGGAAAAATTATTCTTTTGATCTTTCTAAAACCGAACAGATTTTTGATCATTTGCTTGCCGATAAACAAATTCTTTTGCCTAAGGGGCATAAAATTCCTGCAGTTAATGAACTAAAAGGAAAAGAATTTTGTAATTTTCACAATTCTTGGACACATACAATTAATAATTTCACTGTTTTCAGGATTACTTTACAGAAAGCTATTGAGGATGGCACATTGCAGTTTCCTGAAAAGAAAAAAGAAGCTATGGGGGTGGATGAAGATCCTTTCCCAAAGATTGCACCAACCAATACCATCACCTTAGCTGATCGGCCAGAAAAGAAACAAGAAAAGGAGGAATCACGTCAATTCGTAAAAACGGTGCAGGAATTGGAAAGGGAGCTGAAAGAAGCACGAGAAGTTTTGGCACAAAGAAGGTGTCCAGATTGTAAGAATCATGGCAAAGCTCCAGTCCAGGCTAGAAGTCCTGTCGATTCCAGGAGGAGTGTTCACGATCGGCTCAATTATAACTAATCAAGGAGCCGAGAAGTCATTTATGGGCCTCGATTGGGGGCAAGTATTGAGCCCAGAAGGCAGGATCGTTATCATTTGTCGGCGCGAAGACCCATGATGTTGTCAGAAGTTTGGATACAGAGTGATGCAGATTATCAAAGGCCAAGGGCAGTACGACAACCCATTGTGCCAATTGATAAATGGACCAGAGTTAGACATCCTAAATTCCCTACGCCAAGGGAATGAGAAGTAGAATGGCCTTCCAGAAGTCAGAAAAGGAGGATGCAAAGACGGAAAACAGAGTATAAAAGGAGGATGATGGAACACACTCAACCAGTGTCACCTGAAAAGGAAGATCCCATGGTCATAGAATCAGGCAAATCTACCGATTCAAATTGCTCAGCTGAGGTGGTTAGAATTTTAAAGGGTGATGATGATAGTGACGAGTTTTCGGACAGAGACCCCAAACACTCTGTGAAGTGCAAGTTAAATTTTGGTACTGTTCTACAATATGTGAGTTGCAATATGGCTTTCCTTGTACCAGCCACATTTCAACCATCAAACAAAAGTTTGGAGAAAGGGAAAAAGGTAGTTACTGTTGAGAATGCCGATCAACAGCAAGAAGCAAAAGAACTAACAAAATCCAAGTCGGTAGAGAAAATTGTATTTGAAAAGCCTCATTTGGCTATGACTCAGCAGCTCAGACCACTGTATGTGAAGGTATGGGTAGAGGGACAACCAATAGACAGAGTTCTTGTTGACAATGGTTCGGTGCTAAATGTTATCCCATCTTCAACTTTACCAGTCCTTGGGAAAACTTTGGAAGACGTAATACCGACTGAGGTTGCTATAAGTGGTTTTAGTGGAAATGTGACTAACACCAGAGGAATGCTACCTTTAGAGGTATCAGTTGGGGGACGTGCATCCATCTTGGCCTTTTTTATTGTCGATTCGACAAATGCTTATAATATGTTGTTAGGCCGAGACTGGATACATCCAAACATGTGCATTCCATCTTCGCTACATCAGATGCTTATATTCTAGGATAGGAATGAAGTCAAGATCGTTGAGGCAGATAACAAACCCTTTGTAGCCAGAGTATATTCAGGTGAAGCAATACTTTATGATGAAAGGTGCGTGCCCGTCAAATTTGAAGGTACTGACAAAGAAGGAAGGCCAAAAATGGCCGTAGCTAGGCGGATTTTGGTAAATTCAGAAGTTTCAGAATTAATGGAAGATGGAAATAGGCCGAGGACGTTTTTGCCTCAGGCTTTCGCTGCTAAAATGGTGGTTAATGATGAAGCCAAATAAAGAAAAGACAGAAGAATATGAGCAGGCTTTCAGGGCCGCTTGTATTCGATTGAAGGCATATTTGGCCGAAAAAAGAGTGGCCAGAGCAGAACGTATAGAAGGGTTATATTCGGCTAATATGGCCGATGTTGAAAAGAACGATACAGATCGGTTGGATGCAATCCAATTGGCAGATTTGGAAGCTGCTCCTGCCAAATGGGAGGATGCGAAGGCCGAGGTAGAAGATCCTTTGTTAGAGGTTAACTTAGGTATCAAAGAAGATCCATGGACTATATACATTAGCGCATTATTAGAAGCCGATTTCCAGAACCAGCTCATTGAGTTACTCAGGCAGTATAAAGATTACTTTGCTTGGAGCTATGAAGAAATGTCGGGTTTATCAAGAGAGTTAGTCGAACATAGGTTACCTATCAAGGAGGGTTTTAGACCTTACAAACAGCCACCTAGAAGAATGTCAACAGAGGTGGTGCTGAAAGTTAAAGAGGAAATTGAAAGACTACTTGGGGCTGGATTCATTCGAACAGCAAGATATGTAGAGTGGATATCAAATGTTGTTCCAGTTATCAAGAAAAATGGAAAGCTGAGGGTGTGTGTTGATTTTCGTAATTTGATTACAGCAACACCCAAAGATGAGTATCCCATGCTTGTGGCCGATCAATTAATAGATGCGGCTGCCAAACATCAGATCGTGACTTTTATGGATGGTCATTCGGGGTACAGCCAGATTTATATTGCGGAGGAGGACATATCCAAAACGGCGTTCCGCTACCAAGGTTCAGTAGGCACCTTTGAATGGGTAGTTATGCAGTTTGGATTGAAGAATACAGGGGCGACCTATCAGCGGACTATGAATGCCATTTTTCACGATATGTTGGGCCGATTCATGGAGGTATATATTGATGACGTGGTTATCAAATCTTCGGCAGAAAAACAACATCTAGAGCATCTTAAAGTCGCTTTTGTGAGAATGAGGTCGCATAAGTTGAAAATGAATCCAATAAAATGTGCGTTTGGAATATCGGCCGGAAATTTTTTGGGATTTTTAGTGCATCAGCGAGGCATTGAAATTGACAAGAATAAAGTGAAAGCGATAAAGGCAGCGGCACAACCGAAAACCAAAAAAGAGCTGCAGAGGTTTCTTGGCCAAATCAACTTCCTTAGGTGCTTTATCACGAATTACGCCGGAAAGACTCGGCCATTTTCACCTATGTTGAAGCTAAAATCAGAAGAAGAATTCAAGTGGGAAAAAGAACACCAGAGAGCTTTTGATGAAATCAAAAAGTACTTGTCAAATCCACCAGTTATCATGCCCCCAAGGAAGAAGCTGTCGATGAAGTTATACTTATCGGCAGCAGACAAGTCAATCGGCAGTATGTTAGCATAGAATAATGAGTTCGGCAAAGAGCAGGTGATCTATTATCTTAGCCGAGCTCTTTCACCTGTTGAAGGCCGATATACGGCCATTAAAAAATTATGTTTGACTTTGTACTTTTCAGCAATGAAATTAAAGGTATACATGATGCCCGTTGACGTGTATGTCGTGTGCCAAACTGAATTAATTAAATATATGTTGTCCAGGCCTTTGATCACAGGTAGAATAGGTAAGTGGACTCTTGCTTTAATGGAGTTTAATCTTACTTATCTACCGCAAAAGTCAGTAAAGGGAAGAGCTTTGGCCGATTTCTTGGCCGCTCATCCTTCTATTGATATTGATCCATTTGTCCCCAAAGAGTTAGAAATGGATGCATTGTTTATGGTACCGTGGATCTTGAAGTTTGATGGTTCTAGTACTGCCAATGGGGCTGGAGCTGGAATCATCATAATTTCACCAAACGGAATGAAAACAGTCTTCTCTTTCTTCCTTGATTTCAAATGCTCAAATAATCAAGCTGAATATGAGGCCTTAATAATTGGTTTGGAAATTCTGTTAGAAATAACAGTGAGAGATGTGCATATAATGGGAGATTCAAGTTTGGTTCTTAATCAGATCACCGAAGATTTTAAATGCCTAAGTTGGCAATTGAGACCTTTTCATTCAATGGCAACTCAGCTGATTCAACAGTTTACATCAGTAAAACTGGAGTATCGGCCAAGAGCCATGAATAAAGAGGCTAATGATTTAGCTCAATTGGCATCGGGCATTAGAGTCCCTGATGGTTTAAATGAAAGATTAGTCAAAGTTTCTAGGAGAAGTTTACCTTTAGTTGAGGAAAGAAATAATGATATGGCAGAAACATTTGCCATTGAATTAGAAGAATTGGAGGATGATGAGGATTGGAGAACTCCCATTACAAGGTATTTAAAAAATCCAAATGCTAGAACTGACAGAAAAATCAGGAGGCTTACTGTGCAGTATGTGCTGATGGATAAAGAATTATACAAAAGAAGTGTGGAAGATGACTTGTTACTCTTGTGCATCAGTAAAGCAGAAGCTCTTAAAATCATGGTTGAAGTTCATGTAGGAATCTGCGGAGCTCATCAAGCAGGAATCAAGATGAGGTGGTTAATCAGAAGGTATGGCTACCATTGGCCGAATATCAAAAGAGATTGCATAGAATATGCCAGAGGTTGTGCAACTTGTCAAAAGCATGGCCCGATTCAGTGGACTCCGGCAATTGAAATGCAGCTGATTTTTAAACCATGGCCCTTTAGAGGATGGGCTATGGATATAATTGGTAAAATCAATCCTCCTTCATCAAAAGGGCATCATTGGATTTTGGTAGCTACCGATTATTTCACAAAATGGGTAGAAGTTGTTCCATACAAATTCATTTCTCAGGTTACAGTGGTTAATTTTTTGGAAAAATATATCTTTACTAGATATGGCTTGCCAGAAACAATTACTTCTGATAATGGATCAGTGTTTAGGGGAGATGTGGTGTTGCAATATGTTGAGAGTCAAGGAGTAAAAATGTTAGCATCCACCCCTTATTATGCCCAAGGGAATGGACAAGCAGAAGCTTCCAATAAAGTCCTAATAGAGATTATTGAGAAAATGATTGATGAGAAGCCGAAGGGATGGCATGATACTTTACAAAAGGCGTTATAGGCTTACAGAAATTCCAAAAGGACAAGCACTTGGACAACTCCATATCGATTAACTTTTGGAAAGCATGTTGTGCTGCCGATGGAAATGAATATCAAATCGGCAAGGGTAGCCTTGCAACACAAGTTGATTCCGGACGATTATAATGAAGCAATGCTAGCTGAGTTGGAAGATCTAGAAGATACAAGATCGGAAGCCCTAGATCGTTTGGTTGCTCATAAGAAGAAGGTGATGAGGGTTTACAATAAAAGGGTTAAGCCCAAAGGATTTGCCGAGGAGGACTTAGTTTGGAAGGTAGCATTACCTTTGGGGAAGATTAATAGGAAAATGGGGAAATGGACTCCTAATTGGGAAGGGCCTTTTCAAATTTCAGAAGTATTGCAAGGAGGAGCTTATAAACTGAAAGATTTGGATGGAGTAAAACATCCAAGGCCGATCAATGGAAAATATTTGAAGCACTATCGGCCTAGTCTTCACGAATGGAGGGAGTAACTTCAAGAAAGTAGCAGCCATTCAAGTGTATTTTTTTACTCTTGTTATTTTTGAATTTTTATTATTCTTCGTTCTTTTCCTTTCTTTTGAATTCTAATCTTGTTACTTGGTTAGTATGATGGAATAAGAATAAAATAATAAAGGCATGATGATTTTTCTACTTCTTTAAAAAACAAAGCTGATTTCCATAAAAATGTTAGTTGTTACATAAAAGCAAAATTGAACAGCAAAATGACAAAGCATAAGGGCCTGAAAAAGGCCTACATCTCTAGAACATGGGATTTCAAATTGTCCCAAATGGCGTGGGCACTGGAAATAGAGGCAAGGGCAATGCCCTTTTCAATTTCCACAGATTGGAGTTCATTCTTGAGAGATCGATGTTTTTCTCCATTTTGTTCAGCTTTTTTGGCCAATTGGCTAAGATGGCAGCTTACCACATGTTGTTTTGCATTGATTTCAGCTAAAGCTTCTAGTAAACGTCTTTCTTCTCTGGCCAGGGCTTCATCTTTTTTTCTCTTCTCAGCGTAGGTTTAGGCTGAAGATAGGATTTTCTGTTGCAAGGATGATTTTGTTCGTTCCTTCAAGTCAATAGAATCCAACAATTGAAAGGCAGGGGTCAGCGAAGTAGTAAAAGATGGGAGCCTGGGTAGAATCTCATTAGCAGTGGCCCTAAGATCGGCAGAGATACTCCTGTAAGAGAGGATCTTTTGCAAAGCTGATTTAAAATCATTGGCCAAGTCGGGCCAAGATCTGCTATTAGAATTGAGAAGTTGAAGAAGGTGAATCTTGAGAGATACCTTTATAGTGGAATCAGAATCAGCAGTGGATTCAAATGAGGGTCTTGTTTCAGAAATTTTGGCCAAAAGTGATTTAAATAGGTCATCATAACTGCCAGAAGAGAATTCAAAACTTGCTAAGACCTCAGAAGCTTGGGCAGATTGAGAATCAGAATGTTGCTGGGTAGAAGGAATTGATTTTGCTTGAGGAATTGCTGCTGAAGAGTGATGAAATTCATGTTGTTAATCGGCAGTTTGTTGAGAAAAGGAAGATGGAACTTGAGGAATCTGCTGAGACGCTGATGGAGTTGTTGAGGGTTGTTGCACTTCTGGTAGATTGCTTAAAGAATCTGTAGCTTCTCGAGATGGAGGCATTGGGATGTCAGTGGTTGCTGAGATTGGAGAGTTAGGGCCTTTGAAAGGGCTTTGATTTTTGTTAACCGGAGATGTTTCCATTGGCTCTGGTTTTGGAACTCCCTGTTTTATGAAAGATTAACAGTAAGATTGCAATTTAAGGAAAGATAACAATATTGTTTATTTCTAAAATATAGGAGGTTTCTTACAGGAGCTTGTTGAGTATGATCAAATTCGTCTTCTGAAGATCCAAGGACATCCAATTTATGGCCTTTATAGTATTGTATTGCACCTTTTGGACCCAAAGAAGTTTTCTTAAATCTTTTTGGCTGAGAAAAGAGAAAGATTAGGCCTATCAGAAAGAAAATGATTGAAAAGTTTTAAGAACGGGAATACCTTGGGTTTTGGAATGGTTTCTGGAGTGTTAACTTGCTGAGTGATAGATCTCTTATCAGCATCCTTAGCACTAGTAGCCTTAGCATCAGCAGCTTAATAAAAATCAAAAAGCCAGCTTTGCAAATTAAAACAATTGAGACTAGATAGGCCAGATGGTGAACTTGATACCTTTCTTGGCCCGTGATCTAGTTCGATTGGCTGGTGGTGATGGGACTTTGGAGGCAGAAGAGGCTGTGGTTTGTCTTGATGAGCCGGGACCAGGTTGCTGAAGGTTTTGCTGCAACACAGTAAAAGGGGTGAATAACCATTAAATCACATAAAAGGCCAAGAAGAGTTTGTGAAAACATACTTGTGGAGCTTGAGAAGGAGTAATGGTGTGGGCCCAATATTGTGACCACCATTGATTGAAGTAAGGATCGGTAGCAGTAGTGACAGTAAATGCTTTGAAAACAAAACCCAACTTCAAATGGTTGAATTTATTGGTCACTTTCAGAACCTCTTCTTGAGCATCGAATCTTACCCTCCGGTGAAAATTCTGATTGAAAGAAAGATATGGGGGCAAAGGAATTAATTGGGTTAAACCGAATTGTCGAGCAAAATGAGAAGGGTTGTAGTGTTCTACTCCAGACCGGCTGTAATGAGGGCCAGGTTTGGTAAGGCCATAATGCAAGTCCCTACCAAGAAGACAAGAAGCCCAACAAGAGTAAAATTCTTCCTTTTCTTGTTCGGAAGAGCTCTCAGACGGTTGGAAAAGCCAAGAATGAGCAGTTTTGCAGTTCATCAAAGGCATGAATTGAAGGGGAGATCTATTTTTGCATTTGGTAAAAAAGAAAGTGAAATATTCAGAGACAGAATAGGTGGGAGTAGGTGCTTATGCATAAGAAAAGGAAATTAGTGGGTCATGGATAGAAGGTCGAACTGGAGGAGCAATCTCTGGAAAGTGTAATTGGAACCACATTTGTAAGAGCCACAATGGGCCACCAGTGAGTGTGAAATTGCTGTTTTGAATGTCATACATACCTCTGTACAAATGAGCTAAAACTAAGGGTGCCAGAGCATAAATACGACCATTGGCCAACCCTTTGGCCAGGGGTACTAGCTCTTTTGTGACTTGGATGGTTGGGACACAAAGCAAGCACTTATTAAGCCAACATAGAACAAAGGCAACGTGCTCATCATCATCAATCGGCATATCATCATTCCCTTTCTTTGCCGAGATGAAAGAGCCATGAGAACCCTCTGTTGATTTGGCACCATCAGGTTTTTCGGGGAATTCAAAAGAGATTTCAAGAGAATCGATAAGGCAATTAACCTCTATCCCAGTAGTTTTCAGGCCAGTTAGGAAATAGATGTCCCTCATGGTAGGACTCATCATCCCACATTGAAAGTGAAAAGAATTGGTAGTTGGAGACCAAAAATGTGAAGCCACGCATAAAAGGGATCTATCTTGAGGAGCGGCCATTGTAAATCGGCTGAGAAGAATAGCATCATAAATTCCTTGTTGCTTCCATGTTGCCGATTTATTAGGAGCCATTCGATCGACCCAAGCAACCCAATCGGGAGTTGGAAAATGCCAGTTTCGTACACTGACTGGAACTTTGGTATTGTTTTGGAATTGTGATTGGGCAAGAACGAAAGGAAGCTGGGATTCGGCAAGGGGATAGTGAGAATCTAACTCGGTAGGGGGATATTGAGTAAAGGCTGGCCCTAAACCAAGTGAACCAGAGGGTAGAAGGATGATATCATCAAGGTAGAGTCGATTTGGGGGAAGAAGATCAATAATTTGGTGAGTTTTTGCTGCATTTGAATGATGATCACGAACTGGCGATTCTAATGGAAGCTCAGCTTTATCAGATTTGGGGTCCATTGCTGAATGAAAAGTAAAGGCTGAAGAAAATTCGGCTAGGGTTTTGCAAGAAAGATAAGGAATGGGAATGAGAATAGGTTGATGAATATAGACGCTATATATATACATAAATGTGTGTATCAATATATATGTGTAGAGATAAGGGAGCACTTAATGATAAAGTTGGTTGCGTTTTGGGAAGTGGAGTTTTAGGCTATTAAGTGATGATCAATAGGACTCTTGAAACCTTATCATGCAATTGGGAAGGAACAAAATGGAGTGTTTGATAATTTCAAAAATAAAAGAGGCAAAACCTTTTATATTTGAAATTAGGGGGCATTGTTGACACCCCATTTTGACAAGGCAAGATGATCAATTGTGTGATGAAGTTGGGCCAAGAAATGAAGAAAGTTTAGGCCTAATGCATTGGGATGAAATTAAGAAAAGGAAAATAATGGCCTAGGCTTGAATGGATGTCCAAGTTGGTGTATTAATTAAAGAGGAAAAAAACAAATATGAGGGTTGGGCCGAAAGATTGGTTATATTCTGGCCCATCAGCATCAATTGAATAAGGAAAGAAATGCTGATGAATAAAAATAGTATTTATCTATATATACGTAAATGTGTATATAGATATGTATGCTATTAGATAAGAAGTGATCAAGTTGTTAGAGGAGTGAAGAGTTTGAAATGCAAAAAAACCAAGATAAAGAAAGGAAGGAGTTCAAAGTGAAGAAGGATTTGACATTAACCGGTCAAATAAAGTTGGAGACATTATCTATTTAGTGATATTTAAATGTTAATTGTTTTAGTTTAAAATTTAGATAAGGATAATGGTATTATTAGATAAGTGTGTAAACAAACTTCTTGGGAGTTTGTTATTTTATAGTATTATAAATAGAGATCTCTATTTAACAGTGAAAGATGTCTCACACCAATCAAACAAATCAAGTACTACACTTGTCATTTTCTTGTTTTTAATTTTCTTGCAAAGTCTTTTATTTTAAATTCAGATTTATCACGTTAATTCAATCCTTCGGTTCATTGCTTTCAAGTTATTACTTTCATTCAATTTCGTTTATTTCAATTGCCAGTTTAATTAATTGCCCTGTTATTTCATTTTCTTTCAAACTCTCAAAGTTCCCTTTTAAATTTAAGCTAATATTTTTCGCAATATACATTCACCTTTTTTCATTCAAACATGTCAATTGTTTTTGTGAAATCGATGATTTCCAATGTTACATTCCCAATTGTTGAAAGTCCTCTTAATTGAGGCACAGAAAAGAACTCAAAGAAGGAGTTTCATGTTCTCCCTCCTACGCATCGCTTGAAAAGTCGAATCCAAGGAGACTATCTTTGTTTTCTGACCAACCTTTGGAGCCTAGGTCAAGGTTCCTGGCCCGCCCGCACAAACCGACATAATCGGCTGACCTAGCCGATTTAAGAGGAAACAAAAATACATTCTCATATTTTAATTGTCCTAGTCAAAATTGTTTTCCAACCAGAAAGACTAATGTAATATAACAATCACAAATTACATAAAATAAATTATGATTTTAATTCCCAAATTTCTCAAGCTTAAATCCAATAAAAAATTTCATTACAACACCTCACCTCTTTTCAATTTTTGACAAACACATACAGAAATACATACATACAGTTACAAACATATACACATAGGTATATAATCATGCACCGATCTATAAAGGGCTCATCCACTGGCACATAGCAACTTGAACGGAATAGGGGGCAATTGACCCCTTTGAAATTTAATTTTTTTAATAGTAATACAAATTATCTTAAGGGATTTATATAAAAAAAGATGATATTTGACCCCTAGTAAATTTTCTAAAATTTTTGCTTATTGCCCCTCAATTTCAAAGATTAGATAAAATTATTATGTTAAAAAATAAAAATACCAAAAAATTATATGTAATATATAAATTATTTAATGAAACCATATTTTATTTCTTATGGTTTATCTAACCCACAACTAAGAGCTCATAAAGACACAACCAACATCCCAAAACCCATTTAACCAAGCCCACGATAACTTCTAATTTAATTAAAACACAATCCACAAGGCTATAACTAACATCCCAAAGCCCATTTAACCCATTCCACAATAACTTTTAATTTAATTAAAACACAACCCATAACTCACTTGTCCAAGGATGTGGTTGAGTCATCCACCTAGATATTTTGAAAAACTAGACATATGGCCCCTGAAATTTTAAAACTTCTCTTATGCCCCCACAATGTATTATGAAAAATATCTTATATATTCCCCATTAATATTATAAAAACTTTCTTATACTCCCATTAGAATTACTGAGTATCTCATTAAAAGTACGTCCCTCTAAAACTTCAGTTTTAAAATTAAAATCATTTTATTGGTAAATTTTATGTGTATAGCTATAATATTGTACGGAATAAATAGTAATTTTATCGAACCTTTATTTGAATTATTTTTCTCATTTTACTCAACTATGTTTTCTATTGTTGTCAGCTAATGATTGATTTGAGACTTAAATTGTAAATTTATTTGTTTTCATCTTTTAAAAAAAATCAGTTGATGTTGAATTATGATAATTTCAATAAACAAATATTATTTTTGCCACAGCTCTCTCTAAAAACTATTTTCTATGCCGTCACAACCTCTCCCTCCCTACCCTAAATACTTTTTAAGCCCGTCCTTATATATAATGTTATACAAACAGAATACATGACATGCACACACATGCATATACATATATATATATATATATATATATATAAACACAAATATACACATATATATACACACACATATGTATATACATACATACATGTATACACAACATACATGTACATAAGTAAAAACACCAATATATATACACAACATACATACACAAATAAAAACAGACATATATATACACATATAATGTGTAAAAAAGCATGCAAATACACACATATTCAAAAAATCCATAAATACATATATAACATGATATGAGCCGAATGTTGCACATTTTAGGCCCCTAACTCCATATTATTAAGTCTTATTATCACATTACTTGGTATTTTTATCCGATTTGTGTGTTTAAGGGTGTTTTAGGTGCTTAACGCGAAAAATAAGTGAACTTTAGTGAATTAACTAAACTCGGGCCTTACACCTATTCAAAAGAGAAGAAAAACGGAGAAAATAGGATATTTGAATCAAGAAACGCATTCCGAAGGGCGAAAAGAAAATTATACAAGTCTTATATATTAATATACGTGTCACAGGAACAAACTTCGTTCAAAAATACGAAAAGTAACAAAAAGTCAAAATTTGTTATTTCCGATCGAAGTTGGGCGCTTACAACAAGCAAAACGTGCCTGGAAAGTGATTTTTGTGCTTACCAAAGCTCATTGGGCACTTAAGTGCACGTGCTCAAATTTTACCAACGTTAAAGTGCACAAAACTAGGCACTTAAGTGCAGCTTAGTGGGCGCTTAAGCGCAGGTCCTAAGCGCTAGCTGCAATGCAGAATTCCAGTTTCGATGCAACTCAAACTATCTTGACCCAAACACACTCCAACACATCAAATGTGACGCCCCCAAAATTCTACAACTCCCGGACCGGGACATCCGAGGACTCCGAGGTGTGATCCATATATAGAGCGACCAAATAAGATCATAAATAACAATAAAATGAATGGAATAATGTTAATAACAACAATTCCATACACAACTAAGCGGAGACTAAAACCAAATGATACACAAGGCACATCGAGACGTCGAAAGAATACATCTTTACAACGATGTAAGGATACCAAATACAAGCAGGAGATACGCCAATAGACTGGCTCCCAAGAAATATAATAACAGTCCCAGTATAAAGGGACAAGCAAAGGAAAACTAATAGGAACAACATTATGTGAAAATGTCCCGGTCCAGTAACGGCATCCGCTCCACAAGCCATCCTGCAAGAAGAACCTGGTACGTGAAACTGGGGGTGGGGAAAAAGGTGAGCTCACTAGCTTAGTAGGAGAAACCCTAAACTGTCACATCCCCCGACTGTCAAAGTAATTTTAACCAACCCGTGTACATGCATTTATCCTAGGTTCTGTCAATCATCCCATATGGCACTCACGCCAATACGAGATCCCTGAAACACATCCCTCTAGTCCCTACCATGCATCAACAAATAGTGCAACTAGCACATAGTGAAACCATAACGTAACAACACATGGAAAATGCACACCTATATATATATATAGATAGATAGAGAGATGGATAAACAATATAAGTCACGTAGCAAGGACCACACCAGAAATAACTATAACTCATACCCACCAATCCAACACTGATAGTCTATACAACGCTTGTCACCAAACCATGTGAACAATCGCTCATACTCACTAACACCCTAGGAAGGAGAACAACTCACACTTCCTACACCACGAACATACTAAGCTCCTAATAACCACATCACCATCAATACATCCACCAAGAAATATCCTGTCAAGCCCTTAAAACTCCCGAAACTCTAATCTAGATAATCAGCGAATTTCCAAGGGATGACGTCAGTCAAACAACCTCTAGAGTCAACAATAACAAGAAAATACATGGAATAACAATGAAAAATATACTCCATGCCTAATTGAATACTAGAAAATCAATAGTATTCTCTGATACCAACTGACACGTCCCTAAATTCCTAAGACTCCCGAACCGGGACATCCAACGAATCCAGGATGTGATCCTTAATACGAACGACCAACTAAGATATCATTAACCATAAAAACGTATGGAATAATGATAAAAATGGTATATTTCATACCCAAATGAATGATAGAACAAAGCAGCGGATTCTAACAAAAATCGGGCAGAGTTCGGTTTGTAACTGGAACATCTGGACACACAAGCACAATAGAATAACCTGCCAATAATAGTTCGATAATGACAACGGCTCACAGGCCCAACATTCATCAATCCTACTAGGGCAGAGGCAGTGGAAAGAATCACCGCTACCCCTACACAACCCTCTACAATCAACAGAGCCACAAATGCTTGAATAAGAATACAAAAATGCACCTGGTAGTCCAGAATAGATACAATAACATCCTGAAATAATAAATAGAGGAAATAAAAAATACACCAATAGGGATATGCCAACAGACTGGCTACCAAGAGAAATATATGATAATCCCATGCAAAATGGGTAAAGAAACTGACAGCAGATAACTATCATCCCCAAACCAGTCACGCTGCAACCGTAACCGCATCACCCTGCGCAACTGCAAAACCTGTAACAAGGAAAAACCATAAAAAAATAGCTGTTTTACCACATGCTACCGTAGCAGCAACATTTCCTGCAACCTTGCGTGGGAATACTAGGGGGCAAGGAAATATCCCTTTGAGCAAATAAGCTCAGTGCGAAAAATGATATTCTAACTACCATATCCTCTGATAGTTTAGGTAATGCTAAACCATCCAGTAAGATACATAGCCCACAACATAACCCAGCCACGACAACCCAAGGTACCTGCTCATATACTACCGTACAAAAGTATATAGGGGACATATATATATATATATGTATATATATATAAGTACACAACATGAGTCTGTAAGGTACAACTAAGACTCGTACTCCAAGTACCAACACCAGTAGTCTACACTACTCTCACCAATGTACACTAGGTACATAACACCCAGGTCTGATCTAACAAATCATCAAGCACTCACAACGCTAACCAGAAAATCTAAATAGAGGAAAAACACACTCACCTCTAATATCTACAGGACTCAAAATCCACAAATAGTACCAAGGAATAATCATAACTCACTCCCTGAGAACACAAGAGGAAGACCACTTACGTCCTTGCGTATTAACACAACCATCATCTATATATATATATGTACAGTATATATATAACAAACATTGACTCATTCCTAGAGAAAATCTATACCTCAAGGATGGAATCACCTCATCATATCACCATACGAAGATCTCAAAATACCATCTCCAACAAGGTCAACAAATCACCAATACTCTCACTATCGATAAGGAACGCTAAACGGTCGAATCTCGAAGAGTACCTAAATACTACTCTCATGACAACCACATAAAAGTCAAGGAACCAAAGCAAGGGAAAAGAAGTCCCAAGGCTAAACCAACGGATAACCGAGACAACATCGTCAAGGTTAAAAACACCATAAGTGTTTAGGGAGAACACCTGGACAAAAGAAACCAATCCACTCGGCATCTATGCCCCTAACATGTGTAACAACTCAAATCACCTAGGTGGTGATATCAACAACCAAGAAGAAGTGAAAGGCAACATTATATGTGTGCACTAAACAACACCAAGCCTCATACCCGAGACTTAGAAATGATCCGAAGCAAAGCTGAAACAAGAAACCGCCTTTCAAAACTCTACAGGATGAGATATTGAGAAAGAAGTCTCAAAATCTCAGAATTCACACAATGAAAATTATCGCCTTGCCCCCGTTCTCCGTCGTTCGCCTGTCCTGGCTATGGTGGTAGCCAACAACGGGGTTTTCCTTTTAAATACAATGAGTTTGTTTTCAAAACTTGAAAAACTCCGTTTCCGACATACATCCAGATAAGAGTGACTATAACTCCAAGGATTCCTATAATGTCTAAGAGGACAATAAAGGAAGAACAATACGTTGGACTCACGGAACACAACCATCCGTTTCCAACTCCACAAATCAAATGATAACACATGGAAGAGGTTCGACACTACGCCGTAACCGACGACTCAAGGAGTGACATACAAGTCAAAAACATATCCTCTAGTATACAAAGGATAGTACAAGAATTCTTAGGAGAATGAAATAAGAACGAGAAACAAGACTGCAGAGCTACAGTACCTCAAATATTTAATATCATAAATAGGGAAAACTAGTGGCCGATACCACGGAACTAACTAGTTTCAATCAATACATTTTCCAATTCATTATAACCTCAATTTCACATTTGATATCAACTCTATAGATTACTAATAGAACCAAGAGACCACTGCCACTCAACTAGACAGGTTCAATCACAACCTCGTCTAACCGCACTCAAACCCTCAAAAATACGGTAAAGGATGCATCCCTCTAAATGGGAAAGAAACATCCAGGGTCAGTAATATGCAACCAACCAAAACCATAAGACTATCACCCGCCTTCTCAAATCTTAATTGATACTAGAATCAATCCCTGACCTCAAATCTCAAAAGAAATCACTATGCCAATATACTTAACCTCCCCCAAGGGTACAAAAGTATATAATCGGAAGTATAAAAATATACATTTCATTATACTTTTTTAATTACCGCATGTAATCATTTTATTTCACATTAATCATTATCAGCTGAGCATTTTATAAAGATATTAATTTATTTGCAATATTCCTACTTAACATGCTCCAAAATCCACAGGCAATAATAACACATAATAGCCTGCTCCAACATCACATGTAATAATATTACATATACATGTAAATGAAATCACATAAATGCTACGCAAATACAATGTGACTCATAAACCTCATGGCGCAAACCTCATGAAACACATTTTGCCCAAAATAGGTTAACGAATACGCACTCACTCATACTATGAGAAAAGAGTACCGTACCAATTCTTCCCAAGTGATATTTTATCTTTCACATTCAACAAGGAAGACGGTTAGCACGAGACGACCCATGACAAAATATTCGTATAACGAATGCACGAGACGACCCACGACAAAAGATCCGAATAACGGATGCACGAGATGACCCGCGAATTCAAGAATGAGACGACTCGCCCTATACCCCATTCCCGACTCATTATTCCGTAGGATGGGAACACCCCCTGGCCAGTTGTTGCGACGATTCGACACAAAGACACCCACATAATTACACACCCCACATATACCAACACCATGATTTAACACTACACAATGTTCTCTATATGCATCCAGGGCCTCAATAATAATCATGTCTCAACATAAATATGTAATGCATCATATTTATGAAAATATCCACATGCTACCACATGAATCTCTTAATCTCTTTCACATGCTTTTAAACAATAAAGCAATAAACCACGACAAGCAATTATATCATGTAATCATGCTTGCAATTCGTCAACTTGTCATTTAATTCACAAGGAAACAAGTTCATTAATTTAAACATGCTTTTAATTCCCTTAAAGCAAATAGTCCACGTATCGTAAGGGGAACCTAGCATAACGTCTAAGTATTTCACGTCCCTCACGTTTACATACCCCTAACACCGTGAAAAGGGAACTAGTATAGCGTTCTAAGTTCACGTCTAACTTCTACAAAATTCTCTAACCCATTTTATGTTCTCAAGGGGTTACTAAGCCACCTATTATCTTTCAATTCAAATAGAAATTTATTTAATTTTACAAGAAAAATAATTTAATTAATTTTGCATATTAATTTCTAAGCCCTACCTCTATTCTAACCCAATTATAGATATTTAAATTCACAATTTAATATATCTATATTAAAATAAATATGGGCTTGCACACCCAAATCACGTCAATGATACAGAAGTGAGAATAAAATTTCCCACCTAAATTTACGCTTACAGAATAGCCCAAAATGGCCCATCGTGAACAGTACCGGCGCCCGAATATGGAGCCCGCCGACCAAAGTAACCCGAATACTTTTTTGAATATACTAAAACATTTGCCTCGACAACCTATACGATATATATGAAGCCCATTAGTAATAGGTTAATGAATTTAGGTAAATATAAAATAACCCAAACAAAAATTATAACCTATAAACGCGATTTCCCGACAAATAGCTCAATGAAAAATTACGAAATTTTAGTATGATGAATACTAAGTAGAGACGAAGCTACGCACCAAAAATCGGCCAAACCGAAAAAAATATAGTATGATGAATACTAAGTTCGGCTGAACCGGCTCTGTTGTGCGAACTGCTGTCGCTCCACCGTGCGCAGCTCCAGCAGCCACCACCTGTTTCGCCGATGACCTCCTACCAAGTCGCACCAACCCTCACCGCAGTTGTCGCGCGAACTTCAGCTCCCACAGGTCGCGCCTCTACGCACGACCACCAACCCTCCATGCCGACTCCTTCCTCTCTCTCTCTCTGTCAATCGCCGGAGATGATGATGATGGTGGAGAAGAAAGTCGTGTGAAGAGGAGATGAGGAAGAAGGAACTAGGTCATCTGCGATCATGAGTTTCTCACTCAATATACAGATATTTATCTATATATATAATTCCATATAAATATTATAAATAAATATACCCATATATATAATTACAATTAAATATATATATATACAATAAATCCCAAAATAAATTGGGAGCCTCCAAACGTAATCTTGCAAACCCGAAATAATAACGGGATGCCCAACAAACAATCCCAATTAAATTTACCGGGGTAGGAACCCAAACGTCGGAACACCTAACAAGTCTGATCAAATAAAACGTGTCGCCATCCAGTCGAAGCACTAAACTCAATCGTCGAAACGAAACTGCGTAGTTGAGAATAAGAACCCGCGTAATGTCATCCAGTCGACTTTAATACTAAACGCAAAAACTTTACACGCGAAATACCAAGGATAACATGAACGTCATGAATAAGTGACGTCATAACCGAAACTAAATCAGAAATAATTTGACGAAAAAGGAAAATAACACGGGGTGTTACAAATCCGCTTTCACATCAATGCTACTAATCACCTCACTTGTCACACCCCTCCATTTGTAGACCCAATACACGGGTATAATGGTCATTTCAACCTAAGGTAAGTCACCAAAGTCATCGGAAAAGAAAAGGGCAGTGAAAAAAATTAAACGACACATCAAACCGACCACTTCAAGATGACATATTTGCCTAAGGGTAAAATGATCATTTCAAGGGAAAAAAAGTAATTTTAAATTTTATCTCACATATTTAAAATAGGTCAAACCATAAAAATAAATGGGACTTAAATCGAAGCAACGAGACGAGAGATATGAATTTTTGAAAACCGTGTCGGACAACGCCGACCATAAATAGAAAGTTGAAGTACCCAACTTTCACTTATGTTAAAATAGTCATTGAAAGGGTAAAATGACAATTCATAGAAAGAAACAGGACCTAATTCGGAGGTGCGATGTGAGAGAAATGAATTTTTGAAAATTGGATTTCCCTAAACGAAAATCAAACCAAAGCTGAGGCTAGCGAGATGTTGCCCGTGACGAGATGTCACCCAAGTGCTAAAATTACCTAGACGATCAATGAAAACAACCTAGAAGGGGGGGGGGAGTGAATAGGTTTTTTGTGGATTTATTGACAAATTAATTATAATTGCGGAAAAGTCAATTTTAATCCGATACTCTATCAATTTAAATCATGCAAATGATAATCTAAATGCAGAAAATAAAGCAATAGAGACACATGATATTCTTACGTGAAAAACCTTGGAAAGACTCCAAGTAAAAATCACAGATACGCTCGGGTATCGATGCACTATGAATTAGAGAATTTGTCAGACTCTATGAAAACAGTACTTACAACCAATGTTATATGTTGTTCTTCACTCGACATCTAAAAGTTTAGATTCACTCGCACTTCACGAAGCTCTAGCTCCGCTCCGTACATTGACGGCTCTGTTTCTCAACAAATCAAATAACCACAAAGCTTCTCGCTCCGATCTCCGCACTCAGACGGCTCCGTTCTTCAACGGATCAAAGCAACCTTGTTGCAATCAGCAGTGTGTAGATTTTTCACAATCTATATGATTCAATTGTGCATAAGATCGTCAATGTAGAAATACGATAGAATCAACTCCAAAACAAGAGAGAACTAGAAGAATCACTCAATAATATTTTCTATCTCTATATCAATATCTTTGTAGAAGAATATGAACGATAAAAGTACTGCAGAGATCTCTCAAAGACGTAGCCTCCTCTCTTGTAGAACTTTGTATTTATAGACTATGTTGAGGAAAAACCCTAAGCTTACCCTTTTGTATAATTTCGCATTCAATTGAACCAAACCCTTAAATATGATGTATAATATGTGATATACACGTGCTTAAAGGTGTTTGGGTTGAACTCAAGGTGATTCGTGTCAACACGAATCAATTTGAGTCAAAATAAAATTTCAGCCCGATTATGAAATTTCCAGTTTTTTATTTAGGACACCTCTCACTCTTTTGACCATATCTGGAGCTACACACCTTGGTTTGAGGCATGTAATATATCGTTGAAACTCTGACTTCGAGATATTGATAATAGGCTCAAGCATCACTCCATTCGGGCCCCTTTTGACTTATATATGAGTTCCCGAATTTGACTGAAAAAATCTTGTCGAAATTACTGTTTCCTTTTTGAACTAGGATTTCTCCATTATTTAATCCTCTTATAATTGGGAATGAATCTAGTCAAATTTTGTGTATATATCCTTTATATAGGTCCTAGGATATATAGGAGTGTAGTCCAAGTTATAATAAGATACGTAACAACCAGCCAAAATTAACAAAAAATTCTTGTCGTAGCTACGCTTGAAGCGTAGGTCCAAGTGTAAAAACACCACTTTTCAACCACTTTTGAAACTGAAAGCGTAGGTAATTTTGTCCGAACCACTTTTCTCCGCAACTGTGCCAAAATGACCCATTTGACTCCCCGAGACTTTTTGCTTGAATTGAAAGCTACGGGAAATTTTGTTTTTGCCCTTCGGGAGAGATTTTTATCAATACACTCATTTTTACACTTCACTTGTATTATTCACTACTTCAATGCTTGATTCCGCATTTGTCGAAGCTTGTAGATGTTGTTGAAACCAACACGACATATCTAACACTCAACATGGTTATTGTCTAGAACATGCCATACATAAACAATTACAATAAATGTTCTTACAATCTCCCCCTTGACATTTCTGAGACCAAACTATGTTTTATAATATAGTCTCTCAAATAACAACATAACATTTATACCTATGAACACACACCGATAAACATATATATAAACTGTCACTTTGCTTTTATGATGGTCAACTAATCCTGTAACCACAACACTGAACAAACCATTAAATGCAAGTGTGGAAAACATATATTAAATGATCATAAGGGAAATACAATATCCATGTAAGCATAATGATCATAAAACACACACTCTTTCTCCTCCTCAAATCATTACTCCCCCTTACTCAAAACTTCTCCCCCTAAAACCGTTACTCCCCCTTACTGAATATTTTTCTCCCTTTTTGTCACTGAAATGACAAGGAACAACAAAAATAATTAAAGCACACGAGAGAAACAAGGGAAAACCTCAAAAAGAAAACATAAGGAAAGGATCACAGAGGATACTCAAGAGAATCTAAGCCAAGCACTAAATACTAAGATAAAGTACTATATTAGAATATATCGAGATTCTCAAGTAACATAAATCTTTACAATGCATGAACTTAAGACTAATGCATGAATGTAAAATGCAAAAGAACCAAAAAATCTATTTGTTTTTAGAACCAGGTGAGCAGGGCAGTAGAGACAATGAGTTAGTCATTAACACATCATATACGCATATTTGACTTAGTTATTATACACATGATAGTGAAGAAAATCAACACACATACCCTGTAGATATAAGCAGTCATAATGCAAGCTTTACATATAATTTGGATATATGAAAAATATTCAGGTGCAAGTAAACAACTAAGATGAAAACAATACGTGCTAATTCTAACAATCTTCTCACTAACCATGGTGATACATCATTTCAAAACCCAAACTCGAAGTCAAATTTTTAGCTTGGACCTTATTGCTAAATAAATAAATAAAAACTCAATTTAATCTTTTCAAATTTTTCACCATATCCCTTTTTGTCTTTCTTAGCTCCGAAACTAGGCTCGAGCTTCTTCCATGGGATTTATGCTCATTAGTCTTCTCTCCTTTTTACGCGAACACTCAATGCTTACTGAGGCAAGAGGCCCGGTTACTCAAATCAAAGAACTACATTTTCCATTTCCATATTTTAAATATCTCATTCTTTCATCTTTTCAACATCACCTCAACATTCATAAGCATAAAAAGGTATTTAAAAACATAAATCAATCTAGCGTAACTCATGAACCCACATATCACTTCGGATTAGATGAGAAAGACTAAAAGTTATAACAAGTATTACATTCATCTCCGAAGTAAAACAAGCACCCAAAGTTAATGAGTTCCAAAAATAATACTTAAGCATGTCAAGTGAATAACTCATAACCTCAGGTCAGACTAACAACCCCAACTCTCATAAGCATAAAAAGAAAAGTAAATATGAGAATAGTGTGAAATATGATAACTATTTGTACCATTAGCCAAACTCAACATGCTAAGATTTTTTAAAATAATTTTTATGGTATTTTTAGCCCTAATGATGCATGCATGAATAATCCTAATAGTATCAAAAACATAATGCATGCATAAAAATAATAAAAAATTAAACATGCAAATAAAATGAAAAAAATGCATGATAATGTATCAATTCTAGGATAAAAGATAATGCAAGATAATCCTAGAATGATACAAATGAAGACATTTATCCCAATGATAACATGCCACTAGATTTTCTAAGATGCACATGCTTTTGAAAATCTAATGATTTTTTAGAGATGTCTGTTAACTAAGAAGCTGTGGATATAAACTCAAGACCTTTCTTAGTACAAAATTTAGGAAATATGCGATACCGATTATCAGATTTATGTACACCTTCCAAAAGACAATTTTCAAAAGACTCATTTATAATGCATTAATCACGTCGGAAATTGACATATTGATAATCATTGCATATCTGGCTAATGCTAAGTGTTAGTCACTAATTGACCCTAGAGTGGGGGTGAATAGGGTGTTCAAAACTCTATTTCAATCTTTTTGGATGTTAAAACATGCTATATAAAAATAACAACTACTTTAAGAAACAAGTAATTATTTCAATGATAAATTCAATTTAATAAATCTAGTAAATTATCACTCGGTTAATACAACATGCACAATATTGAAGTAAACAGAAAGAGATTGAGACCGTGATTTTTTCGAGGTTCGGTAACTCCTACTCCTCGGCTCAAGAATCCCTTCTTGAGACTTTTCCCGATCCTTTCACTAAGGCCCTTCCTTCACAAGTGGAATGACAAACCTTTACGACACAAGCTCACAAGCTTGTCTCTCAATCAAGACAACAATCCTCTCTTGAAAAATGTTGGCCTTCACTTGCCCGAGATTACAAAAATTGTATGTAATCAATTGTATCACTCAAAAACCCTAAGGTTTTTATAGAAGATAAATCAAGATAAACTCAAGTGTTTTTGGTGATTTTTCAACAGCTCTAGATATGTATACTCAAATGATATAATCAATGAATAATATTTGGAGAATAAGAAGAGATAAACTCAAACGTTTTGCATCCTAGCCTTCAATGGCTTTTTCAATGACTGTATGTGAAGATGAAGACTTAGTATTTTTCTCACATATAGAACTACTTTCTTACAAACACACATCTCTTTCTTTTTATATGGAGGCTTTAGGGTTTTGAGATTGGATATCACATTTGAAATGAGACAAGAGCCGTTTCAAAAAGTTTGAGACAGTTTGCTCAAATGATGGAAAAACGTTTCTGTAAAAATTCAGAATAATGAAGATTTAGTTGACTACACAACAACCTTTATTCGACTATACAGTCTCTTCAAATAATTCATAATTCATTGTCTTGGTTCAGTCGACTACACAGAGGGACTTAGTCGACTAAATGGTGGTCTTTAGTCGACTACTAAGAGGCTTTAGTCGACTAAAGGATGTAATGAAATTCCAGTTAATCTTTGGAATGATTTAGTTGACTACTTCAAAGGGTTTAGTCGACTACATGGTGGTTTAGTTGACTACATGATGTGTTTAGTGGACTATAGCTCAATTTGAAATAAGACCCTAACTTTCGTCATGGTTTAGTCGACTACATGATAAGTCTTACTCGACTATGACTTCAAAGAAAACTGGTTTTTAAATAATTTTTCATTCATTTTGAGTTCGGTTAATTTATTACTTGAGCTTATAAAATATTACAAACACATAAAATACCTTGTTACAATGATCGCACCCCGACCTATCTACCCCGAGTCTTGAGTCTTCGAATTTTGCCTTTTTGTTGAATATTGGATCTTTTTCCGTTTTCGTGCTTCAATTTCTTTCTTGCTTTTTCGCTTTTGTGTAAGCTTTCTTTCCGAGCAAGTTTTCGAGTCTTTCTCTTGTCTTTTGCTGAAAACATGTAACTTGATTTTTCATTAGTATCAAACAGTCTTTTAATGGTTTGTTATCATCAATTTTGGTATTGTTTACCGAAAGTAAATTTCAAGGCAACAATCCCCCTTTGATGTTGAAAAAACATTTTTGTGTTTGCTTGGTAGTGGTGAGACATCAAGTGATGTTCCCCCTCAATATGTGCATAAAATGTTTGTTCAAATGCTCCCCCTTTGATTAATGGGCATTTCGATACAACTACTGTTTAGGCACATTTGATATAATAAAAACAGTGTTTCATAGATGATTCGAATTGAGTACAAGCTATTATACTAATGAAAAAGGAAATAACAACAACAAGCCGAGAGGTGTACGAATGAGGGGCCGTGAGATCAAGACGAAGATCATCAATGGAAGAGGCGAGACTAGAGATACAGATAGAGATTTATTGATCAAAATTAGGTAGGCGCTCGTTGACCTTTTGAATTGCTTCTGTATTCTTGGTGACAGTTTCATCTAGGCGCTGAAGCACTTGGTCATGTTGCTTAAGTATGTCCGCATTGCTCTGAACAACCCCAAGAATTTGGTTAAGAAGAGCAACATGAGCACTAGTCTCAAACACAGGTAAGGCAGAAACATTGTCCAATGGAGGAACCGAGGAAGAGGCTTCTTGGCACGGTGCAGAAGTGCCTATGGCTAGGCATGGACAAGGAATATGCATATTATCGGGAATTAAATTTCCTTCGGCATCAGAGGTGATTTGCATATGCTTGACATGAGTAGGGTCGAGAAAAATAGGATGATGCTCGGACACCTCATTGGGAAAAGAAAAGTCGTCCTGCTAAAGTAGATAGGTAATATGGGTAGGAAACAAAAGTAATGACATTATGAATTAACCTTGCCTCGGGTAGGAGCTTAGAGGCGAGAGGGCAGGCTGTCTGCGTGGTCTCTTTGTCGATGCAAATTGTTCGAACTGCCTCAAGACAATCAAACCTATCAGCAGTGTACCAATCCTTCTTTGAAGAATGGCGGACTCTGTCATCAAGAAGCGAAAATATGCGATTGATTTCCTTGTCTGGAAAAGTCACATCGCGACCTGCCAAATGAATCCAAAGATGTGGGAGAATGTATTCCTTGCGATTTTGTAGAGAAACATAAAATGCTTTGACAACACGAGGAAGAACTGGGATGTGGAGGGAAATGAAGAAATACCAACCAATAGCTCTGAACAATTCGAATGTTTGAGCCCCAATTTCAATATGGAGACTTCGATTGATGATTCGGCACGGGGTAGGAAGACGATGGTCAAAGATGGTGATGAATCGATTTTGAGCACTTTCACCTTCAAGAAGAACCTTTAGAAGCAGAGGTGCATTTGATTCATCTTCCTCTGTAGTAGCTGGTATGGAGGGAGGAGGACATGGAATAGTGGAGCTTTGGCCACCATCAATTCTTGAGCATTTCCGGTTCAAGCCACGAGTTTTGGGTGCCATTTGTAGAAGAGAAAGTGTGAATATATATATACATATATATGTATTGATATATAATGGTGTATATAGAGATATATATATATATATGAGAGAAAGCGAATGGGTAGAATGAAATTGGGTGAAGAATTTATAGGGAAATAGATGGAAATGTGAATTGAATGAGAAATGGAGAGGGAATGAATGTGTAAATGAGGGGTTGAGAGTTATGGAGAAGAGAGGGAATGGATTTGGATGAGGAATGTGGGAGAGGCGAATGAAGAAGATGAAGTGGAGGCCAGGTTATATAGAGGACATAGTCGACTAAGGGCTGGTTGAGTCGACTATGTGGGCCATTTAGTTCACTAGAGCTAGGGGTTTAGTCGACTAAGAGAGGACGAAAGTTAGGAAAGAAATGCAAGAGGTGAGTAGTCGACTATGAGCATTAGTTTAGTCAATTAAATCAAAAGAAATTTTGAAAAATATTTGAAAACTGGTGAAAATAGGTAAAATAAATAAATAAAAACAAAATAAAAATAAAAAATAAAAAATATGAAAGAATTTAGGTTCAAACATCAATATCCATGGCCATTCCGATTTCTCTGTGAATTTTTGAAAACGATTCGTCAGCGAGCGGTTTAGTGAAAATAACCGCTAACTGATTTTTAGAGTCAATAAAAACCAATACAACGTCTCCTTTAGCAACATGATCACGTAAGAAATGATGCCTAATCTCGATGTGCTTGGTTCGTGAATGTTGAATAGGATTCTTAGATATACAAATAGCGCTAGTATTATCGCATTTAATGGGCACATGATTGAAGAAAAGACATAAATCAAGTAATTGCTGCTTAATGTAAAAAGTTTGATCGCAACTACTGCCGGCTGCAATGTATTCGGCTTTGGCCATAGACAATGCAACGAAATTTTGCTTTTTACTTGTCCAAGATACTAGAGAGTGTTCTAGAAAGTGACATGTTCCGCTTGTGCTACTTAATCCATTCTACATCCCACAAAATCGACATCCGAATAGCTAATAAGATCGAGTGAAGTCCCAAATGGATACCAAAGCCCTAAGTTAATTGTACCACTTAGGTAGCGAAAAATACGTTTCACAACAAGTAAGTGAGATTCTTTAGGACACGATTCAAAACGAGCACTTAGGCACACACTAAACATTATATCTGGCCTACTAGCTATTAAGTAAAGCAAACTACCGATCATGCCTCTATATTTAGTAATGTCAACACATATACCATTTTCATCTTTATCAAGCTTAATAGAGGTACTCATAGGAGTTATGGCATGTTTGGTAACCTCCATACCAAATCGCTTTAGCAAATCTTTAGTATACTTGGATTGGCTAATGAATAAGCCATCCGAGCTTTGCTTGATTTGTAACCCTAAAAAGAAGTTCAACTCACCCATTATGCTCATTTCAAATTCATTTTGCATAGTTGTAGCGAATTCCTTACATAATGAATCGTTTGTTGAGCCGAATATAATGTCGTCAACATATATTTGGGCAATCAACCAATTTTTCTTAACGGTTTTTGTAAAAGTGTGTTATCAACTTTCCCTCTTGTAAAACCATTTTGTGTCAAAAACCCGCTAAGTCTCTCATACCAAGCTCTAGGAGCTTGCTTTAAACCATATAGAGCCTTAACATGATTTGGAAAAAGGTAATTTTCAAATACGGGTGGTTGCTTTACAAAAACTTCTTCTTCTATGATGCCATTCAAGAAAGTACTTTTAACATCCATTTGATAAAGAGTAAAATTTCTATATGATGCAAATGCAAGAAGAATTCTAATTGCTTCTAATCTAGCTACAAGTGCAAAAGGCTCATCGTAGTCGATTGTTTCCTCTTGATTATATCCTTGAGCTACTAATCTTGATTTATTTCGAATAATTACTCCATTCTCATCCTTTTTATTTTGAAAAACCCATTTTGTGCCAATTATAGTTTGATTTGCGGGTTTAGGAATTAAATGTCAAACTTGATTATGTTTAAATTAATTTACTTCCTCTTTCATTGCTACCATCCAAGAATCATCACATTGAGCTTCGTGAAAATTCTTGGGTTTGATTTGAGATACAAATGCCATGTGATTGCAAAAGTTTTTAAGCTGAGATCTAGTACTAACCCTTTTTGATGAATTACATATGACTTGATCAAGAGGATGATTGTGTACAATCCTCCATGATTTAGGCATTGAGTTGGTCAAGTCATCATTGGATTGATGCTCAACTTCACTCCTCTCCTTTTTGCTACTTGATGAGTTGGAGATATTGAGAGTATTTAGATTATCCTTAATCCCTACAACCTCATCTTCTTCTAGGTCAATTCTAGGTGATAGTGGTGGAGGTGATTCATCAAAAACAACATGAATTGACTCAACCATGGTTAAAGTCCTCTTGCTAAAGACTCGAAAAGCTTTACTTCTTGAAGAGTACGCTAGAAAAATTGCTTCATCTAATTTGGAGTCGAATTTTCCTAAGTTATCATTTAACACAAAACATTTACACCCGAACACTTTGAAATACCCAATATTGGGCTTTCGACCATTCCACAACTCATAATGTGTTTTTTCCAATTTCATTCGAATAATGACTCGATCAATTATATGGCAAGCGATATTTACTGCTTCCGCCCAAAGGCTTCGGGGAAGGTTGTGTTCCTTTAACATGGCTCTAGCCATTTCTTGTGAAGACCTATTCTTTCTTTCAACTACACCATTGTGTTGAGGGGTTCTAGGGGCTGAGAGATCATGAGATACACCAAGTTCATCACATAATTTCTCTAAGTCTTGATTTTCAAATTCCCTACCCCTATCACTTCTAATTTTCTTGATTTTCAAATCTTTTTTATTTTGAATGATTCTATAAAATTTATCAAGAATGGAGTGAGTTTTATTTTTATGAGAAATAAAGTGAACCCAAGTATATCTAGAGTAGTCATTGACTATAACAAGTACATAGAGTTTCCCGACTAAGCTAGCCGCTCTCTCCGGACTAAAACGATCCATTTGAAGTAGCTCTAATGGTCTAGAAGTGGTAATGTTTTTCTTTCTCTTGAAAGAGGACTTTACCTGCTTGCCTATTTGACATGCGCTACATACTTTATCTTTTTAAAATTTAGTCTTTGGGAGGCCTTTGACTAAATCATTTTTGGATAAACGATGAATGAGGTCCATGCTAGCATGTCCTAGGCTTCTATGCCATAACCAACTATTTTCGCTAGATGTGACGAAATATTTAACCTCTTGTTCATGCAATTCACATAGCAACATAGTATAAAAATTTCCATTTCTTTTAGCATTTAATAGTTGCTTCCCATCTTTCTCAACTATGCATGCATTTGGCCTAAAGATAACATCATAACCCTTGTCACACATTGACTAATGCTAAACAAATTATGATTCAAACCATCAACTAAAAGCACATTATCTATAGAGAGAGAAGAGGATATACCAATTGAGCCAATCCCTATAATTTTTCTTTTAGAGTTATCTCCAAAAGTTACGTTTTCTCCTTCATAGGATTTTAGAGAAATGAACTTTGATTTGTCCCCGTCATATGCCTTGAGCATCCGCTATCAAGAAACAATTTTTTCTTTGATGCGGATTTCAAGCATACCTACAAAACAAGTTTAAGTAACGTTCATTGGTACCCAATCAATTTTGGGTCCATTAAGGTTAGATAGAGATGCAATAGTTCCTTTTGGAACCCAAATCATTTTTGTTACTACATTCTCCTTTCTATGAAAGCATGCAATAGTTCCTTTTGGAATCCAAACCATTTTTGTTATAATTTTCTTCTTCCTATGAAGGCATGCATTAGCTTTGTGTCCATTTCCCTTGCAATAGTAGCAAGTAATATGTTTATAATCATTGGAAGATGTGTGAGATGATTATCTTGTAAATGTATAACTAAATGTTTTTCTCTTTTTCAAAATAAGAGCATCTTTGTCAAAAACATCATACCCTAGACCACTTTTCTCAAATGATCTTTTTTGTCTTCCTAATATAATGCTTAGGTTCTCTTTTCCATTTGTAAATTTAGCTAAGACATTTATTTGATCATCTATATTACTTTTCAAATGATTATTTTCCTTTTCTAGCTCAATGTTTTTGTCATTGCATAAATCATCTAAGTTGGAATTAGTAGAATTGCATGAAGATTTAAGTTTCTTAAGTAGAATATGTTTGCTAGCTAATTTTTCAAATTCATCATGTAACTCTTCAAATGCATCTTGCAATTCATTATAATTGACGAGAAGTTCATCATATGACAGTTTGGATTTATCTAATGCATGTGAATGTAAATGTTCCTCATCTTCATTTGCCATGAGATAAGTATTTGCCATTTCCTTGCCATTCTCCTCCTCATCCGACTCACATGAGTCATAGTCATCCCATGTATCATTCATAGCCATATTGTTTGCCCTTTTCTCATTTTCCTTTTTGAGCTTAAAACAATCACTCTTATAGTGTCCCGGATTTCCAGAATTGAAACAAGTTGGGGGTTCCCTTTTCCTAGGCTCGCCTTTTAGTTCGATTCTCCTCATGAATCTTCCACTGTTGGCATTCTTTCTTTGAAGGAATTTCTCGAATTTTTGGGTGATCAAAGCAATGTCCTCATCCACTTCTTCTTTAGTCGGCTCATTGGCTTCACTTTTGGTAGAGGCTTGCAAAGCTACACCTCTTTTTGGCTTGGTGTCTTCTTCACGAGATTTTAAAGTGATTTCCCAAGTGAGAAGGGAACCGAATATCTCATCAAGACTCATGGTGTTGAGATCATGTGATTCTTCGATTGCCGTAACTTTTGCATCCCATTTGGCCGGAAGAGTTCTAAGAACTTTGCGTGAAGCATCGGATTTAGGAATAATTCTACCAAGATGCTTTAGTCCATTCAAAATATTTGTAAAATGAAACATCATAGAATTTACATTTTCATCATCTTTCATGGCAAACAATTCATATTCATGCATGAGTATGTCAATTTTGGATTCTCGTACTTGTGAGGTACCATCATAAGTTACCTCAAGCTTATCCCAAATTTATTTAGCCGTTGAACAAGTAGATACACGATTAAATTCATTTGGACTCAATGCACAATTTAGATTTACTTTGGCTTTAGCATTGTAGGACATGAGCTTACGGTCATCATTATCCCACTCATTGGGTAATTTGGGAATGGTTTTTCCATCAATGAATTTGGTTAACACAAAAGGACCTTCAATGACTACTTGCCATATTTGGTAGTCAATAGCTTGAAGAAAATCTATCATTCTAGTATTCTAGTAGCTATAGTTTGATCCATCAAACCATGGGGGCCTATTGTTAGATTTTCCTTCAACGTGAGTGACTAAATTTGAGGCCATGATCATTCTCTAAGACAGTTAAGTCTAAAATGGATAGAGATCAAGCTCTGATATCAATTGTTAGTCACTAATTGACCCTAGGGGGGGGGGGGGGGTGAATAGGGTGTTGAAAAATCTATTTCAATCTTTTCGTATATTAAAGCGAGCTATATCAAATTAACAACTACTTTAAGAAACAAGTAATTATTTCAATGATAAATTCAATTTAAGAAATCTAGTAAATTATCACTCGGTTAATCTAGCATGCACAATATTGAAGTAAAGAGAAAGAGATAGAGAGATTGACACCGTGAGTTTTTCGAGGTTCGGTAACTCCTTCTCCTCAGCTCAAGAACCCCTTCTTGAGACTTTTCCCAATCCTTTCACTATGGCCCTTCCTTCAGGTGGAATGGCAAACTTTTACAACACAAGCTCACAAACTTGTCTCTCAATCAAGAGAACCATCCTCTCTTGAAAAACGTTGGACTTCACTTGCCCGGGTTACAAAAATTATATGTAATCAATTGTATCACTTAAAAACCCTAAGGTTTTTACGACAAATAAATCAAGATAAGCTCAAGTATTTTTGGTGATTTTTCAACAACTCTAGATATGTATTCTCAAAGGATATAATCAAAGAATAATATTTGGAGAATAAGAAGAGATACTAGAGTTTGAATCTTCTGAGATTTTGCAAAAAATCGGACGTTTTGCTTCCTAGCCTTCAATGTCTTTTTCAATGAGTGTATGTGAAGATGAAGACTTAGTATTTTTCTCACATATAGAACTACTTTCTTACAAACACACATCTCTTTCTTTTTATATGGAGGCTTTAGGGTTTTGATATTGGATATCACATTTGAAAGGAGACAAGAGCCATTTCAAAAAGTTTGAGACAATTTGCTCAAATGATGGAAAAATGTTTCTGTAAAGATTCAGAATAATGAAGCTTTAGTCGACTACACAACAACCTTTAGTCGACTATACAGTCTCTTCAAATAATTCATAATTCATCATCTTGGTTAACTCGACTACACCGAGGTACCTAGTCGATTTCATGGTGTTCTTTAGTCGACTAGATGAAGACTTAGTCGACTACATGGTGGTCTTTAGTTGACTAGATGAAGACTTAGTTGACTAGATGGTGGTCTTTAGTCGACTACTAAGAGGCCTTAGTCGACTAAGGGATGTGATTAAATTCCAGTTAATCTTTGGCATGATTTAGTTGACTACTTCAAAGGGTTTAGTGGACTACATGGTGGTTTAGTTGACTACATGATGTGTTTAGTCGACTGTAGCTCAATTTGAAATAAGACCCTAACTTTCTTCATGGTTTATTCGACTACATGATAAGTTTTAGTTGACTACGACTTCAAAGAAAATTGGTTTTTAAATCATTTTTATTTCATTTTGAGTTCGGTTAATTTATTACTTGAGCTTATAAGATTTTACCAACACATAAAATACCTTGTTACAATGATCGCACCCCGACCTATCTACCCAGAGTCTTGAGTCTTCGAATTTTTCCTTTTTGTTGAATATTTGATCTTTTTTTGTTTTCGTGCTTCCATTTGTTTCTTTCTTTTTCGCTTTTGTGTAAGCTTTTTTTCCGAGCAAGTTTTTGAGTCATTTTCCTGGCTTTCGCTGAAAACATGTAACTTGAGTTGTCATTAGTATCATACACTCTTTAATGGTTTGTTATCATCAATTTTTGTACTGTTTGCCGAAAGTAAATTTGAAGGCCAACACTAAACAATTTAGCGATTTGGTCCTTATCACAATCAACATGTTCTAGTCTAGATAAACCAAAAGCAACAATGGTGCGTTTTCCTAAACCTTTAGACCTTTTGCTTTTCATTAAAAAAATAATTCTTACCATCACTATCCTTGAGATTATCAACCACTGACTTATCTCCTTTCACATGCTCTAAGTTCAGTATGAGCCTTACAAAAATGTAGCGCACTTTTTCTAACCCATATATGAGCATCACAATAATGTAGCTCACATTTTCTCATCCATGCTTGTCTGATCTTAGGTGTTTTACTTGCATGGTTAGATAAATTATTTATCTCTTTAGTCAGGTAAAAGAAAAAAGAGAGAGGAAAGCCGTCTCCAAAGCAAAAACAAAAAAAAATGGAAATATACTATAAATGGGAGTAAATGTGTGATAGAGAATGTTCACAAAACACGGAAGATTGTTGGCTTTAGAAGTAAAGATTAACTGAGTTTAGTCACTAGTGGAGACCATTCTTGATGCTAATTTGAAATAATTATTATTTTGTAAAAGTATGATTTATTTGCTTACATTTATTCTATAGATTATATCATTTCCTAATCAATGATCAAGTATATTCATGAATATGTGCTAATTAAATACCTATTGTTTTGTCTATTTAACCCTCACGAGACTTCACTCGTCAACTAGGATTTTTCCTAGGGGTTTAAAATGCTTGTTACATGTGCTATGTGTAATCGTTTACCCTCACAAAAGAAAGGGGTTAGTTTTTATTTATTAGATTTAAATTATTCTTCATGATTTCTTTTGATTCTTTATTACTAAGGGACTAACAATGTTTAAGTTTGAGGGCTTGCCGAGACCAGAATAGTTGGTATTCTTGGCGTTAATATTCTTCTTGTTAGTCTCTTTATTCTATTAATTTGGTATTTTTATGAAAGTTGCGTGTTAAGCATGTTTTCAGGGCATTAATGCAAAACTGCGTTAATTCGGGGTTTTTAGCAAATATGTTTGATTCGGACCAACACTTAGAATATATTTGCACTCAAATCAGTAGAGTATAAGTGGCTAAAGCTGAAATTTGCGGATTAAATAAATATTAAAAATCAGAAGCCACTGATTGATTGGTGGGCTCTTCGATCGTTCAGAATAAGCCGTCTTGGAATCTGTGCAAAACTACACTGCATAATTCTGAGATTGTGTACAAGTATATCATGGGGCAGAATCGTCCATTGAATGTCATTTCTTAGTCCCCAAGTTCTCTTCGAGTGCAAGCAAGGAACATGCCATATCTGCACCGACTTTCGTTTATAAATACAGGTGGAATTTATGAAGAGAAGATATCTTGGAAATATCTCAAAATTATCTCAGGAACGTATTTTCATATCATTGTTCATAAAAAACCTCTCTCTTTGAAAGAGGCTCATTTCCTCAAGAACTCAAGAAACAACCATCCAATCATGAAGATGGCGGCTATATCAACAATGGAGTCTACTCTTTCAATGAGAGACTAGTCAGTATCTAAAGTTTTCAATGAAACCCTAGCCGAGTAAATTAGTATTTTATTTATTTATATTACAAAGAAGGAAATCTGATGAAGGACACTCATATGATGATTATGTAGTGACAGACTGAGCAAGACTACCTAAATAAGATTTATTTATTAATTATTTACTTAAGCTGAGATTGAATTAATGATTTATCTTGAACAATCATGTTTTTACTAAGGGCAAGAAATTAAAGGTTTAAATAATGGTTTCTACATAATGGTACTTATTTGGTAGGATGAAGTCTTAGGTTTAGACAGTCCATGCTTAGAGAAGATGATTGTTAGCGTGCTTTTTAATTTCATTTTTTAGGAGTAGTTGTATTATACATGCATACAACAGTCATACTAATCGCAGATGGATTTTAGCGAATACAGACCGATTGCATCCTTTTTGGGACTAGGCAACTGCTTGTAGCGTTACTAGTTTGATTCATATAAGTTGTACTGCCCTTTTACAGTAATATAAGTAAATGATTACATTATAAGGTCAGTAGTGGAGTTCAAATTCAACCCTAGACTTTTCTATCTTGAGTGCAACCAAAAACAATTATATTTATTTTATTTTATGTTTAGTAGTTTAATCAAACAAACCAATTAAACAACTTTTATAAATATAATTCAATTTGCTAATTTTAACTTTTATTTTATGTGGTTCGATCCCTCTCTACCCAACTATACTATATACTACTTCCGTAATTGCGACTGAGAGGTTAAAATTAGATTGTGTTAATTCCTTATTTTGAAAACTATTATTTTCAGACGTCTGGAACCGATCAATGGGTATGTAGGAGTTGTGTGGCATTTTTTAGTTCATTTAGCACACTCCTGAGTTCTTGTTCAAGACCAGGTGTTCTCATAGGTTGTGTATTGTTTAGGTTTCTAAAAGGTGGCTGATTAGGGTTTTGATTTAATGGACGAAAATAATTTGGTTGTTGATTAGGATTTTGGTTAAATGATCGGAATTGGTTGGTCGGTTGGTTAAGGCTTTGATTAAAGGTGTTATTCTGAGTTTTATATGAGAAATTAGGATGATTATGCCGACCAGGGTTTTAACTATTTGAAAATGGGTCATTATTTGGATTGGTAAAGGTGGTTTTAGAAACCTAAACAATACACAACCTATGAGAACACCTGCTCTTGAACAAGAACTCAAGAGTGTGCTAAATGAACTAAAACATGCCACACAACTCTTACATACCCATTGATCGGTTCTAGACGTCTGAAAATAATAGTTTTCAAAATAAGGAATTAACACAATCTAATTTTAACCTCTCAGTCTCAGATTTTGGTTGTGTATAAGGACAATTATTAGCGTAGGGATTAGCACATACCGAACATATTTCTTGAGGTGTAAGGTTTATATGAGTTGTTTTCATTAGTTAATTAAATTTTTTATTTAGCTCATCCACTTTTGATGTTACTTCATATATTTGACTTGCATCAAATGCATTATCTATAGCGTCTGGTATTTTTATGTGCAAATTTAAAATTTTATTAACACTTAAGTGCTTATGTGATTATAAGATGCTTAATGTGAGAATGTATGCCTAGGATGGATGGGTAGTTTGGTTATCCGGGCATGAACTGTTTCGGTATCATTTTATGTTTGGGGATGAGTTCCTCTTTCCCTTGTGTCTTAGTAGGTCTCCTGTGGGGACTTAGCGACTGTGACACGTTATGTTGTGATAAAATTTCACTGGAGATTAAGTGGTGTATCTCCTAAGCTTTGATTTTGGTTTCCATTTTTCTGGAACCATTAAGGGTTTGGTGATTATATGCCCTTATATAGATATCATGAGGTTGAATTGCCTTTTTGGGGTCGTTACTAGTTGATGTTTTCTCTTATGGTATTCAATGGGTGTTACCGAGTATCATTCTAGTGCTTTGAGGTTGTTTTACTTGGGGTTATGATGTATCCATATCCTTTAATTGTTGTCGATGGACTTGAGGTCTAAGAATAGTGATTCATTTATGGTAGATTGTAAGTTTGTATAACACTGAGAGATGTGTTAGTGAGCCTTGAAGTGGCTATCTATGATGAAAGAGTTGTGCAAAATCGTGTGTGACTTGGTGATGCAAAGAATGATCTTGCATTTTCTTTAGCTTGTAAGTAGTGGGCTTGTGTATAAGTCTTGATTTTGATTGGAGATCTTGATGTTGACTGTTGGTAGTGCTATAGCTAATAATTGCTATTTAAGCTTTTAATTTCAGGAATAAGATTTGGTGATTCACTTAAGGCACAATTATTAGCTAGTATACGAGAGTGTTTATTATCGAAACATGATTTGAGGAATGCTTTAAGTATGACTATCTGTCACAAAGAGATAGTGGACTTGATAAATAGTTATTACTGTTGTATGGTTTATGTTGTGGTTAGAACTTGAGTTTAGGCCTTTGTAAACCTAGAAGGCATGAAAATTAGAGATGTTAAATTACCATTGATTGAGGTATGAGGTAGTGTGATTATAGTGCAGTGGATGTTAGTTGGCACATTATTGCGGTTCCTAGTTGAATTGAGGTATGACTTGTAACCTTGAGGTTCATTAGTGGTTGACCGCTAGAGTTAATGGAGTTGGATTGAGTGTGAGTTCTTTTGTCAACCTTTAACGAGTCGAGTGTTGAGTGATAGTGTGGGCATTGGCAATAATGAGTTACTATGGTAGATTGCCTTGGAATTTCACGACACTGTCATGTCTGTGTCTTCACGTGAGTAGTGATTTTGTCGCTTTTCTTCTTTTCCTTCATGGCATACTTGGAGTACGGTCTTTCTCATTTTACGGTCGTGTTGTTGGTTTACATCCACAGGTTTTCGGTAATGTACCTCGTCACGTGAGTTGAGGTTGATTGTACTTAGTCTATGGTTATGTTAATTAATTGTATTTGTGGTATGAGGAAAGTATAAGCTATTTTCATTGAGGGTTAAGGACTTTGATGATGTACATCTTAGCTACCCTGTTCCTATATTAAGGGATTTTTTGGGACATGTGAATTGTGTTACCTTTTGAGGTGTGGTTTATGGTAGAACTAGTCGTACCATTTGATTTTAGGGTTGGGGACTTGACATTGAAATAGTCAGGTTTCATTTAGCAATGAAGTTTATGAACATTAAAGAGTGAGTTATAGAGTATGATGTGTTATGTTATGTGGTAGCATCTAACTGGTCTGGACCCTTATAGGGATTGTATGTAACGTATGAATTATTGAATTGAGTTGATTAATGATTGTTATTGAACCGTTAATTAAAGGATTAGATTGAGATATATTCTTGGGAGACTTTTATATTTTATGGAATGACGATTTGAGTAATTGAGGTGTGATCATAGGTTATCCACGAGACTGTAGGTTGTAATCGAGGTTTAATTGTGATTGGACTTTGGAGATTCAAAGTGCAATTTTAGCATTACGATGTAGTGAGTATTAATTGAATCAATTGAGAAATTAAAGTTCAAAAGGATTGATTCAGGAAGGTAATAATATAATGATTGTAGAATTCAAATGTGAAGAAATTATTTGAGGTCACTATATGTGTATTATTGATTGTGATCATGATTATAGATCTAGTGGTTTAATGGTTGAAATAGTGAACTGAGTGATATGGTTATAGGGCCAAGAATAACCATTATTACTCGAGGATTCGGTGCTTTGAGTTATGACCTTAGCATATATTTTGCAAGGTAGTGGATCCTTTTGGTGCCTTGAGGTTGCAGATTTGATCTTCCTTACTCAGAATAATGTAACATACGGACTTGAGGTATGATCATTATGGTCATAGGAGCCTTGATAGTGATTATTAGACTTACCTTGAGTTTTGGACTTGGCTTAGTCGCTTTGTGTTTTTGGGTGATTGTGGTGTAGTGGCCTACCGAGTGGGTTACCATAGGCTCTCACTAGGGTTCGTAGTGCTTGTTCCATGTGTTATCTTTCTCATATGCGGGCCGAATCCAGCTCATGTCCTGAGTTGGACGAGCATTATTGTTGCCGAGAATGTGTCATACGGGAAGCGAGCTATAAGGATCTTAAGTGCTCAAGAAAGGGTTTTGTAAGGCAAAACCATTTCGTTGGTTGAGGTCTCATGGCACCATCAGGATGGGAAACGATTGGTGTATGTGAGCGTCAAGTTTCGGGGAAAAAATACCCGGACTTGTTTCTTCTTTAGTTACGTCTTGATTTTGAGGACGAAATCTTTTAAGGCTTGGAGGTTGTACCGTCTGGTATTTTTAAGTGCAAATATAAAATTTTATTAACACTTAAGTGCTTATGTGATTATGTGCTTAATGTGTTGAATTGTATATTTACATGTTTAATGTGATATTAAAAATTATAAGTTGCATGTTATATTTTCATTTTGAGAATAATGAAAATTGTTGAAAATGATTTCGGGAAAGAAATGACCGAAGGGTAAATGAGTATTTTCATATTTTGAGAACTTAGTGAAAGTGTAAAAATTTGGCTAAGTGTTGGGGAATGAGTGGCATATCGGTAATTAGAGAGAATGAGAAGGGCTGGAAGGGTAATTACGAGGCTTGATGACACTCTTATAATTAACCCTAAGTTGAGAAGAAAATGGTCATTTTACACTTTTGGAGTGTTGTCTAAATGGTAGTGATTGATCTTCTTCTCCCATCTTTGTTTTCAACCCTTGGATCATAGGGCCTTGTTTGGTTGGCACTTAAATGCAAGAATGCATTATTGTTGGTCTTTCACTTGGCCAAACATCTTGTCAACCCTTGGATGGTTTATTCATTATTATGGCTTTATTCTCAACCTTTGGACGGTGAGAATGGTGAGTGGAGAATCTCTACAACCTATAGGGTTAGCCACTTTGCAAGACTTTCGTCTCTCACAAACTCTTGCTCTCTCTTTCTCTATTGGCTTATTGGGGATTGCTCTTGTTGGTGTTCTTGAACAACTTTGGTAAGTCTTTTTCTCTACTTTAGGGTTTGGTTCAAGACACATAGTCTTCATGTTTATGAATTCTTTGAGTTAGTATTGATTTTGCCTTCCTTCTATTCATGTTCATGGAATGTTGATTTGGCTTTCATCCACCAAGTGAGTTCCATTGGCAGTAGCTCTTTGTTTTCATCTTATGAAGAGCTAGTGGTGAGTTTCCAATCTTGTACTCTTAAGAGTTCATTTCTCCATGAAACGCTAAAATAGAAATCATTAGGGTTTGAATTGATTCTTGTGGTTGGAGCCACCTTTGAGTAGATTTTTGGTTTATTGTTGACCCTATAGTAATTGTGTTGTTCATTTGGTATGTTTCTAGTGTGGGAAGCTATCATATTGAGCAGTTGAGTTGGTATTGACTTGGACCTCTTTTGGGCATATTGTGTAGCTTGCTTGGAATTGAGGTAGGGGAAAAATGAATTGTGTTCGTCTTTGTACGAGGGTGTGTGCATCTATGTGTATATATGCCATATGTATATATATGAGTTGTGTCTTAACAACTTAAACGATGAATTAGGCCCTTGAAGGCATGATTTTGTGATATAAATTCATGTTGTGGTTTATTGCTTAAAATATGTGAAATTGTAAGCATTGTGATAATATGAGTACAATATATTGCCTAATGAAATGAACATGTATTGTGATATAGCATGTTGGTAAATATTGCTTATAAATGTTGAATTGTAAGCATTGTGTTGAGTTGGATCCAATATAATGCAAATTGAGATAAACATGTATTGTGATGAAATATGGTTTTGAATGAAAACCTTGATGCATTTTGGGTAACATGTAGTGTCAAAGACATGTGTGTTGGTTTATACGAGTTGTGTAAACATATGTGAGTTGTCGTGTTTTGGATCATCATAACAACTAGCCAAGGGGTGTTTCTCACTTCTACGGAACTAGTCTTCCTAGAAACTGAGACGATAGGGGGATGACTTGTTTCAAATCCTATGTCATGAACACGTCGTGTTGACGGTCTTCCTTGTTAAAAGCACTTTCGAAGAATCGATACGATAAATCTACCTTCTCTTATGAGCATAAAGTGAAGGGTTAGAAAATGATCCCGTGTACCCTTCGAGTATAGTGTGTGTTCGTGTGCGTACCATGGGTGTGTTGGTCGCATTGCATCTAAACTGCTATATATATGAGATTGTGGTTTTGATGTTGAAGCCTGCTATAATTGTGAATAATTATGTTGTGAGCATGTTGGGGGAATTATTTGTTAGGTTAGAGGGGGTTATGGATTGGCATGAGAACATTGTGGAACAAAAGACCGACCTAGGGTTAGTGGCATGAACCTTGGTTAGGTTAAACCACTCGGACTACCGAGATTGAGGCGATGACGCTTCCTCTACTGGGCTAGTGAGTTCACCCCACGACTTATATATTTTTCAGGTAATGATTACATTGGGAGACTTCCGTAGTCTCTCCGTGGACGTGTAGCATTTTGTCCACACTTTTGTGCATGGTTCGCAGATCATATTTACTTTTATTCGGCATTAAGTTGAGAAAACAGGTATCTATATGTTTATTTTGTTCATGTAAGTCGAATGTGTTAAACTATTTTTTTAACCTGCATAGCATGTTAGCTAAAGTGTTGTGATCAATGTACAACCCTTGGAGTGCTATGCGCGGGGATTATGTTCTTTTGGTGCACTTCAGTGCCAAATTGTGCAAATATGTATTTTGTTTAAACTATACATGTTTCACCTTAGAGAGCTAGAATGTAAACATGGAATACTTCATTTGGAGTTGTGAATGTGAAGTGAATTATTGCAATGGAATGTGATTCTTAGGAGTTCGGCTAAAGGGCATTTTTCTAGGTTTTCAAACAAATCCTTTTCGATTTGAATTGAAAAACCCGTTTTCGCCTATCCTCGTAAACCCGACATATTTTCTTGTTTTAGAAATGATATAAAACTCATTTTTATAAATATTTTAAAGTTTAGAATCCGGGGTACTTAAAACAGAGACCGGGGGCAAGACGGTTATTTTTACGGATTTTCAAGAAGTGTCTTTGATAAAAATACCCTATTTTCTTCTCATTCCCGAGTTTGGGGATATTTTCTCTTTTCTAAAGTATCATGAACAAGTTGAGGACTTTTTTTCATGTTTCTAAGGGTTCAAAGCTCTTTGGGGATCATTTTTGGGGTTTTCAGCATTAGGCAGTCGACTGGTCATATAAAATGATTTTTCCGTAAAAATCTTGAAAGTCTCTCTCTAAACCATTCGAATGGGCAGTACCCAATTTACTGGGTCAAGCCAACCGATTGGGTCAACCGGCCAACTTTTGGTTCAACCCTGTTTCAACTCTGTTTTACTATTTCGCTCATGTAAAGTCCGGTATATTTTTTTTTTTACGTGCTAGTTTAAAATTTTATTTATTTATTAAACAATTATGTGCTTATGTGCTTATGTGCCTAACATGTTTATATGCTTACGTGAAAAATTGAAAATATTGAAATGTTGGGAAAAATAAATAAGCGACAAATGGTAAATTAGAAAATTTACATGTATTAAGTTAGTGGGTTTTGTAGAGATTTAATTACTAAGTGTTGGGAAGATGATGAGTAGCAAAATTGTAGTTGTGTAGAAGACTTGGACAAAATTGTAAAATTGGTTCTTAATGGCAAGGGTTGTGAATAAGTGATAAAGGGTGGGCAACTTGGACATTTCACCACTACCTTTAATGTTGTCATCATTATAGCCCTTGGATCAAAGCTATCTTGCCATCTTCATTTCTAGCCCTTGGATGAGATTCTCTACACACCAACCCTATCTCTAACTCTATCATTGTCTTCTTCTCTCTCATTTCTCACCAAGAACACACACTCTTTACACACACAATTCTCTACACCCTAAATTTCGGCCACCATGTCCTCCTTGGAAATTTGGCTTCAAGTTTTGCTCTCTCCTACTCTTCATGCTTGATGGATGGTGAGAACTTGGGGTGGTCTCTTGGTGTGGTGTTCTTGAGCTTATAGTGGTGAGTTTTCTCTCCTTTTCTAAGGTTTAGTTGTAGGAAATCCTAACTTCCAAATTCTAGAAATTCATGTGCTAGTATTGAATTTTTGCTCTTCCATTGTTCATTCTTGTGGAAGGTTATGAATTGTCTCCAACCATCAAGTGAATTGGCTTGTGGTGAACTCTAATTTCGTTTGGGAAGAACTCATTGGTGAGTTCACAAATTTCTACTCCCTTGAATTATTTTCCATGAAACCTAGTTTAACCATTATTGGGTTTTTAGCCTTACTTTGAATTCTTGATAATAAACCGGTTGTTTCTACTAAAAATCATTAGTTAATGATCTATGTTTGTTTTATTGTTGCTTGAAGGCTTGGGAGACCTTTGACCCAAATTCTCGAAATCACTCCTTGAAGCTCTCTTGGTCATTCTTGGCTCGGTTGTTGTTGGCGTCATTTGGACGGATTGCTTGCACCCTTTTTGCTCATTAGCTTTGCTTGGAATTGAGGTAGGGGAAAAACGAGTTACTTTAGTTTGTGTACGAGGGTGTGTGCGTCTATGTGTATATATGCCGAATATATATATGCGAGTGAGTCTTGACAACTTAGACGAAGAACTAGGCCCCTTGAAAAACATGAGTATGTGATTTTTATGCTTATTGTGTTTATTGCTTAAAATTGTGAAATATGAGCATGATGTTAAATTGATTACAATATATATTGCATGAAGGAATGAGTATGTATTGTGATGGAAATTGTGAACCTTGATTTCCGTTGAGTGTGCCACGTAGTGTGAAAACGTGGGTATTGGTTCCTACATTTTGCTTAAATTTTGTGGGAGTCGTCTTGTGTTTGGATCGTCGAAACAACTGGTCAGGGGGTGCTTCTTGCTCCCACAAAACTAAAAAGCTGAGAAACGCAGATGATAGGGGGAGGACATATCGTCCAAGGCCCTATGTGTGCGACTAGGTCGTGGAGCACGTCTTCCCATTAAAAGTGTAAGTGTCAAAAGCACTTGGGAATGACGGTTCGATGAGTCTACTATTCCCTAGTGAGCTTGTATCCTCAGGGGAATGGTGGAGAATGATCCGTTCATCCTTGGGAAGGGTGTGTTTTTGTGTGCGTGTAATGGGGGTGTTGGTCACCTTCCATCTTAATTATTATACATATGTGATTGTGATTTTAATAATGAAAGCATGTTATAATTGTGATAAATTATGTTGTGATCATGTTGGGGAGCTTGATTGTTGGGGTTTGATGGGGTTCCGGATTGGCGTGAGAGCCATGTGGAACAAGAGACCGGCCTAGGACTAGTTGCATGCACCTTGGGTGGGTTGTACCACTCGGACTACAGAGATTGAGGCAATGACGCTTCCTCTACTGGGCTAGTGAGCTCACCCCACATTATATACATTTTTTCAGGTGATGATTCCCATTTGGGAGGCCCGTAGTCTTTCGGTAGAGACTCGGTGTTGGTTCCGTCCTTTTTGCGCATATGGCGGCGGAGTACTTTTGTAGAGCCTTGATAGACATTGTAGACATGTGCTTATTTTGTTTAATGCTTCAATTAAGTTAAACCTACTCTTTTGCCGGCTAGTATGTTAGTCGGGTAACTTAAATTGATGTACATCCCTTGGAGCGCTATGAGCGGGGACTTTATTCTTTTTGGAGCACTCCGGTGCTTGAAATGTAAAACTATAACATGTTTCGCCTTAGAGCGCTTTAAATGTATTTATTGAATCTTTTCCTTGGATTTGTGAATGTGAAATGAATTACTTGCCATGAAATATGTGTATTAGGTATTTGGCCGAAAACGGCGTTTTTCTAGGTTTTCAAACCAACCCTTTTCGATTTAAATGGAAAAACCCGTTTTCGGCTACCCCTGTGACCCCGATGAAATTTCTTGTTTTAGAAATGATTTTAAACTCATATTAAGAAGATTTTGATCTTTACAAATTGGTGGTCGTTAAAACGGAGACCGGGGGCAAGACGGTTATTTTTACGGATTTTTATGAAGCATCTTGATAAAAATAACCATTTTCCTTCTCATTCCTAAGTTAGGGGACTTTTCCTCATTTCTAGAGTCTCAGGAACAAGTTTAGATCTTTCTTGTATGTTCCTAAGGGTTTAGAGCTGTATGGGAGTCAATTTTTAGGTTTTCTAGTCTAGGCAGTCGACTGACCCCTTTCGGGCAGTCGATTGGGTGAAACGGAGGAAAATGTTTCTTCAAAACTTGAGGTCACTGGTTCAGCCAGTCGACTGGGTCCTTAGCCAGTCGACTGGGTCCTCATTTTTCTTCAAAACTTGAGGTCACTGGTTCAGCCAGTCGACTGGGTCCTTAGCCAGTCGACTGGGTCCTCATTTTTCTTCAAAACTGGAGGTCTCGGGTTCAGCCAGTCGACTGGGTCCTCAGTCAGTCGACTGGGTCATCAGCCAGTCGACTGGGTAGTTCAGCCCTACTCTGACCTGTTCCACTATTTCGCTCATATCTCGAGCTACGTGAGTCGGATTGAGGTGTTCTGTAGCTTTTTAGAAAGCTGACTTAAGGATATTGATGTTAGGCTTTTGAATCGCCTCATTTGAGTCGTTTTTGAGGGCGCAATGGTCGATTGAAGTGGACAGTATATTTTTGGCTCTAAACGTAGGAATACCGATTCCAAAATGTTGTAGTTTCCATTTCGTACCTTCAAATTCGGTTTCGTTTGTTCCTATAACTTCTTTTAGGTCCAAACCTTGTATTTATACCTTGGAATCACTACTTTAGCCATGTGATGACCATTTTACCCTTTTGTGGGCGTTTAATGATTGAAGGTCATTTGTTCTCATATCTTATTTCTTCCGCATTCACTCCCTTAGCTCTTAGGCTCGGATTTTGGAGTCCTAGGAAATTTGGGGCGTGACAGCTCATATCTCGAGGTACGAGTATCGTATGGAGGTTTTATTTAGCTTTTTAGAAATATGATTTAAAGATATTGATGTTATTATTTTGAATCACTTCAGTCGAGTCATTTTTTAGGGTGTAATGATCGTTTGAATGTGATGGTATGGTTTGAACTTTGGCATGTCGCGACGACCGATTTTCAAAATGTCGTAGTTTCCACCTCACACCTTCAAATTTGGTTCCGTTTGTTCCTACAACTTATTTTAGGTCTAGCCCTTTTCTTTATACAGTGAAATTACTATTTTCCCCCAGAAATGATAATTTTACCCTTTAGTGAACTCGGGTGTTTAAATGGTCTATTTAAGGTGTCGTTTGATTCGTTCCACTTCTATTTTCATCATGAGTGATCTTGTTGGCATAGTTTTTGGTGTGAAATGACGTTTTTACCCTTGGGATGGTGTTTGATGACTATAGGTCATTTGTTATCATTTCTTTTTACTTCCGCAATCATTCCCTTAGCTCTTAGGCTCGGGTTTCAGAGTCCTAGGAAATTTTGGGCGTGACACTATCAGTTCTTTTAGGATAGTTCACGGAGCTCTATTATTAGACATATTTTGTTGAGAATCTTCACCAAGATTCTTGAAAAGATTCCATAGGAAGTCTACGGTTTTTTGTGTAAATGTTCTTCCACATGCTTCATCAACAGTATTTTTGTTACCCTCTCCCAATCCTACATAGAAACTACAGACTAATTCATGACTAGGGAATTCATGATGAGGGTATTTTTGTAAAATCTCATTAAATCGTTCCCATGTTTCATAAAATCGCTCACCAGGTATTTGTGAGAACATTAGGATAGCTCTACTGGTCTCATGCATTTTTCCCACTAGGAAGAATTTATATAAGAATTTTTTATGAAGTTTCTTTCAGTTATTTGTAATATCTTCTGGTATTGTACTATACCAAAGTTTCGCTTTATCTTTTACGGATGTTACAGACCTCTAAGAATTCATCTATATGATGATAAAGATCCTCATGAACGTTCCCATGAAACTTAGATAAAATATTAACTATAGAGGGTTTAATTTTGTATTGGTCTGTTCCTACTGGTATCGCAATTTCTAATGGGGAAGTATACTCTTGCGGAGTATAGAAATCTTTAAAGACAGCAGGCTGAGTTACCATTTCATTATCACCCATGTTTATATTATTTAAATTATTTCTTTTATTTATTTGCTACGTTCGATCAATTTCAGGATCAAATGGTTTAAGAGGACTATTAATTGAACGACGTCCAACCATAAACAATAAAGAATGATATTAAATAAAACAATAAGTTTCAATAAATGAATAATGCAACAAATATATTTAAATAAACAAATTTTAATTTTTTATTATTATTATTATATATTTTTTTATGTATATATAAATATATAACAATTTTTTTAAGGAAACAAATATATAAGTTTTGGAAATCTGTTTATATTTTTATTTTTTTTCTGATACAGCTCTGATATATGATTGATTTGTATCTTCTTTGTCTATCGTTATTTTTGTAAAAAGATAAGTATTTCGATCAATCACAAAGTCAACCGAACGATCGGGGTGATTACTGATTGATCAGAGGAAGTTGCAAACGATCGTGGAACTTACTGAACAATCGCTGAAGGAGCCGATTGATCAGAGACTGACTCCGTGAGTTTTTTGAAAAATCTGAAGTTTTCGTACAATATGGTTAGTGATCTGCCAATGAAAATAAGAAATGTAAAAACAAAAATTAGTACAATAATTTAATAAACATCAATAAAATAATTTGAAATATCCGTTAGATCCCCGGCAATGGCACAAAAACTTGTGATCAGTTCTAGTCATATATAAATAAAAATATTTAAAATTAAGAATTAGCACGATGTAGTTTTACCTCCCAGTCGCAAGTACGCGAGTAGTAAATAGTATAGTTGGGTAGAGAGGGTATCGAACCACAGAGATCAGAGTCGTATTTCAAATAATTGTAAAGCAGAAAATAAAATTATAATATAAACGTTGTTTTGATTTGTTTGTTTGATAACTAATAAGCATAAAATAAAAAGACAGTTTTTGTGTTTGTGAATCAAGATAAACATGTCTAGGGTTTTGCTCCAACTACACCACTAGTCTCATAATGTAACACCTCGTGTTATTTTCCCGTTTTCTAAAACTCTTTTTGATTTATTTTCGGTTGTGACATCACTTGATCATGACGTCTTGTTTACTCTTGGTGTTCGGTACGTGTAAATTTTTTGCATTTACGTTTAGATTCGACTGGACGACTTTACGATTTTGACTTGGCCACTTCGTGGAATTTTTTGTTGTCGACTATGCGGTTTCGTTTCGATGTTTAGTGTTTGGCGTTACGACAGAGTGATGACACATTTGTTTATCCGGCGTTTAAGGATTCTGATGATTTTGTTTTATACCCGGGTTATTTATATCAGTTTATATTACTTATTTGGCGCCCCGTGGATTTTCGTGTTCGCATGATTACATTTAGGTGTTCCTAGTACATCTTTGGGATTTATTGTATATATGTATAATTAAAATTATATATATATATATATAATTATATTTATAATACATATATATAATTATATATATATATATCTGTGTAATGGCAATGGATGGAGCACGTGATAATAAATCATCCCTTTCCTTCCTCTTCTCCACACGAACAACCTAGAAATTCACCTTTTTCTTCTTCCTCCTGACTTGCAGCTACACAGATAGGGAGAGGGAGAGGGAGAAGGTTATGATGGAGGACACTCACGAGAGAGAGAGAGGGAGAAGATCGCGTCTGATGAAAGGGCGGCTAGTGGTCACCGACCCAGGAGGAACATCGATGGCGTCGCGAGCAGGTGGCCGACACGTGGTGTCGGCGAAGCAGTACAGTAGCATCATGCGCAAATAGGGCCATTTCGGCTAGAAAATTTGGCCAATTGTTTCACTGCATTCCCGAGCTTCAGTGACTGCGATATTTGGAGGGCAGCTCGGTCTCATTGTCATGTACAATGTGTAAAAAATTTGGAATTTTTCGTTGAGTGGTTTGTCGGTAAATCGCGTTTAAAGGTACAAATTTTTGTTTATGTTATTTTAGATTTGTCTAAATTTATTAACCTATTGCTAATGGGCGTCGTATATATCGAATAGGTCACTGAGCTGGATTGAGCATGTGGCATGGGTTTTGAGGTGCCGACACTATTCATGGTAGATCCCATTTCGGCAAAAAATGATTTTGGGGCAAAATTGAGCACGCGTCTTTAGCAACGTGTCAATGTATCCAGCTCAGTTGTGGACCTAATGATTTAGTATGTGGCATGCGTTTTGAGGTGAGAAAAATGTTCTCACTACCGTATCATTTGTTATCGTTTGGGTGTGCGAACCCCGTACTAGCTTATATAGTATTTTAGATATATATATATATATATATATATATATTTGAATATAAAATGTCTATAGATGGGTTAGAACCGAAGCAGGAGAGAAATTAATTGGAGAAATTAAGTAAATACTTTTCCTGCTAAATTAATACCTATTTGAACTGAATGATAATAGGTTACTTAGTAACCCCTTGAGATTTAAAGCGGGTTAGAAGAATTTGTAAAGTTTGGATGTGAACATAGAACGTGATATTAGTTTCCCTTGTTACTTGTGTTTTACATATTTTAAAATATGTTAGGGGATATGTGAAAGTGAGGGACGTGAGAACTTTGATGTTATTCTAGTTTCCCTTATGATTTGTAGATTATTGCTTTAATCAACTTAAAAGCATGTTAAAGGGGATGAAATTGATATAATTGTGAATTATTGCTTTAATTGAGATAATAACATGTTAACTGAATGGAAATATTATCCTTGTGAAATTAAAGGACGACTTGATGATTTGGTGCATAAGGAAGCATCCTTATTGATTATTGCTTTAATATGATTTAAAAGTATGTTAAGGGGGTTTATGATATTCATCTTGGCATTTTGAGAATATTGATTATAAATATGATGTATTATATATTTATGTTGATGCATGGTTCATTTGAAACATAGTTGTATATTGAGTACACCGTATCGTGTTGAGTACATGGATGTTTGTATATGCAGGTTGAGTAACCATGTGTGAGTGGAATTGAAGTTGCAACTCGGTTGTGCATGAATCTTTTGATTATGATGTCGTAACCTGGTTGTGCATCCATTGTCGGATTATGAAGTCAAAACCGGGTTCTGCATCTTATAAGTCCCAACTGGGTTGTGCATAATTCTACGTATTACAAGTCGCAACTGGGTTGTGCATCTCTGTATGACAAGTCGCAATTGGGTTGTGTATCTGCGTATTTCAAGTCGCAACTGGGTTATGCATCATTCTGAGTATTACAAGTCGCAACTGGATTGTGCATCTACGCATTTCAAGTGGCAACTGGGTTATGCATCATTTTGAGTATTACAAGTCACAACTGGGTTGTGCATCTGCATATTACAAGTCGCAACTGGGTTATGCATCATTTTGCGTATAATAAGTCAGAACTGGGTTTTGTATAAATCTTCGGATTGTGAGTCGCAACTGGGTTGTGCATTGAGTTTCATTGGTTGAGTGGGTGTACCTCCTTCAATGAACAACTAGGCAACACTTGCATCTATTGACCCTAGGGGACAGAGTGTGTACCATGAGGTGATGTTCAGTCACATTGCATTCATGTTGCCATTATGTGATTTCATGTTTTATGTAGATGATGATGTTATGAGAAATAAATTCATATTTTTATAGAATGCTCAACTGAAAATGGATAAGTGAAAACATGATCTAAATGTAGTGATTGTTAAAGTATAATGAAATGAAAATTCTTATACGTATCGTTATGTACTTTTATGCCCTTTGAGGGTTAAGTATGTGAGATTAGTGATCTCTTTGGTGATCTCTTTGGATAATTGAGCGCAGTGGTGGATTTTAGTATCAACTGTAAGTTGAGGTCTTAGAAAAGGCGGGTGAAGAAATTACAAATCTAGTTAATTGTGTTCCCCTTCTAACGAATGAATTATCAATCGTACTTTTAAGATTTTGGTTGAGTTAGACTAGGTGGAAATTGAACTTATATGGTTTCATGACAACGACCATTTAGGACCTTTAACGTCCTTAGTGATTGTGTTGTTTTTTAGAGTTGTATATTCACTCTTTTCTGGTTGTCTTTCAGAAATGGCGATTTTCATGTTTGGAAAATACACTCTTTCATATTTAAAATGAAAAACCCATTTTCGCCTACCCCCGTAGCCAGGAAAGGTGAATGATGGAGACCGGGGGCAAGACGGTCATTCTCACTGTGTTGATTCTTAAAAGAAGAAAATCTATTTTTATAATTCTCGCGATTTCGAGATTTCGAGGCGTATTTCTCCAGATCTCGAGTTGTAGTGTTTTGAAAGGTGTTTTCTTGTTTCACCTTTGTTTTCAATCTTTTGGTTTCTTTTGTCTAGGTGTTTTCCCTAAGCACTTGTGGTGTTCTTAACCTTGACATTATTGTCTCGCTTATCCGTTGGTTAACGTTGGGATCTCTTTTCCCTTGCTTTGTTTCTTGACCCTTATGTGGTTGTTAATGAGAGGAGCATTCATGTACTCTCGGTGATTCGATTAGATAGCTTTCCTTATTCATAGAGAGAATGTTGGTGATTTATTGATCATATTGGAGATAGTATTATGAGATTCATATGGTGATATGATTGAGGTGATTCAGTCCTTGAAAGGTAGATCTCCTTTAGGAATGGGATGATGATGGGTCATATATATATATTGTACATATATATATATTGATGATGATTGTGTTGGTATACAAGGCCGTGAGTGTTTTCCCTTTTGTGTTCTCGGGGAGTGGGTAATGAGCCTTTATTGGTATTATTTATGGATTCTTTCTCTTGTGGATATTAAAGGTGAGTGTGATTTTCCCTGTTTGGACCTTCTGGTTAGCGTTGTGAACACTTGATGATTTTTTAGATTGGACCGGGGTGTTATGTACTTAGTGTACGTTTGTAAGAGTAGTGTAGAGTGTTGGAGTTGGTACTTGGATTACGAGTCGTAGTAGTACATTATGGGACTCATATTGTGTACTTATATATATATCTATATATATACTTATGTACGGTAGTATATTAGTGCGTGCCTTGTGTTTTCGTGGCTGGGATTTGTTGTGGGCTATGTATCTTACTAGATGGTTTAGCATTACTTAAACATTCAACGGATGTGGTAGTTAGGATTTTATTTTTCCCACTCAGCTTCTTTGCTCAAAGGGTGTTTCATACCCCTGGTATTCCACGCCAGGTTACAGGAAATGCTAAGGCTACGGGTAGCATGCGGTATAATGACACTTTTCTTTTTGTTTCCTCGTTACAGGTTTTGAAGTTGAGCAGGGTAATGCGGTAACAGTTGTAACGCGACTGGATTTGGTGACGATAATTATCTACTATTTTCTTTATCATTTAGTTTCTTTACCCATGTTATATGGGACGACTATGTATTTCTCATGGGAGCCAGTCTCTTGGCATATCCTTATTAGTGTATCTTTTATTTCCTATATTTATTATATCATGATGTCATTATATCTCTTCTACATTGCCATGTGCCTTTCTATATTCTTATTCGAGCATTGTGGCTCAGTAGATTATAGAGGGTTGTGTAGGGGTAGCGATGTTTTCTTTCCACTACCTCGACCCTAATAGGATTGACGAATGTTGGGCTGTGAGCCATTGATATTATAGCACTTGTTATTGGCAGGTTATTCTGTTGAGTTGTGTTTCTTGGATGTTCCATTTACAAACAGAACTCTGCCGGATTTTCATTAGATTCCGCTATTGTATTTCTTTCATTCATTTGGGTATGGAAAATACCACTTTTATCATTATTCCATATGTTTCCATGGTTATTGATATCTTAGTTGATCGCTCATTGTAAGGATCACACCCCGGAGTCCTCGGATGTCCCGGTTCGGGAGTTTTAGGATTTTAGGGGCGTGAAACATAATATGGCCATTTAATATTATTATTCCAAGAGGGCGATACAACTTATATGAATAAGATTAGTAACGTTACAAGCAGTTGCCTAATCCCAAAAGCGATGTAATCAAAGGATAGTTTACTACAGTTTCATATTTGAATGGTATGACCATTGTATGCATCTATACTACAACTACTCCTAAAACATGAAATTAAAAACATACTACTGATCATCCCTTCTTAGTATGAACCGTATGCACCTAAAACCTTTTCATACTGTTAAATACCATTATGTGGAAACCATTATTTAAACCTTGGATTTCTTGCCCTTAGTAAAAATATGGTTGTTCAAGCTAAATCATTAATTCAATCTAAGCTTAAGTAAAGAATTAATAAATAAATCTTATTTAGATGGCCTTGTTCGGTCTCTCACAACATAATCATCATATAAGTGACCTTCAGTTTCCCCTCTTTGCAATAAAATCAATTAAAAGTCTACATTACTTGACTAGGGTTTTGTTGAAAACCCTAGATACCAACTAGCCACTCATGGAGAAAGGAGACATCATCGTTGATGAAGCCACCATCTTCATGGTTGGATAGTCGGTTCGTGAGGAGAGCCTCTCTAGAGAGATACTTTTTATATGAACGATGACATATGATCCAAATGATCCAAGATATCTTCTCTTTATGAATTCCTCATATATTTATAGACAAAAATTGTTGTAGATATGGTATATATTTTCTAGTACTCCAAAAACAGTTGGTGTGAGGACCAAGTAACAATAGTGAATGGACTGATCTACCCTCGATATACTTGTACACAAATTCAGAATTTCTACAGTATCTTCGCGTACATTTCCCAATATCGGCGTTGGTCGATCGATCGGGAGTGTCCATCGATTGATCGGTGGCTCCTTAATTTAATATTTCTTTATTCTGTGATTTTGTGCTTCAACCACTTGTACATTGCTTTGCTGACTTGTACCTTGCCTGAATTGAGTGCATTTATCCTCCCAGTAATATTCCGGATCAGGCGCATTTGCTAAAAACCCGAAATTTGCTCAAAGTTGCATTCAGACCCCTGAAACATGCTTAAATACGCAACTAAAATAAGAATATCTTATTAATAAAATAAAGAGACTAATTAACTGTTTATTAACGCCTAGAATACCAAATATTATGGCCTGATCAGATTCCGCTGTTGTGTTTTTTTCACTCAGTATGTGTGGAATAAATCATTTTTATCATTATTCCATATGTTTTATCACAATTTATATTTTTAATTGGTCGCTCTATGTTTGGATCACACCCGGAGTTATCGAATGTTCCGGTTCGGGAGTCTTAGGATTTTAGGGGCAAGACAAAGACAAAGAAACAATGTACTAGTGAAGAAATAAATCTTGAAAAAGAAAAATATTTTGTTTCTAAAAAAGGAAAAAACCAATTATAGAAAAACCAACTAATATTCTTCCAAAAGAAGCAGTGGAAACAAGTTATAAACCAAAAGCACCGTTTCCACAATGCTTAAGAGATCTTGTTCCTTATGGAAAACAAGGAGAAAAGATCCAGGAGATGTTTGAAACTTTTCAACAAGTAAAAATCAATCGTACTTGGAGAAAGATTTTGAAGTTGAGATAAGTTTTTAGAAATTCTTTCAAGGTTCTTGTTGGAGATGGCAGATCCACCTCTTTGGTTTGATAATTGGTTGGAGAGTGGGTCTATTTGCATGGAAGTTAATGATAGGCTGATTAGCAATTCTAGATTGGGGCACGCTGCTACTGTGACTTCTATTATTGATCGTAATAGATGGAGGCTTCCAATATCAAATACTAGAGACTAGAGGAATTTCAAAGACAATTTTTCTATGGACACGAAGTTCAACTGTTCTACTAGTGATAAAGTGGTGTGGGTGCCTTCTAGAGGGAACTACACTATAAAGTCAACTTGGAAGTTTATTAGGTTCAAACAACTTGAAATTGGTTGGCATCATTTGGTGTGGTTCAAGGACTCAATCCCTAAACATTCTTTTGTTCAATGGATGGTGGTTCTGAATAAGATAAGGACTAAGGAGTTCTTACCGAAGATAGGTTTAATTGACAAAGCTGAGTATGAATTCTGCCATGCTAGGATTGAAGATAGAGAATACCTCTTCTTCGAGTGTAACTTCACTAGTAGATTGTCGAAGGAGATTAACCCTAAATGGGGTCTTGCTTGGCCACAACTTGATTGGAATGACTTGATTCAATGGGCTAGGACTTGACTTCACCAAAAATCACTTGCTACTACCATGTTTACGCAAATTGTAGAAACCAATACCCATGTTTTGACACTACATGGTACACTCAAAATGCATCAAGGTTCAAAATCACAACCATATGCCATCATAATACATTCTTATTTCTTTATGCAATATATTGTACTCAAATTATCACAATGCTTATATTTTCACATTTATAAGCAATAACTGACCACAAACATTATATCACAAACTCAAGCTACCCCTTCAAAGGTTCAATAGATTAGCTCCCAACTAGCAACACACCACATGAATAACAAGATTTACTATAGTGTCACAAGAAAACTGAAAATCATCCTTGTGGCTCCAACCACAAGAATCAAATCAAACCCTAATGATTACTAAATTAGGATTTCATGAAAAAAATGAATTCAAGAGATCAAGAAACCATGAACTCACCTATAGCATCTTCACAATATTAAATCAAGAGCTACCATAATTGAAACTCACTTGGTAGTTGGAAGAAAAACACAACCTTTCATAAACATGAATAAAAGGAAGAGTAAAATCAATACTAACACAAAGAACTCATAAACTTGAAAGCTAGGGTTCTTATGAACAAAACCCTGGAGTGGAAGAGAAACTTACCCAAAATAGCTCAAGAACAACACCCTAAACCACACCAAGCAAGGATAGAATAAGAGAGCAAGATATTGTGTTGAGAACATAAAATGTATTGCAACTGAGAGAAACACACAAATCTTGAGATTCTCCACTAACCCTTCTCAAATCCAAGGGTTAAGAATAAAGCTAGGGAAATGAGTAAATCATCCAATGGTGGAAAGGAAGTCTTGCCAATGGAAGACCAAGATTAATACATTAATGCATTTTTGTATCATTCAATCAAGGCCCTATGATCCAAGGGTTGAGAACAAAGATGGGAGAAGAAGATCAAGGGCTATAAAATGAGACATCACTCCAAAAGTGTAAAATGACCAATATTTTCCCAACTTAGGGTTATTCATAAGAGTGCCATCAAGACTCTTTAATACTCTTTTACCCCCTGTCATCCTCTCTAATTACCAACATGCCACTCATGTCCTAACAATTAGCCAAAATCTATGCACTTTCCACTAAGTGCCCAAAATATGAAATTACTCATTTACCCCTCGGTCATTTCATTCCCAAAATCATTTTTAATAATTTTCATTATTCTCAAAATGAAAATACAATATGCAACTTACAATTTTTATATCACATACAACATGTAAGGCATGCTAAAAACATAAACACATTAAGCACATAATCACATAAGCACCTAATTGTATGAATAAATTTTTTAATTAACACGTAAAATATCGGACGTTACACTTCCCATTTTCAAGTGGTATCTCACTTATAGCCATTGATCTTCTTCTCCCATCTTTGTTCTCAACCCTTGGAGTATAGGGCCTTGTTTAGAAGGCATTTCAATGCAAGAATGCATTATTTTTAGTCTTTCACTATACAAGACTTTATATCAACCCTTGGATCCTTTATTCATTTTGATTGCCTTATTCTCAACCGTTGGATGTTAAGGCCATGTTTAGCAAGTGTATAAGGGTGGTCTATTTTGGTTTAAGTCTTCCATTGCAAGACTTGTTTTTTAGCCCTTGTATCCATTTTTGCCCCCATATTTGTCTTGGACTCTTCGATTATGAGAGGGGTGAGTGGAGAATCTCTACACATGTGTGAGTGTAGTTATCTTTCATTCAGCAAAGACTTCATCTCTTTCTCTTTATTTTCTCTCATCTTTTTCCTCTTACTTCTTCTCCACTTATGGGTTGAATTTATCAACCTAAGTTGGTAGTTTGGTGTGGACATCTACATGGAAGATGTTCATGGTGTTCTTCTCTTTGGTTTGAGCCAATGATTGGTAAGTGTTCTTCTTTCCTTGTGTCTTTCCTTTCAAACCATAGTTTTGGGTTTTCTTGTTAACCCACTTGATGATTCTTGTTCTCTTCTTGTGTTAGAGTTTTGATTCATTGTTACGAGGGTACGGTGAAGCATACCACTGATTTCCTCCTTTAAATTCGGTGTTGAGTGAGAGCTAGGGTTTTGTGGCCTTGCTTAGTTGTTTTGCTTTGCTCTTCATGGAGGTGGGGAAAAACATCTTAACTATCTCATCTTGTGATTGTGTGGGTGTGAGAATTTGATTCTAGTATTCCTAAACTTAGATGAAATTGCTAAGTGAATCATTGAAAATGTGAAGTTAGGGTTTGAACATGTTTCTGTAAATTAACCCTTGTGTAGGGAGTATTTGGTGAGGCTATTGTTACAACTATGATGCATGCTAGTTGGGTGGTTGATCTTGAGATTTCCCATGTTAAAGTTTTCTTCTATGCTTGTATGTCTATATATATGTGTATAAGTATGTGGGTGTAGTAATGTATATTTATAAGTGTAATTATACATATTTGTATGTAGGTGTTAGGACTGTAGCGTTGGTAGTCAGATTATGCTAGTTCCTTCGGTTAGCACCTTTGAGGTTATACTATGTGATTGGTGTAACTCAATGTTTTCAATTTCGAGTGACCGTCTAGTTCCTTTTTTGTGAATGTTATTTACTATTTCGGGAATAGATGTTATTTTTGAGATATGATTTGTGGAAAACATACTTAATTGAACTAAGAGCATGTTTAAAAGATTGGAATGGTTATCCCTGTGAATTAAATGACAACTTGATGACTTGGAACATTAATTGTGCATGAGGATGTATCCATGTGATTTAAATGCTTTAATTGAGATATAAGCATGTTAAATGAATGAAAATTTTATCCTTGTGTATTAAAGGACAACTTGATGATTTGAAACATGAATGGTGCATGAGAAGGCATCCTTGTTGATTATTGCTTTAAATGAGATTTAAAAGCATGTTGAATGATGAAAGACATTCGTGTTAGAATTTTTGGAATGTTGTTCAAAAATATGATGAGATAAATATTTATGTTGGTGCATGGGTCATTGAGGACATAGTGCATATAAGTGCACCTTTTGTATTAAGAATTCAATTGGTGTTGGTCTACATTCGTTTGTGTATTTATGCGTGAGTAGACTAGTTTTAGATCATCTTTACAACTGGCCAGGGGGTCCTTCTTGCTCCTACAGAACTAATCTTTCGAGAAAAGCCGACAATAGGGGGAGGACTTGTCCAAATCCTATTCTACAATCGCGTCGTGTTTGACGTCTTCCTTCTTAAAAGTGAAAAGAGAGAAAAATCACTTGGGAAGAATTGGTACGATAAATCTACTTTCATTCATGAGAAAAAGTGAAGTCTGAGACACTGATCCCGTTGACCCTTGGAGATAGGATGAGTGTGGTCGTGTGTGTACCATGAGGTGTGTGAGTCACATTAAATTTGAGTTTCTAATATATAATTTACGTCTACATGTGAATCATGAAATTATCCTACGTGGTTGAGGAGCATGTTTTATGTGAATTTCGAGATATAATTCATATGTTATTAAAATGCTCAAGTGAAATTGGATAATGTGAGAATATGATTTGCATGCCTTATTTTCAAGTGTAATTTGAGATGAATGGTTATATTTATTGCTATGTGCTTATATGCCTTAGTGTGGTGATATGCGTTGGTTTAATAGCTTTCTTGTGATAAGAGGAAGTCGGTGATAAGTCATATCGTTGATTAGCGTTGATTTAGAGTTGAAGTCATGGGAAGACGATTGATGGTTTTATGGTCTAGTTAATGTTGGTGTAGCAACGTGGCATCAATAGTGATATTGATATTTTGTTTATGATAGATGAGGTTATGAATAAACCGTTTCTATTGTGTGTTGATGGCCATATGATATTGTTAGAAACCTAAGTGGTGTGGTTTGGAAGAATCGGAAGAGCTTTTGATTGAAACTAGTTGGTTCCATGGCAACGGCCACTGGGTTCCCTTTAGCGATATTAAGGATTGGAATGTCATCGGAGGTGTGGTCATTCTTGGTTAAGTCGTTGTAAGATTATGGGTTTGAATGTGGAGCTAAGTGTGGTTGGATTAGGATTAGTGTCATTGTGTATAGCCACTTACCTTTTCCTTTGAGATGCCATTCACTTCCGTTTCTGGATTTCCTTGCTCCACTTTGGCGTTTATATATTCGCTTTGGTTTTTCCGTTGGTGTTTTGGTTTGTTTCCCGATAATGGATTGTTCATAAGACTTATATTTAAGTCCATTCGGTATTTTAAGTGAAGAAAACATTTTCGCTCACCCCGTGACCCCAACAAAAATCTTGAGTTTTTAAATTCATTTTGTAAAAGTTTTACACCTTTGAAAGTCGGCGGTGTACAAAACGGAGAACGGGGGTAAGACGGAAAATTTTACGAAACTTTAGAGAATCACTTTTATCCAAAGTTTGCGTTTTAATCGTTTCCCGAAATTTTGGTGACTATTTTTGAGTTCCACAAATAAAAACTCAGTTTTCAAATATTTATGATTTTTCTGAACCGACGCCGCAAAAAACGGAGTCCTTATGCCAAATCGGCATATTTCTAGTTTTTTCAAAATTTCACATTTTTGAGGTTTAGGGGCTGGAAAATCTAGTTAACTACATTGCAAGTGCACAAAAAAATGTAGTCTACTACATGTGGGGTTGCGGTAGCAAAGCTCCTGCATGTACTTTCAAAAATGCATAGTGTCCGCCTCGGAACTTCAAATTGAGTCCCGTTTGTTTTTATGGCTTTCCCTATGTCCAAATATTTGATACAAAATTTTAAATCATTTACTTTCACTTGAAATGACTGTTTTATCGTTTGTGAAAGTGGGGTACTTCAGATTTTCGTTTTTGTTGGCGTTGTCCGATACCATTTTCAAAAATGTATATCTCTCATCTCGTGGCTTTGATTATGGTCCCGTTTGTTTCTAGGGCCTGTATTATGTCCAAATATTTGATACAAAATTTGAAATCATTTATTTTCACTTCAAATGACTATTTTACCCTTGGTAAAAGGGGGGTAATTTAACTTTCTGTTTGGGTCAGTGTTATCCAATGCCATTTTAAAAAATTCATATATGTCATCTCGTGGCTTGACTTTAGGTTTCGTTTCTTTCTATGGCTTGACCTATCTCCAAATAGGTGGGGTAAAGTTTCAAAGTACATTTTTGCCCTTGAAATGACAATTTTCACCTTGGGCGAACATGTGACCTTTAAGTGGTCGGTTTGATGGGTTGTTTAATCCCTTTCACTTCCCTTTTGGTTTTCGGCAACCTTTGTGACTTCCCTTAGGTTTAAATGATTATTTTACCGATGTGTTGGGTGTACGGATGGTAGGGAGTGACATGTGAATTGATTAGTAGCATGGTTTGATACTAATTGGAGTTTTTGGAGCTGGGTATGCTCGTGATCTAGGAAGTGTGATTGTTATCATTCCTGGAGTGTTATAAATAGGAGTGTTGCTTATGTGGTTTGGTGATAACTGTTGGGTTGATTGTCAGTGTTGGACGGGCGGGTATGATTCATAGTGATCCCTGAGGTTGTCTATACTACGTGACTTATATTTGTTGTATGGCTCTATATATATATACGTATATATGTATTTAGGTGTCCATTTATTATTTTTTGTTATGTTATGGTTTCACTACGTGGTAGTTTCCCTATTTGTTGATGCATGGTAGGGGAATAGAAGTATGTGTTTCCGGGGTCTCATATTGGTGTGAGTGTCATCTGGGACATTTTACCGACCTAGGGTAGATGCATGTACATAGGTTGGTTCACACTAGACTTGGATGGTATATATATATGTTGGCTTTGAAATTTACTCTCGGCAAACAATTCCAAAATTGATGACAACAAACCTTTGAAGAGTGTTTGATACTAATGAATTATCGAGTTTATATTTTCAGCAAAAGACAGGTGAATGACTCAGAAATTAAACTCGGAAAGGAAATGACTCAAAAAGCAAGCTCGGAAAGAAAGCTTGATTTAAAGCGAAAAGCTGTGAAAGAAATTGAATCGCAAAATGGAAAATCATTTACTTCAACGGCAAAGGCGAAAGTCAAAGACTCAAGACTTGGGGTAGATAGGTCGGGGAGCGATCATTGTAACAAGGTAATTTATGCATCGATATTATCGTATAAGCTGAAGTATAAAATGAACCGAACTCAAATGGAATGAAAAACACCTTACCGAACTTAAACTTAAAGAAAAACATTTTTATTAAATGTTTTTTAAGTTGTAGTAGACTAGAATCACCATGTGTATTTCAATATAGTCGACTAAAACAATCAGTAGCTGCAGGCTTTTCATCCACATCAAAGTAGTCGATTGAAAGCACTTTAAGTCGACTAGACTACAAGAAGTAGTCGACTAAAACTCAATCTAGTCGACTAGATGAAACCATGCAGTCGACTGAAATTAAAAGTAGTCGACTAGTTGATCCTCAAAATCTGCAGATTCTTCAGAAAATATTTCCCATGTTTTGTGGATTATTTTTAACGGTGTTCAAACGGCTCTTGTCTTTCAAATACTAAAATAATTCTTTAAAACCCTAATGCAATGCTATATATAGAATAAGATGTGTATATTGAAGGTAGAGAGATTGAAACACAAAGAGAAAGAAAGCTATCAAAAATTCTGCATAAATGTTCTCTACAAAAACCATTGAAACCAAGCTTTAAAAATCTGATTTTCTCCTAGTTTCTTTGAAAATCAAAACCTCTGGTATCTCTTCTTATTCTCATAATATCATTCATTGATCATATCCTTTGAGAATAAATTTCTTGAGCTATTGTAAAATCACCAAAAACACTTGAGCTTATATTGATTTATCTTCCATAAAAACATTTGGGTTTTGAGTGTTTTTGTTCTTGAGTGATTTTATTGATTACATACGAATTTGTAATCTCGGACAAGTGAAGTCCACCAATTTTTCAAGAGAGGGTTGTTCTCTTGATTGAGAGACAAGCTCGAGAGGCTTGTGTTGTAAAGGTTTGTCATTCCACCTATGAAGGAAGGGCAATAGTGAAAGGATCGGGAAAAGTCTCAAGAAGGGGTTCTTGAGCCAAGGAGTAGGAGTTACCGAACCCTGAAAAAATCACGGTGTCAATCTCTCTATCTCTTTCTCTTTACTTGAGTAACTTGCATGCTATAATCACTTGAATATCTTGTATTCTACAATTTGTCTTGAGATTAATTGTTAGAGAATTGAAATTGAATCATTCACTTGTTCATTGAGAAATTGTGTTTTGATTATAGCGTGTTCCAATTTTGAAAAGAATTAGAAATATTTTTGAACACCCTATTCACCCCCCCCCCCCCTCTAGGGTTAATTAGTGACTAACAATTGGTAACAGAGCCTGATCTCTATTTATCTTAGACTTAACCGTCTAAGAGAACGATCATGTCATCAAATTTAGTCACTCATGTTGAAGGACAATCGAATAATAGGCCCCCATGGTTTGATGGATCAAATTATAGCTATTGGAAAACGAGAATGATAGATTTTCTTCAAGCTATCGATTACCAAATTTGGCAAGTAGTTCTTGAAGGACCATTTGTCTTGACCAAAATTGTTGATGGAAAAACCGTCCCCAAATTACCTAATGAATGGGATAATGATGACCGTAAACTCATGTCGTACAATGCTAGAGCCAAAGTAAATTTAAATTGCCCTTTGAGTCCAAATAAATTTAATCGTGTATCTACTTGTTCAACGGCAAAAGAAATGTGGGATAAACTTGAGGTAACATATGAAGGAACATCTCAAGTACGAGAATCTAAAATTGACATACTCATGCATGAATATGAATTATTTGCTATAAAAGATAATGAAAATGTGAATTCTATGATGTCTCGCTTTACAAATATTTTGAATGGACTAAAACATCTTGGTAGAATTGTTCCTAGATCCGATGCGTCACGAAAAGTGCTTAGAAGTCTCCCGGCAAAATGGGATGCAAAAGTAACGGCTATCAAAGAAGCTCATGACCTCAACACCAAGAGTCTCGATGAAATTTTCGGCTCTCTACTCACTTGGGAAATAACATTAAAAGCTCGTGAAGAGGACATCAAGCCAAGAAAGGTGATAGCTTTGCAAGCTTTCACCAAAAATGAAAACAGTGAGCCGAGTGAAGAAGAAGAGGATGAGGACATTACCTTGTTCACCCAAAAATTCAAGAGACACCTTCAAAGAAAGAAAGCAAATGGTGGAAGATTCGTGAAGAGAATCGATCCAAGAGGCAAGCCTAGCAAAAGAGAACCCCCCAACATGTTTTAATTGCGGTAAGCCGGGACACTATAAAAGCGATTGCTTCAAGCTCAAAAAGGAAAACGAGAAAAGACCTAGCAAGATGGCAATGAATGTCACATGGGAGGACTATGACTCATGCGACTCGGATGAGGAGAAAAGTAGTGAGGAAACGACAAACATTTGTCTCATGGCAAATGAAGAAGAGGTACATTTAAATTTAAATGATCTAGATAAACTATCATATGATGAACTTCTTCTTGATTACAATGAATTGCAAGATGTGTTTGAAGAATTACATGATGAATTCGAAAAATTACCTAGAAAATATATCCTTCTTAAGAAAGCTAAATCTTCATGTAGTCTCACTAGTTCAAGCTTAGAAGTTATTTACAATGACAAAAGCATAGAGCTAGAAAAGGAAAATATTCGGTTGAAAAATACTATTGATGATCAAATAAATGTTTTAGCAAAATTTACAAAAGGAAAAGAGAACCTTAGTATCATGTTAGGAAGACAAAAAGGATCATTTGATAAATGCGGTCTAGGGTATCATGTTTTTGACAAAAATGCTCTCATTTTGAAAAAAGAGAAAATCACTAAACTCTACATTTACTAGAAAATCATCTCATGCATCTTCAAATAATTATAAACATGTTACTTGCTACTATTGCAATTGAAAATGACACAAAGCAAATGTATGCTTTCATAGAAAGAAGAAAATTATGTCAAAAATGGTTTGGGCTCCGAAAGGGACTAGTGCATGCTCTCATAGAAAAGATAATGTTGTAACGAAACAAATTTGGGTTCCAAAAGAAACTATTACGTATCTATCTAACCAAAATGGACCCAAAACAGATTGGGTACCAATAAAAGATACTTGAACTCGTTTTGTAGGTATGCTTGAAGTCCGCATCAAAATAAAAATGGTTTCTAGATAGCGGATGCTCAAGGCATATGACGGGAGATAAATCAAAGTTTATTTCACTAAAATCATATGAAGGAGGAAACGTTACTTTTGGAGACAACTCTAAAGGCAAAATTATGGGAATTGGCTCAATCGGTATTTCTTCTTCTCTCTCTATAGATGATGTACTTTTAGTTGATGGTTTGAAGCATAACTTGTTTAGTATTAGTCAACTTTGTGACAAGGGTTATGATGTTATATTTAGGACAAATGCATGCATAATCAAGAAAGATGGGAAGCAAATGTTCAATGGCAAAAGAAATGGAAACTTGTATACTTTGTTGCTATGTGAATTGCATGATCAAGATGTTAAATGTTTTGTCACATCTAGTGAAAATAGTTGGTTATGACATAGACATCTAGGTCATGCTAGTATGGAACTCATTCATCGTTTATCCAAAAATGATTTAGTCAAAGGCCTCCCAAAGACTAAATTTTCAAAAGATAAAATATGTTGCGCATGTCAAGTACGCAAGCAAGTTAAATCTTCTTTCAAGAGAAAGAAAGATATTACTACTTCTCGACCTCTAGAGTTACTTCACATGGATCTCTTCGGTCCGGAGAGAACGGCTAGCTTAGCCGGGAAACTCTATGTACTTGTTATAGTTGATGATTTCTCTAGATATACTTGGGTTCACTTTCTTGCTCACAAAAATGAAACTCACTCCATTCTTGAAAATTTTTATAGAGTCAATAAAAATGAAAAAGATTTCAAAATCAAGAAAATTAAAAGTGATAGAGGTAGGGAAATTGAAAATCAAGACTTAGAAAAATTATGTGATGACTTCGGTGTTTCACATGATCTCTTGGCCCCTAGAACCCCTCAACAAAACGGTGTAGTTGAAAGAAAGAATCGATCTCTACAAGAGATGGCTAGAACCATGTTAAATGAGCACAACTTTCCTCGAAGCCTTTGGGCGGAAGCGGTAAACACCGCTTGCCATATAATTAATCGTGTTATTATTCGGATGAAGTTGGGGAAAACGCCCTATGAGTTGTGGAATGGTCGAAAGCCCAATATTAGGTATTTCAAAGTTTTCGGGTGTAAATGTTTTGTGTTAAATCATAAAGGAAACCTTGGAAAATTCGACTCCAAATCGGATGAAGCAATTTTCCTAGGATATTCTACAAGGAGTAAAGCATTTCTGGTTTATAACAAAAGGACTCTAACCATGGTTGAGTCTATTCATGTTGTCTTTGATGAATCACCCTCACCACCATCACCTAGAATTGTCCTAGAAGAAGATGAGGTTGTTGGGATTGAGGATAATCTAAATACTCTCAATATCTCCAACTCATGATGTAGCCAAAAGGAAATGAGGGAAGTTGAGTATCAATCCAATGATGTCTTGACCAACTCAATGCTTAAAGCATGGAGGATTATTCACAATCATCTTCTTGATCAACTCATAGGTAATCCTTCAAAAGGGGTTAGTACTAGATCTCAACTTAAAGATTTTTGCAACCACATGGCCTTTGTATCGCAAATTGAACCCAAGAACTTCCACGAAGCTCAATGTGATGATTCTTGGATCGTAGCAATGCAAGAGGAACTAAATCAATTTGAACGCAATCAAGTTTGGCGTTTAGTTCCTAGACCCGAAAATCAAACTATAATTGGCACAAAATGGGTTTTTCGAAACAAAAAGGATGAGAATGGAGTAATTATTCGAAATAAAGCAAGATTGGTAGCACAAGGATATAATCAAGAGGAAGACATCGACTACGATGAGACCTTTGCACCGGTAGCTAGATTAGAAGCAATTAGAATGCTTCTTGCATTTGCATCATATTGAAATTTCACTCTTTATCAAATGGATGTCAAAAGTGCTTTCTTAAATGGTGTCATAGAAGAAGAAGTATTTGTGAAGCAACCACCCGGTTTTGAAAATAATCTCTTTCCAAATCATGTCTTCAAATTAGCTAAAGCTCTATATGGTTTAAAGCAAGCTCCTCGAGCTTGGTATGAGAGACTTAGCAGATTTTTGACTAAAATGGTTTTACAAGAGGAAAAGTTGACAACACACTTTTTACAAAAACCATCAAAAATAATTTGTTGATTGTCCAAATTTATGTTGATGACATCATATTCGGCTCAACAAATCATTTTTTACGTAAGGATTTTGCTACAAGCATGTAAAATGAATTTGAAATGAGCATGATGGGTTAGTTGAATTTGTTCTTAGGGTTTCAAATCAAGCAAAGCTCGGATGGCTTATTCATTAGCCATTCCAAGTACACTAAGGATTTGCTAAAGCCATTTAGTATGGAGGCTACCAAACATGCCATAACTCCTATGAGTTCCTCTATTAAGATTGATAAAGATGAAAATGGTAAATGTGTTGATATTACTAACTATAGAGGCATGATCGGTAGTTTGCTTTATTTAACCGCTAGTAGACCGGATATAATGTTTAGTGTATGCTTATGTGCCCGGTTTCAATCATGTCCTAAGGAATCTCATTTGCTTGCGGTCAAACGTATTTTTCGCTACCTAAGTGGTACAATAAACTTAGGGCTTCGGTATCCACGAGGAACTTCAATTGATCTTATTAGTTATTCGGATGCCGATTTTGCGGGATGTAAAATTGATCGAAAAAGCACAAGCGGCACTTGTCATTTTCTAGGACACTCACTAGTATCTTGGTCAAGTAAAAAGCAAAATTCCGTTGCATTATCTACGACCGAAGCCGAATTTGTGGCCGCAGGTAGTAGTTGCGCTCAAACTCTTTATATTAAGCAACAACTACTTGATTTCGGTCTTACTTTCTCTCACGTGCCTATTAAATGCGATAATACGAGTGCGATTTGTATTTCAAAGAATCCTATTCATCACTCACGCACCAAGCATATAGAGATTAGGCATTATTTTTTACGTGATCATGTTGCTAAGGGTGACGTTGAATTGGTTTTTATCGACACTAAAAATCAATTGGCGGATATTTTTACAAAACCACTTGCGGACGAATCTTTTTCTAAAATTCGTCGAGAAATCGGAATGGCCATGGATTGTGATGTTTTATCGTAGTTTCTGTCGTAATCTTTATTTTTCATATTTTTGCTATTTTTGTGTATTTATTTCCTGAATTTTTTTTTCATTTTTGCCTTCTAGTCGACTCATCTTGTGTAGTGTAAATCACTCTAGTCGACTACTTTGGTCAGTGGCTTCACCATTTCATGTTCTTCACCTTCTAGTCGACTACATTACCCTTTATTCGACTCATTTGACATTCTAGTCGACTCAAACAAAGTTCTAGTTGACTACTTGGTCTTCCCAGTCGACTCAACCCAAACCTAGTCGACTCAAACCCTATTCTAACCGACTCAACCCTACCCTAGTCGACTCAACCCCTTTAAAACCTAAACTTCTTCTCTTTCTCTCCATCCGCCTCCCTCCATCCTCACACACCTTCAAACCCTCTCCTCTCAATTCCTCTCCTACTACCATTTATACCTTCAAATCCTCACCTATCTCTCATTAATTTTACATTTCTATCATCCTTCACCCATTTCCTTTATTTAATTTCTTCATTTTCAATATCTTTCTCACGTTTCATATATACACCCACATATATATATACACCATCATATATCTATATATCTCTATATATTTATGCATTATCTTCTACAATGCCACCGAAGACTCGAGGTCTATTTCGGAAAAGTTCCCACATTGATGGAGGCCAAAGCTCCACCAATCCACGCATTCCTACGGCTGTTGACGAAGAGGCGTCGAATGAATCTCTTCTTCTTGAGGTACTTCTTCTTGATGATGATGATAGAAATAAATTCATCACTATATTTGATCATCGTGCTCGTACACCTTGCCGTATTGTCACAAAAGATTTATGCACTGAAATTAGGGCTCGAACTTTCGATTTGTTCCGAGCAATTGGTTGGGATTTTTTCGTTTCTCTTGACATTCCGGTACTTCCGCAAATTGTCAAAGCCTTCTACGCTTCTCTTGAAAATCATAAGGAGAAGTTACTCCCTCATCTTCATTTTAATCTATGTGGTGAAGACAAGACTGTTGATGACAGCGAAATCAAGCGCATTTTCTCGCTTTCGAATGACGGTATCCGCCACTTCTCCAAGGATTGGTATAAGGCTAATGGGTTCGATTGTATTGAGGTTGTTCGGGCTGTATGCGTCGACAAAGAAATTTCCAAACAAATTTCGCAGAACGCCGGTATTATCTCTTCTATGCTACTACCCGAGGCTAGATTAATTCATAATGTTATTACTTACTCTATTCTGCCTAAAACTGGTAGTCGTAGCAGTGTTTCTCGTATGGAGGCCTTCTTGGTTTATTGCGTTTTGATAGGAACCCGTGTTGATTTAGCTTATATTTTCCGTTCTGTCATCCTTACATGTCAGCGCAAGCCATCTGACCCGCTTTTCTTTCTCGCGCACATTACATATCTACTGCAGCGGAAAGGTTTTAATTTTCCAAATGAAGTGTTCGAGCATCACCCTATTTTTCTTGATGCCACTCATGTCAAACATATGCACATTTCTTCTGATGCGGAAGGAAACTTCATTTCTGAGAGTGTGCCTGCTCCTCGTTCACGCCCAGCTCCTACCTTTTCTGCACTGCGCCAAGAAGCCTCTTCCTCGGTTCCTCCGTTCGACAGCGCTTCGGCTTCTCAGGCTACTCTTCTCGACCAAATTCTTTGGACTTTTCAGAGCAATACAGACCTACTTAGGCAGCAGGAACAAGTGCTTCAGCGCCTTGATACGACCGTGAACCAGAATACGGAAGCCATTCGATTGATCAATGAACGCCTTGTTCTTCATGATGAGGAAATGTCTACCCGCATTACAAATCTGGTTGGGTCACTTGATGACCTCACTCTTGGACTCAGGAACCCTCGCTCACACGCCCCTCGACGCTGACAAAAAGGGGGAGAAATTATGCTATTGTATTGTCATGTATTTCATTACCGACATTAGCAATGTCTATTTTTTTGTGTGGCTTATTATGGTTATTTGCGAACTTGTTTGTTTTCTTTTCCATGTTTTTTTTTCATTAGTATAAACAGCTTGTATTAAACTGAAACATCTATGATATGCTGTTTATTTTTTTCCTATCTCAAATGTGCGCCTATTTTTATATATTATATCAAAATGCCTATTAAATTGCAAATCTCATTTACTAAGGGGGAGCATTTAATCAAAATACTATGCACATGTTGAGGGGGAGCATCACTTGATGTTTCGCCAAATGCCAAGCAAACACAAAATGTTTTGTCATCATCGAGGGGGAGATTGTTGGCTTTGAAATTTACTCTCGGTAAATAATTCAAAAATTGATGATAACAAACCATTGAAGAGTGTTTGATACTAATGAATTATCGAGTTTATATTTTTCACCAAAAGACAGGTGAACGACTCAGAAATTAAACTCAGAAAGGAAATGACTCGAAAAGCAAGCTCGGAAAGAAAGCTTGATTTAAAGCGAAAAGCTGTGAAAGAAATTGAAGCGCAAAATGGAAAATCATTTAATTCAACGGCAAAGGCGAAAGTCGAAGACTCAAGACTTGGGGTAGAAAGGTCGGGGAGCTATCATTGTAACAAGGTAATTTTATGCGTCGATATTATCGTATAAGCTCAAGTATAAAATGAACCGAACTCAAATGGAATGAAAAACACTTTACCGAACTTAAACGGAAAGAAAAATATTTTTATTAAATATTTTTTTAAGTTGTAGTCGACTTCAATCACCATGTGTATTTCAATATAGTCGACTAAAACAATCAGTAGCTGCAGGCTTTTCATCCACATCAAATAGTCGATTGAAAGCACTTTGAGTCGACTAGACTACAAGAAGTAGTCGACTAGAATACATTCTAGTCGACTAGATGTATCATTGTAGTCGACTAGAACTCAATCTAGTCGACTAGATGAAACCATGTAGTCGACTGAAATGAAAAGTAGTCGACTAGTTGATCCTCAAAATCTGCAGATTCTTCAGAAAACATTTCCCATGTTTTGTGGATTGTTTTTAATGGTGTTCAAACGGCTCTTGTCTTTCAAATACTAAAATCATTCTTCAAAACCCTAATGCAATGCTATATATAGAATGAGATGTGTATATTGAAGGTAGAGAGATTGAAACACAAAGAGAAAGAAAGCTATCAAAAATTCTGCATAAATGTTCTCTACAAAAACCATTGAAACCAAGTTTTGAAAATCTGATTTTCTCCAAGTTTCTTTGAAAATCAAAACCTCTAGTATCTCTTTTTATTCTCCAAATATCATTCATTGATCATATCCTTTGAGAATAAATTTCTAGAGCTATTTTTAAAATCACCAAAAACACTTGAGCTTATATTGATTTATCTTCCATAAAAACCTTTGGATTTTGAGTGTTTTTGTTCTTGAGTGATTTTATTGATTACATACGAATTTGTAATCTCGGACAAGTGAAGTCCACCGATTGTTCAAGAGAGGGTTGTTCTCTTGATTGAGAGACAAGCTCGAGAGGCTTGTGTTGTAAAGGTTTGTCATTCCACCTGTGAAGGAAGGGCCATAGTGAAAGGATCGGGAAAAGTCTCAAGAAGGGGTTCTTGAGCCGAGGAGTAGGGGTTACCGAACCTCGAAAAAATCACGGTGTCAATCTCTCTATCTCTTTCTCTTTACTTGAGTAACTTGCATGCTATAATCACTTGAATATCTTGTATGCTACAATTTGTCTTGAGATTAATTGTTAGAGAATTGAAATTGAATCATTCACTTGTTCATTGAGAAATTGTGTTTTGATTATAGCGTGTTCCAATTTTGAAAAGAATTAGAAATATTTTTGAACACCCTATTCACCCCCCTCTAGGGTTAATTAGTGACTAACAATATATATGTAAGTGAGGGTCGATTATACGTTCTATGTTTGATGTTATCTACGATTTTGATCTGCGTTTTCTCAATGTGCTTCCGGGTTTCTATGTTTCCTTTGTGTGGCGTCGAAGACGTGTCTTGCTTGATATATCCCGTTTTGATTTAATCCCAATGGAGTAGGACCCCTCATCAGTAACGTTTTCTTTTTGTACTCATATCATGGGTTAGCTACCGTGGAATATGAGTAGATCATTCAGTCTGATCAATCAGATGTGGCTTGCGAACTAAGGTACAGCCTGATTTTGAGGACAAAATCTCCTAAGGTTGTAAGGTTGTAATACTCCGTGTTTTCTTTCACCTTTCTTGAATTATTTTCCAAGTGTTAACTTTTTGTGATGTCATTTATTCATGAAGTCTTGTGCAATCTTCGTACGTGTAAATTTTTCAGGTTTAAGTTTCGGACTTAGTGGGACGACTTCGTGAACCTTCATTTTCGGGTTCATGATTTATTGTTTGTTGGCGACTACGTGGGTTCATTGCAACATTTTCTTGTTGGAGCTTCGGCAATCTTATTGCATTCCCGAACGTGTTACCCTAGTTTATTGTAGATATTTTGGTGTATCACTTATGTGATTATATGTTTGTTGTGCTTCGTATATTTAAAGGGTTTTTATTGATAGGTGTAATTATGGGAATTGTTTGTTATATTTTCATTTTGTAAGTAATGAAAATAATTAAAAACAATTTTGGGAAGGAAATGACCGAAGGGTAAATTGGTATTTTCATATTAAGAGCACTTAGTGGAAAGTGTAGCAATTTGGCTAAGTGTTGGGGTATTAATAGCATAATGGTAAATAGAGAGGATGACAAGGGGTGGAAGGTTAATTAATAGGCATGATGACACTCTCGTAATTAACCCTAAGTTAAGAAGAAATTGGTTATTTCCCATTTTCAAGTGGTGTCTCACATATAGCCATTTATTTCTTCTCCCATCTTTGTTCTCAATCCTTGGATCATTGGGAGTTGTTTGGATGGAACTTAAATGCAAGAATGCATTATTCTTAGTCTTTCACTATGCAAGAGTTCATGTCAACCCTTGGTTCCATTATTCATTTTTATTGCCTTATTCTCAACCATTGGATGTTAAGGCCTTGTTTGGCAAGTGTATAAGGGTAGTATGTTTTGGTTTAAGTCTTCCATTGCAAGACTTGTTTCTAGCCCTTAGATCCATTTCCTTTTCCCCATATTTATTTTGAACCCTTGGATAGTGAAAGGGGTGAGTGGAGAATCGCTACACATGTGTGAGTGTAGTTGTCTTTCATTTCGCAAGACTTCATCTCTTTATCTCCATTTTCTGTCATCTTTTTCCATTTGCTTCTTATCAACTTATGGGTTGAATTCATCACCCTAAGTTGGGAGTTTGATGTGGTCATCAACATGGAAGATGTTCATGGTGTTTTTCTCTTTGGTTTGAGTCAAAGATTGGTAAGTGTTCTTCCTTCCTTGTGTGTTTCCTTTCAAACCCTAGTTTTGGGTTTTCTTGTCAACCCACTAGATGATTTTTTTTCTCTTCTTGTGTTGGTGTATGATTCATTGTTAGGAGGCTATGGTGAAGCTTGCCACCAATTTGCTCCTTTGATTTCGGTGTTGGGTGAGAGCTAGGGTGTTTTGCCTTGCTTAGTAGTTTTGTTTTGCTCTTCATGGAGGTAGGGGAAAACATCTTAACTATCGCATCTTCATGGATGAAATTGCTAAGTGTATCCTTGAAAATGTGAAGTTAGGGTTTGAACATGTTTATTTAAATTAACCCTTGTGTAGGGAGCATATGGTGAGGATATTGTTAGGACTATGATGCATGCTAGTTGGGTGGTTGTTCTTCAGATTTCCCATATTAAAGTATGTTTTTATGGCTATATATATGTGTATATGTATGTGGGTATAGTTGTGTATATATGTAAGTGTAATTATACATATTTGTATGTAGGTGTTAGGAATGTAGCCTTGGTAGTGAGATTAGGCAAGCTCATTCGGTTGACACCTTTGAGGTCATACAATGTGATTGGTGTAACTTGATGTCTCAAGTTTGAGTGACCATCTAGTTCCCTTTTGTGAATGATATTTACTATTTCAGTAATGGATGTTATGTTTGAGATGTGATTTGTGGAAAACATGCTTAATAGAACTAAAAGCATGTTTAAAAGAATGGAATGGTTATCCTTGTGAATTAAAGGACAACTTGATGACTTGGTACATTAATTGATTATGAGAATGTATCCTTGTGATTTAAATACTCTAATTGAGATATAAGCTTGTTAAATGAATGCAAATATTATACTTATGTATTAAAGGACAACTTGATGATTTAGTTCATAAATGGTGCATGAGAAGGCATCCTTGTTGATTATTGTTTTAAATGAGATTTAAAAGCATGTTGAATGATGAATAACATTCGTGTTAACATTATCGGAATGTTGTTCATAAATATGATGAGATAAATATTTATGTTGGTGCATGAGTCATTGAGGACATAGTGCATATGAGTACACCTTTTGTATTGAGAATTCAATTGGTGTTAGTCTAAGTCCATTTGTGTATTTATGCATGAATAGACTTGTTTTGGATTGTCGTAAAAACTGGCCAGGGGGTTCTTCTTACTCCCACGGAACTAATCTTCTGAGAAACGCAGACAATAGGGGGAGGACTTGTCCAAATCCTATTCCATGACCACCTCATGTTTGACGTCTTCCTTATTAAAAAGTGAAAAGTGAGAAAATTAACTTGGAAAGAATCGTTACGATAAATCGACCTTCATTCATGAGAAAACGTGAAATGTTAAAGAATGATCCCATTGACCCTTGGATTTAGGGTGTGTGTGGTCACGTGTGTACCATGAGGTGTGTGAGTCACATTAAATTCGAGTTGCTACTATATGATTTATGTCTACATGTGAATCATGAAATTGTCCTATGTGGTTTAGGAACATGTTTAATGTTAATTTTGAGATATAATTCATATGTTATTAAAATGCTCAAATGAAATTGGATAATGTGAAAATATAATTTCCATGCCTTGTTTTCAATTATAATTTCAGATGAATGCTTATTTTTGTTGCTATGTGCTAGTAGGCCTTAGTGTGTTGATATGAGTTGGTATAATAGCTTTCTTGTGATAAGAGGAAGTCGGTGATGAGTCATATCGTTGATTAGCGTTGATTATGAGTTGAAGCCATAAGAAGGCGATTGATGGTTTTATGGTTTAGTTAATGTTTGTGTAGCAACGTGGCATTAATAGTGATATTGATATTTTATTTATGATAGACAAGATTATGAATAAACCATGTCGATTATGTGTTGATGGCCATATGATATTGTTAGAAACCTAAGTGATGTATTTTCGAATGTGAAATTGGGATTTGGAAGAATCGAAAGAGGTTTTGATTGAAACTAGTTGGTTCCGTGGCAACGGTTACTAGGTTCCCTTTAGCGATCTTAAGGATTTGAATGCCATCGAAGGAGTGGTCATTATTGGTTAAGTCGTGTTAGGGTTATGGGTTTTGAATGTGGAGCTAATGGTTGTATTAGGGTTAGTGTCGTTGTGTATAGCCACTTACCTTTTCCTTTGAGATGCCATTCACTTTTGTTTCTTGATTTCCTTGTTCCATTTAAGCGTCTATAAATTCGCTTTGGATTTTTCGTTGGTGTTTCGGTTTGTTTCCCGAAAACGGATTTTTTATAAAACTTTTATGTAAGTCCATTAGGTTTTTTAAGTGAAAAACCACTTTTCGCTCACACATTGACCCAGACAAAAATCTTGAGTTTTGAAATGGTGTTAAATTCATTTTGTAAAAGACTTAGACCTTTGAAAGTCGACGGTATACAAGACGGAGACCGGGGGCAAGACGGATAATTTTTCGAAACTTTAGAGAATCACTTTTATCCAAAGTATGAATTTTACGCATTTCTTGATAATTCGGTGACTATTTTTGAGTTTCGCAAATGAAAAATCAACTTTTCCAATATTTATGATTTTTCAGGACTGACGGCGCAAAAAGCGAAGTCCGTATGTAAAATCGGCATATTTCCACTTTTTCCAAAATTTCACATTTTTCAGGTTTAGGGGCTGGAAAATCTATTTAACTACATTGTATGTCCACAAAAAAGTGTAGTCTACTACATCTGGGGCTGCGGTGGTGAAGCTCCTGCATGTACTTTCAAAAAATGCATAGTGTCCGCCTCAAACCTTCAAATTGAGTCCCGTTTGTTTCTATGGTTTTTCCTATTTCCAAATATTTGATACAATATTTAAAATCATTTATTTTCACTGGAAATGAATGTTTTATCCATAGTGAAAGTGGGGTACTTGTCGACGTTGTCCGATACCATTTTCAAAAATGCATCTCTCATCTCGTGGTTTTGATTACGGTCCCGTTTGTTTCTAGGGCTTGTACTATGTCCAAATATTGATACAAAATTTGAAATCATTTATTTGCTCTAGAAATAACTATTTTACCCTTGGTGAAAGAGGAATACTTTAACTTTCTGTTTGGGTCGGCAATATCCGATGTCATTTTAAAAAATTCATATCTCTCATCCCGTAGTTTGAATTTAGGTTCCATTTGTTTTTATGGTTTGACCTATGTCCAAATAGATGGGGTAAAGTTTGAAAGTACATTTTTGCCCTTGAAATGACCATTTTACCCTTGGGCGGACATGTGACCTTTGAGTCGTCGATTTTATGGGTTGTTTAATCCCTTTCACTTCCCTTTTCGTTTTCTGCAACCTTTGTGATTTACCTTAGGTTGAAATTATTATTTTACCCCTGTGTTGGGTGTACTGATGGTAGGGAGTGACATGTAAAGTGATTAGTAACATTGTTATCATTCCTAGAGTACTGCTTCCGTGATTTGGTGATAAATGTTGGGTTCATTATCAATGTTCGACTGACGGGTACGAGTCATAGCGATCCCTGAGGTTGTGTGTACTACGTGGCTTGTATTGGTTATATAGCTCTCTCTATATATATACGTACATATATATATGTAGGTGTGCGTTTATTATATGTTGTTATGTTATGGTTTTACTACGTGCTAGTTGCCTTATTTGTTGATGCATGATAAGGGACTAGAGGGATGTGTTTTTGGTGTCTCAAATTGGCGTGAGTGCCATATGGGACGTTTTACCGACCTAGGGTAGATACACGTATATGGTTTGGTTCATACTAGACTTGGACAGTCGGAGGACGTGACAGTTACGATTCCCTTTCACCTACGAGGCTTGATGAGCTCACCCCAGCGTTGGTTTGCTCTGGTGGTCCACACCAGTTTGTAGGTGATGTTTCTGCTACGAGCTGCTTGGGGTACAATGGCACTTTCATATATTTCCCAGTTGTAGGTATCATGTTATTCTTGAAGGATGGCTTGTGGCACAGATGTTGTTGTGGGATCATACATAAAGTTGTTACATTTTAATTTCCTTTGCTTGTTTCCTTGTATTGGGACTTTTGTTCTATTTCTTGGGAGCTAGTCTATTGGCATATCCCTTCCTTGTATTTGGTATCATTACATCGTTGTAGAGATGTATTCTTTCGGTGCCTAAATGTGCCTTGTGTATCATTTGGTTTAGTTTCCGCTTGGATATGTATGGAATTATTATGATTAATAATATTTCATTCATTTTATTGTTATTTTTTATCTTAGTTGGTCGCTCATTTTATGGATGACACCCCGGAGTTCTCGGATGTCTCGGTTCGGGAGTCTTAGGATTTTAGGGGCATGATAAATGCATTCTTAGATTTGTGTGCCATGAAAATAAGGCCCTATGATCTAAAGGTTGAGATTAAACATGGGAGAAGAAGATCAATGGTTGGGAGTGAGACAACACATAAAAATGGGAAATGACCAAATTCTTCTCAATTACCCTTTTACGCTTTGACATCCTCCCTATTTACCACCATGCCACTCATACCCCAACACTTAGCTAAATTCATAGAATTTCCACTAAGTCCTCTTAATATGAAAATACCAATTTACCCTTTGGTCATTTATTTCCCGAATCGTTATCAACAATTTTCATTATTCTTAAAATGAAAATACAACATGCAACTTACAAATTTAATCTCACATAAAACATGTAATTCATGTTAACCACATAAACACATTAAGCACATAATCACGTATGCATTTAATCATTAATAAAAAAAAATTAATTAGCACGTAAATAAACTGGATGTTACAATAACCCTAGAAGTGTGAAAATTGTTAAATAAATAGAACGAACTGACAATGTTACGGCTCAAGTAGTCGAGATAAATAGGGAATTAGAAAACTTTGTAAATTTCACTCAAAATACTCCTAGAGAAATCTGTTCGTTCTATTCTAATCCTTTCCATTTACGTAGCGGATGTCCAATGACATACCAAGAAGTTATAACACCATATGTTGTTAATGTAGCCTTTACAACTATCAATAATAATCCACGTTCAAATTATTTCAATCAAGGCTGGCAGAACCATCCATATTTATCATATCGTTCTCAAAACGTAGAAAATTTTGTCCAAACTCAAAACTTCAATCAAAATCAAAGACCATTCAATAATAGTCAGAATTTCAATCAAAATCCAAGACCATTCAATGGCAATCAAAAATTTCAATGTAATACACAAGGATTTTGATCTTTTCAACCAAACCAACCTCAATTTAGGAATCAAATTCAAAACCCTAATCCACCATAAAGATCATATGGTTTTGAGGCTAAAGTCTTAGCAGCCCTTGATAACTTAAAAGCTAATACCCAACTACTACATACACATTCACAAGCTATTTCAAAATTAGAAATACAGATGGGAAAAATACTAACACACTTAATAAAAGAGAAGAGGGTAAATTACCGAGTCAACTAGTGATGAATCCTAAAGCGCAACACTTGATTGAGTTAGGAACTTTACAAGAACCTACGCATGAAACTGTTCAATCAATCACAACCTTAAGGAGTGGTAGGATAGTGGACAATATAGTTGAGGAAAAGTTTTAGGAAAGACGAGCACAATAAGAAGTCTTGGAAAATATTCCTAAAGAAATATCACATCTAACAGAAGATGAACCTATCCAAGAAATACCTGAAAAACTTACTGAGAAGGAATATGAACCAAAAACATCATTCCCTCAACGTCTCCAATGATCAAACTATTATGGCAAGCAAGACAATAAAAACAATGAAATCTTAGAAGTATCATTCCCTCAACGTCTTCGATGAACCTACACTTTTGGTTTGTGTTTTGTTAGCGACTACATGGGTTCGTCGTAATGTTTTCTTGTTGATACATCGGCATTCGTGTTCCGTGCTCGAACGTGTTGCTTTAGTTATTATGGACGTCTCGGTATAGCACTTATGTGATTATGTGTTTATATTTATTTTTAGAACTTTTGGAAGTAAGGGGAATTCTCGGTTTTTCCCTTGTATGTGAGTTTTTGAGGAAGTATGAGAGTCTTCCTATGTGTTTTGGAGTGTTTGGATGTGTCCCGGATTGTTTTGGAGTTTTCCGGTGTCATCTTGGAGCCTTTTTTGCACTTTTGCAGTTATAGGGTTATCGAGTACTCAGCAACTGTTCATACCGAGTACTCGGCTACTGTTCATACTGAGTACTCGATGTACAACTCGGCAGTTTTCATAGATTGCCTGTATAAGGAAGTCTTGACCTAAAAACATTCCAACTTTTATCTCTTCTTCTCCAAACTCATCCTACTCTCTCTCACTTGGTTTTTCCTTCTAACTTTGCCTATATCATACATTTGGGCTTGGATTTTGGCTACGGTTTCAACATGGAAGTCGGTCGTGGTAGTCTTAGGTTCAATTTGAGCCATGAATTGGTAAGAATTTTCTTGTCTTTGTGAGTTATATTCCCAAACCTAGTTTTGGGTTTTCTTATTAAACCTTGTATTGATTCATGTTTTCCGTGTGGTTTGAGTCTCAATTCATTCTTAGGAAGCTATGGCGGATGTTTTCACCAATTGGTTTATTCGGTTTAGGTTTCGGGTGAAAGCTAGGGTTTCATAGGGCTTGTTTGGAGGTTGGCTTGTTCTTCATTTGAGGTAGGGGAAAGCTATCTTTATCTCTCGTTCTTTGATTCGTCAGTGTGCGATTTCATTTCCGGACTTCATAATCCTAGGTATATTTTTGCTAAGTGTAAACTTGAGAAATATGAAATTATTGTTTATTGGTGTTTAAGTGCTATAATCTATGTTTATATCATCCTTCAAATAGGTATATGATGTATGTTAGATGGGTTATGAGTTGTGGACTTTTTAAGTTTAAATATACTGGTATGCATATATATATGAATATGAGTATTGAGGTGTATATATATAAGTGTAAGTATACATATAGGATTTCGGGTGTTAGTAGCGTAGCCTTGATAGCATGAGTAGGATAGCTACCTTGGTTAGCAAATTGAGATGTGGAACTTAGAGTGTTATTCTAGTTTCCCCATTCTTGTGAATTTTGAGGGTTTTATGTTGAACATTAAAATTATGCATGACAATGAGTTAATGTGTTTATTGAATGCTTTGATTAACATAAAAATGTGTTAAATGTTATGTTTATGTATAAAGGATAACTTGATGATTTGGGATCATGGATGGTTCATGAAAAAGCATACTTGTCAATTTTGGCTTTAAATGAAATTTAAAAGCATGTTGAATGATGAAAAACATTCGTGTTAACATTTTGGGAATGTTGGTTATAAATCTGATATGATACATATTTATGTTGATACATGAGTCATTGAGGACATAGTGCATCGGTTCACCTTTTGTATTGAGGATTCATTTGGTGTTGGTCTACGTCTGTTTGTGAAATTTTACGTGAGTAGACTTATTCGGGATCGTCGTAACAACTGGCCAGGGGGTGCATCTTGCTCCTACGAAACTAATCTTCTGAGAAATGTACACGATAGGGGAATCCAATGTCATGACCGCGTCGTATAGATTGTCTTCCTTGTTAAAAGTGAAAGTGTCAAAAATCACTTGGGAAGAATCGGTATGATAAATCTACCTTCATTAATGAGAAATAAAAATGAAATGTTAGAGAATGATCCGTTGACCCTTGGAGTTAGGGTGTGTGTGTGGTCGTGTGTGTACCACGAGGTTTGTGAGTCACATTGCATTGAGTTGCCATTATGTGATTTATGTTGGCATGTGGAACATGTTTAAATGTGGATTTTGATATATATAATTCACATGTTATTTAAACGCTAAAGTGAAATGGAAGGATGTGATAACATGATTTACATACCTTCTTTAAAGTATAATGTGCAAGCCCTTAGGTTGGGTTATAAGTTAGATTTCTATGGCTTTCTTGTGATAAGTAAAGTCAATAGTGAGTTATGGTCAATTGTGAAATGAGACCTTAGAGAAGTGGGTGATCGGTTTGTAACCTCGGTTGGTAGTGGGGTATTGACCACTTGGTGTTTTTGCACCTTTGCGGGGTGTACGATCCTTGATAGTTTGGGGATTTTGGTTGGCTATGTAGTGATGGCCATTTGATACTTCTTTTGCATTTGATGAATGTATTGGTTACTATACTTTGAGGTTTTTAGTTGATTAAGTGAGGATATGATTGATCCTAGTCACTCGTGTGGTAATAACTTCTTGATTCCATTAGTAATCTAAGAGAAATGATGTTAAGTGTGAATTGAGGTTTGAATGGATTGGAAGTGGTCTTGATTGAACCTAGTTACTCCGAGTATTGGCTACTAGGTATTGCTTTTCATATCCTATGAATAGGAGTGTCCGTGAGGTGGTCAACTTAACCATCTTGAGTGGTTGAGATGAGTAGTTGATTGAGTTCCCGGTTGAGAATAGGGTTATGGAATTTTTTTTCCCGTTTTCGTTGAAGTGTTGTCATTTTTGGACTTCATTCTTCTTTCTTCATGGTTCATGTCATATGTTGAGTCACTCCGCATGGTGTTGTATATGTTTTAGTGTGTTCGGGTTTGACTCGGAGTTGTCCAGTTTCGTCTCGAAGCTTTTCGGGTTCATTCATTGACTTTGCATTATTGGGGCCATCGAGTGCTCGTTGATGATTCTACCGAGTAATTGGTGAGTGCATAAGTGCACGCAAGCCTCTTTTTTTTTTCCCGAGAGTTTTGGGCACTTCTAAGGCTACCGAGTACTCGACTATTGTTCATACCAAGTACTCAAAGCTTCCACTACCGAGTACTTGATGTACAACTCGGTGGCACTTGTTTAGGTATTTCTTGTAGCTTATTTATTTTCTCTCCCTTGTGTTTCACCACTTCTCCTACTATGCTTGAGGCATTGATTAGTGGTCTTTAGGGATGTGTTTTGTTGAGTTGAAGGATCGGCTTAGATCCACATTTCTTGAGTGTTACTCACAGTGTAATGCTGAGCCACTCTTTTTTAAGTCATTATTTGATCCGTGGGGTTGGAAACGGATGTTGGGTTCCGTGGTTCCAACGTGTTACTTGAGGGTAATGTTCACGTACCCTTCGTGGGTAGTGTTCTATCCTTCCTTGTTCATAGTGATGATGTTAGTGATTGAACTAATCCCCTTGTGGATAGTATCATGAGATTGATATTGTGGCATCAGTAGTGATATTGAGGTGAGTATTGTTCGCGTTTGTGAAGAGATTGAGGTTTCGTATGTGTATTGTGTATGTATGCATTGACAATAATTATGTGGGTACATAAGGACTTGAGAGTTTCCTTAGTACTGGTTATGGATGTTCTTTCGTACGGGCATTGTGGTGATTTTAGTTCCTTTAGAGCATATAGTTATTGTTCTGGCCACTAGAGTGATTGACTATGTTACAATAGGGTATTGTGTACTTGGTGTACATCTATGTGAGTAGTGTAGACTACTAGTGTTGGATTGGTGGGTACTAGTTTTAGTGTTCTCTTAATAGGTTAAAACTACATGACTTGTACTTATTTGTTCTATCTCTGTATATATATACGTATAGATATATATATATATATGCATATAGGTGTACGTTTGCCATTTGATGTGAGATTATGGATACGTTATGTGCCAGTTGCCTTGATGATGCATGGTAGGGGACTAGACGGATTGTTTCAGGGGTCTCGTATTAGCGTGAGTGCCTCGTGGGACGTTTGACCGACTTAGGTAGATGCATGTACACGGGTTGGTTTGCACTAGACTTGGACGGTTAGGATACTTTTTCCTATGGGGCTCAATGAGCTCAACCCGGCGTTGGTTTGCCCTGGTGGTTTACACTAGTTCGCAGGTAATGTTTTGGTTAGGACAACTTAGAGTGCAGGATGGCTCGTGGCATGGATGTTGTTGCGGGTTTTGGGATATTTGTATGTAGTGTTATTCCTTCTTAGTTTCCTTTGCTTGTCCCCTGTATTGGGACTGTTGTTGTACTTCTTGGGAGCCAGTCTGTTGGCATATCCCTTCCTTGTATTTGGTATCGTTGCATTATTGTAGAGATGTATTCTTTTGACACCTAGATGTGCCTTGTGTATCATTTAGTTTAGCTCATGCTTTATTGTGTATGGAATTATTATTTTTAGTAATATTCCATTTGGTTTATGGTATTGATATTCTTATTTTGTCGCTCATTTTATGGATCACGACCCCGGATTCCTCGGATGTCTCGGTTTGGGAGTCTTTGGAAATTTGGGGCGTGACACTATATCTCAAATCCCACCTTATACTAAATTCTTGAAATATTTATGTACGCAGAAGCATAGAAGCAGAGCTAAGGTACCTATAAAAATAGTGTTGACTGAACAAGTAAGTCATTTATTGTTAAATGATACACCACCCAAATATAAATATTCAGGAGCGCCTGCAATATCATGCATAATTGATGATCAAGAAGTTTGTCAGACTCTCCTTAATTTAGGTGCTAGTGTCCATTTATTACCATATTCAGTCTACCAACAATTGGGATTAGGAGAATTAAACCCTACGAGGGTTGTACTTCAATTAGCAGATAGATCAATCAAATAGCCCAGAGGGATAGTTGAAGATGTGATAGTTCAAGTAGATAAATTCTACTGCCCTGTCAATTTTATAATCTTAAACACATAACATATTCATAGTCCAAAGAAACATATAGTTGTAATCTTAGGACGACCATTCTTAGCAACAGCTAACACGTGTATTAATTGTAGAACAAGAGTAATGGATATATCATTTAAGAATATGAAACTAAGATTAAATGTGTTTAAGAACAATGACCAATGTTCGACAGTTGATGATTGTTTTAGTCTCGATCAATTAACAAATGAATTAGAACAAGTAGAGGTTAGAAAGGAAAAACAGTCTGAAGAAAAAGAAGATTTCATAAATATTTATTGGGATAAGCAATTACAATCTAATCTTGATGACATTGCAACTATAGAAAGGGCACTATAGGGAGAATCATGGAGAGAACCAACAGAGTCATTACTAGTTACTTCGAATAAACCACTCGATTCTGTACCAACAGAAGTAGCAATCCAAGAACTTGAAAAACCATCTGAACAAATTAAAATTGACAACTTGGATATGATATGTAGTGTCAACACAGCCAATAGTTTACCATGGTTTGTTGATATAGTCAATTATTTAGCTACACGTAAAATACCACCAGGGTGGTCCAATCAGGAGAACGATCGATTCTTTAGTCAAATTAAACACTATATTTGGGAAGATTCTAAGTTATTTAAATATTGTTCTAACCAAATCATTAGGAGATGTGTCCCTGAGACTGAAACATAAAGTATCCTAAAATTTTGTCACACATTAGCATGTGGAGGTCACTTTAGAGCTAAAAAGACGGCAACTAAAGTATTGCAAAGTGGATTTTATTGGTCTACCCTAGTTAAAGATTCATATAATTATTGTAACACACATGACAGATGCCAACGATTAGGTTCAATTTCTTGGAGAGATATGATGCCATTATCCCGAATTTTAATAATTTATGTATTTGATGTATTGCGATAGACTTTATGGGATCATTTCCAATGTCAAATAATAATTTATATATACTTGTTGGGGTAGATTATGTTTCAAAATGTATAGAAGCGGTAGCTTCGGCAAAAGCTGATCATGAAACCGTAATTGAGTTTTTACACTCTAATATTTTATCTAGATTTGGTATACTATATGCAATAATCAGTGATAATGGAAAACATTTTTGTAATCGGTACATGAACAACCTATGCCTTAAATACAACATTACCCACAAAGTAGGTATGACATATCATCTCAAACAAGTGGTTAAGCAAAAGTGTCAAATAAGGAGATTAAGCGAATCTTAGAAAACATAGTGCGAACTGATAAAAAAAACTGGTCAATCAGATTAAATTATGCACTGTGGGCATATATGATGGCTTATAAAATGCCAATAAGAATGACACAATATAGATTAGTCTATGGTAAAGCCTATCATCTTCCTGTTGAATTAGAACATAAAGCATACTGGGCCATTAAAAGACTAAATTTTGATTTAAAAGAAGCAGGCTCTATACGAAAACTTCAACTCAATGAACTAGAAGAGATTCATAATGATGGATATGAGAATGCACAAATATATAAAGAAAGGACGAAAGTATTCCATGATAAAAATATTTGGAGAAAATCCTTAGAGCCTGGTCATAAAGTATGGTTATTTAATACTTGATTAAATTATTTCCTAATAAACTCCATTAAAAATGGGATGGACCGTACAATGTTGTTACTGTGTTTTCTTACGAACCGATGGAATTAAAGGATCCAAAGAAAGGTAAACGATTTAAAGTAAATGGTCAATGACTCAAAAGATGCATAAAATTCAACCCTGAGTTAGGATGTGTGGAATCTATCAATTTGGTAGATCCAACGTATGATAACGGTTAGAATATCTATGAATGTTGGGCCAACGACGTTAAACAAAGGCTCTGACTAAGAGAGTTCGTGTTCTCTTAGACGGGTATATAATAATAGGATTTTAATTATCTTACTTTCTGTTTAATTAATCTTATTTAATTTTAGTTAAGTTATGCTTTTATTAAGTTTAGATGAGATATAACAACAGGAGTAAGTATTGGAGTGAATGAAGGAATCAAAAATTAAAAAGGAGTTCGAAAGAAATTGTTCAGCAACTATGAACTACCGAGTACTCGGTGACTTAAATATCGAGTTGACTCTGGCAACTCGGCAGTTCATATTAGGGTATAGTCTCTCTCTTTCGAATCACTCCAAAACTCTTACTTTCTCTCCAAAACTCTCTCTAGAACTCTCATAGTTCCATTACTATCATTCCAACACAAATTGAGGCCACAAAACTCTCCCAAATCACGTATATCATTCTCTATATATATACACACACATATATACTTTCGTTTTGCCCTCAAATCCTCAAATTTTGATCATTTTTGCTCAAATCAAGCTTCAAATCTTTATCCTAGCCCTAATCCGACAAAAACTCACCGATTATCTCAACCAAAAATAGCTTAAAATCCTTCCTTTAGCTCCCATTTGCACCTATATATATATACACCTACATATCTACACCTATACACATCTCAAATCCACTTCAAATCATTCAAATGGTGCCCAAAAAGCACAACAGAACTACAGAGGAGGGAGAATCATCAACAACAGCTGTCGAGATTCAAGCACGAGTGGCCAAAAAGGAGGCCAAAATGTGCCAAAGGGCACGGGAGATCGGGCTTGCCAAGGATTTCTAGCTCGAGTGTACTTTCAAATACGCAGACTTCCGACTCGAACGAAAATTCAGGACGAGCATCAAGAGCTTGGTAAAATAGGGGTTAAGGTAGTTGTTGACTTTGGTATTGCCTATGTATTATCCAGAGATGGTTCGCGAGTTCTATCGCTACCTAGTTTACGACGTGGCGGCTGGATTAACTACGAGGGTGAATGATTGAGCTTTCACAATCAATACCGTCCTTATTGCGACTGCATGTGGCATTCCAGATGAGTGTCTAGAGGAGTTACGGGCTAGAGTTCTGCCACCTCCTGAGTCGTTCCCCGACGTTCCTGAAATTGTACGGCGGATGTGCTAGGGGCATATGCAGAGAAGTGGTATATTCCCTAGCGATTATGGTTTGTCGATACCGTGGTCTACGATCAGGTTCATCCTCGTGGTCAAGACACGGAGAGGCGAGGTCTTTTTTTGGAGTTGTTGTATTGCTTTTATGCTCCCCATTAGGTCTTGCTACCGAGCGTTATAGTTCATATTATGCGGACCATGTTGTAGGAGCTCTCTGACGATGCGGCAGTGAAGGTAAAGAAGTGGCATCTCCCTTTTCCTTCTCTGATCATCGGTATTTTACGACATCTCGACATTTAGCCAGCTGAGGGAGAGGAGGAGCGTGTCGTTGTTTCACCGATGGCATATAGTGTCTTTAGCCGTTCTCACGACAAGATGAGTCGAGGCCTGGAGGAGGTAGTCGCTACTGAGGAGGAGGCTAATTCTGATACCTCAGAGGAAGAGGGTGATACAGCAATAGCAGAGGGAGAGAGATGAAGGAGTGGGGATGATAACAAGGTGACCGATGAAGAGATGCCTCAGGCCCCTAGATAGAAAGACATAGTTACTTTGTCTATGGAGCAGTATGCTGATATGATAGCTCGTCAGGAGCAGTTACAGGTGGATATGAGGATAGTTCTCCGTGAGCAGGTTGAGATCTGAGCAAAGATGACTCGAGGATTTCAGGCTTTCATGGAGCATTTAGGAGCTGGCTCTACATTCACTTCTCATCCACCACCACCGTCTAAGTCTTAGAATTTTGAGAGTAGTCGATCATGTGCCAACATAGATTTTTTATTTTAGATATTACCTTAGGCCGTGCCATTAATCGTTATTTTGTCTTCTTTTTTTCTTAATTTCTTGTTATTTGCAATTTTTGTACTCAAACTCCAACAAAATATATTAAAAAATTAATTAAAATGGATATTTTGTTATTTAGAGAACAAATTATTTTGATTTTATCTATTTCTCAATTATAAAGACATGACGATATAAGTTTGGGGGGAGGGTACGATTTTTCAAAATTATTTTCATAAAATTCTAACTTATATAAATATATACTTCTATTTTAATTAATTTTATATAAGTATTTATGTATTATATAACTATTTAATATTTTATTTCATTTCAAATAGTTTATTTAAGTTTATATACTGACTTTTTATATATATTCTAAATATATTTTTATTAAAGAAAAAATAGTTTTTGAAAAAAAAATTGGTTTAGGACTACCGAGTACTCGGTGGATCCTAAAAATTTTGTAATTTTTATAATTTTGAAAATTAATATATTTATTTATGTATTTTGATTTTTCTTTTCAAATTAGGACTTTGACTGTAATATAAAAGTATAGTATATAGTATTAGTAGCTTCTAAGAAAGAAAAGAGAATTTTATGAGAATTTCCATAAATATGAAATCCTTTTCAACTATGGAAAATATGCATTAAATCTTATTACCATTTCAAAACTTTCCATTCTTACAATTTCTATTCCAGATTTCAGCTGTAAATGGAATCATTCCTTCTTACCAAGGACTTAATTTAAGATCTATAAATATAAGACCAACCCTGGTCTTTCATTCATATATTCTTCAAAACTATTAGACAAGTAGTAAAACTAATATTGCCATTAGAAGTTTGACGAAATAGGCGATCAAGGATGCTACCCCTAAGGGTGATCCTCTTACAGATTACAAGATCAAGTATGAGCTTGTGTTCTACTAACATATCATATACGAACCTTTGGAGATAATGATGGATCAAACTTTCAAGGAACAGCGATTGGAAAAGCTTTACAAATCGGCGAATTTACAAGCTTTTCCTAATATTGTGCGTGATTTCTATTACAACATGAGGTATGATGTTCAAGGTGAAGGAGGTTTGATTGCCCGTACAACTATACGATACAGTTCAAGGTCGATCAACGTGACTCCTGAGGCTATTGCAAAAGCATGGGGACTTCCCAATGAATTACCCTCCGATCATGATGGTAATTTTTGCCTTATTCCACATCCTATTCCGTCTTTTCATGATTTGGTTAAAGAGATTTGCGATAGGCTTGACAATCCACCCACTCAATTTTGGATAAAGAAGGCGGAGCTAGAACCGGAGCTTTGGTATATTAATGGGATTGTGGAGAAAAAAGCATGGCCCAAGGATAAAAATAAATATTTATACAGAGAGATGGTGTATACGCCCTATTGCTTTAAGAAGGGATTTTAGGTTTCTATCCCAGAATTGATTTATGATAAGATAACAGAGCATTGACACACTCTTGAGCAAAATTCATGCCCTTTAATACATACGGATGTGAAGTTGTTCTTTCATTTCCTCATCACGGCATTAATCGAAGATCAATTGGGTAAAGTTTTGGATGCAACAGATAAACCAATGTATATGGGGCCTAAGAAAATTGATCATAATCAATTCTTGGGGAAATCATCCATTTATGAGCTAAGAAAGTGGTGGGCAAAGGGATTCAATACATCGAACGATGACTTTACAGAATGTGGCTAGAAGTGGAATAGAGAATAATTCGTAGGATTAAGGAATAGATATAGAATTTTCTTTCTAAGTATTTTCAATTCTTTTTTTTTTCCCACCAAATTCGTTTAGGATTGGTTTTATCTTTATTTTTTATTTTATTTTTATAGGATTGTAGGCCCCTAAGCCCAAATCATGTGTGCTTTTATTAATAAAATTTCATTCCCTTGAAAAAGTGCTTCATGTTTTATATTTCGGTTTGTTTAATTATTCTCTCTATTGGATATGATCTTGGGTATTGCATAGTTTTTTATTTTTCAATAGATCATCCAAAGCAAATTTGCGGGAAATATGAGCAATATAATGAAACAACCGAAATTATACTTCAAGGGCGGTAACAATTCCTTCTGTACTTTGTTTTTATTTTTGTATTTAGACCATTAGGACACGGTGCACTTTATTTTATTTTTATTTGGGGGGGGGGGGGGGGGGGGGGGAGGGGGGGAAGTAGTTATTATATGCTTTAAAGGGAATGAAAAAAATAAAATTTTGAAATTTTTGAAATGTTTTATTAAGTTATTCATTCGAAATATGTAATGTAGATTTGATATCAATTGCTCTATGTACATGTTGTGACTAGAAAGATATTATGTATATATGCAATTAAGTTACTCATGAGTATATAATAGTTTGATTAAATTCATTTTTTAAGATGAGGTCCACATCACATGAGTGAATAGATGAGTGAAATTGAAACCGAAAAAGGTAGTCTCGGCCTATAAAGTACACGCACACATTCTTTATGGGACAAATAGTTGACTTTGGACTATGTAGTTGAAAAAATAGTTTTGTTTCAATGACAAGGGGAGAATGGGAGTAGTAAAGAATAAAAGAAAAATATTTATAAGAAGTATGGAGAAAAGAAAAATATGAAAAAATTGAAAATGGAAAAAGTAGTTCTTCGATCTTAGTAACCGGGCCTTGGTATCACTAATATCACTGTTCCCATAAAAAGGAGAGAAAACTAATTAACATAAATCCCATGGAAGAAGCTCGGGCCTAGTTGGTTGAGACTACAAATCCTCGTTGGAAAGTTCGGAGACTTAGAAAGACAAAAAGGGATAAAAATTAAAAATGTATATTGAAATTGTGTCATGGAAAAACTTGATCAATGAAGTAGAACAAGGGATATTAGTCTACTATAGAGAATGTTCACAAAAACACGGAGAGCTATGTGGATCGGCAGTAAAAATTAGCAAGTTTATTTTACCATTGTGGGGACCATTCTTTTAAATTTAATTCATGATAACTATTATGTATATGTGAGTGGTGATAATGTGTATGCATTTTATTCTAACAAAATTATGGTATTTGCATGGTTAATGATTATTTGATTTCATGGGCATACAAGAATGAAGAATGAAAGAATTTGTGGGTAGTATATTTAACCCTCACGAGACTTCACTCGTCCACTCGGTATTACCGAGGGGCTTAAAAGGCTTGTTACACGTGCTAAGTGTAATCGTAAACCTTCACGAAATAAAAGGATTAGTTAGATAGTTTAGTAGTTAGTTAGTTTTGATTTATTCTACTAAAATCACAATCATCACGAATTTTGAAAAGTTTCTATTGAATTGAATTCTAAGGGACTAGCAATGTTTAAGTTTGGGGGCTTGATAGGAGAAAAATATCATATATTTAAGGCTCCTAATTATACATTGTTATGTTCATGTTTATCATTTTATTGTTGTTTTTATACGATTTTCATGTTTTAAGATGTTTTAGGCCATGTTATGTAAAACAAGTATAATTCGATGAAATAACTGGATTTATGACTCAAGAATGTTCGAGAGCCGAAATTATAGATAAAATACCTATGAAGGACCAAAAATAAGTCAATGATGAAAAATGAGTGAAGAGGAATGAAGCTGAGAAAATAAACGGAGGAAAGAAGATGAAAACTAAAAATACAAGGTGAAGAACTACCGAGTACTCAATAGTAAAAAAGTGAGAAATATTCCAGAGACATACGCGCGTTCTCGCGCCATTGCGCAGCCACCGAGTACTCGGTAAGACTAATACGGCCAGGCCATATCAGCAACTTGTATATATAACAATGGGACCCGTTTCAGCGAAAATAAATATAGGATGATCTCTAGGCTATCTTGGACACAATATTGACTATATTTATGATATTTAACACAATTCTTTAAGGAATATCATGATACACATTCCTGACTTGATTGTGAAGCAATCAGATAACGAAATAAAGACGCATTTTTTCTATAAAAGAGAGGGGCCTCCCTTAGGGTTATGTGTTATATTAGAGTCTCAATGCATGGTTGTAAGAGATTAGTGTAAGAAGAACAACCATGGCGGGCGTGTCTACATCAACAATGCAGACTACCACGACCATGAACAACTAAATCGGTATCTGAATTTTTAACAATACCCTAGCCAAGTAATGTAGACTATTTTTTTTTATTGTATAAGGGGAAACTGAAGGACACGTATGTGATGATTGTGTAGATGAGTGGTTATGTTTGTTTTATATAAGATTTTTAATTTATTATATGTCTTGTCTTAGCTTGAATGATTGTTTTATCTTTGCACAATCATGGTTATTCAATATGGGCTAGAACTCGGATGCTTAACTCATGATTTTATATACAATGGTTTTAATTAACATGCAATCTTGATTTAGACAAACAATGCTCAAGAAATTATAACGAGTGACATGATTTTAATTTATGTTAGTAGGAGTAGTTTAAAGTAGATGCATGTACTAGTTATGCTTGTTCAAAAATGGATTGTGTCACTGATGGATTAATTGTTCCTTTTTTGGGATTAGGGTTTGGCAATGCTTGCGACCCTATATCTGATTCACATATACTAGACCACCTTTTACAGTTAAATGATTAGGAGGATATACTATGCGGTTAGTGGTGGCGTTAGAAATACCTTAGATCTTTGTCTCCACTGTTTTCAAACACCAAAAAAAAAATTTATCTTAACATTTATGTTATTTTACTTCTTATCAAATTAGTTATAGAAAACCAAACTAATAAAATTATCTTTCATAATTTAGTTACAATCATTATAGAAAATGTAACGCCCTGCGTTTTCCTTTCTCCTTCTTGAAATTATTTTCCGAGGGTTAATGTTTTTTGACGCTACTTATTCACGACGTCTTGTGTAATCTTCGTACGTGTGAATTTTCCGCGTTTACGTTTTGGACTTAGCGGGGACTTAGCGGGATGACTTCGTGGTATTTTGTTTCCGGCTTCGTGGGTTTGTGTTTCATTGGCTACTACGTCGGTTTGTTGTGATGTTTTCTTGTTAATGCTTCGGTAATCGTGTTTCGTGCTCAAATGTGTTACTTAGTTTATTGTAGATGTTCCGGTGTAACACTTATGTGATTATGTGTTTTTGTTTATTTTTGGAACTTTTGGGAGTGAGGGGTATTCTCGGTATTTCACTTGTGTGTGGGTTGTTGAGAAAGTATGAGAGTCTTCCTATGTGTTCTGGAGTGTTTAGATGTGTCCCGGATTGTTTCAGAGTTTTCCGGTGTCATCTTGGGGCCTTGGAGCCTTTTCTTGCAATTGTTGTTTCAGGGCTACCGAGTACTCAATGTACAACTCAGTAGATTGTTTACCGAATACTTGACTATTAATCTACCGAGTACTCGGTGTACACTCGGCAGTTTTCACATATTTCCTATATGGGGAAATGTTGACATAAAAACATTTCAATTTTTCTTCTTTTCTTCTCCAAACTTAGCCTATTCTCTCCCACTTAGTTTTCGTTCAATCTTTGCCCTATTTTATCTAATTGGGCATGGATTTTTGTTACGGATTCAGCACGGAAGTTAGTCGTGGTAGTCTTGCCTTCGATTTGAGTCGTGAGTTATTTTCCCAAACCCTAGTTTTGGGATTTATTGTCAAACCATCTATTGATTCATGTTTTCCTTATGGTTTGAGTCTCGATTCATTCTTAGGAGGCTACAGCGAAGCTTTTCACCAATTGGTTTCGGTTTCGTGTCAAAGCTAAGGTTTCATAGGCCTTGGTTGGTGGCTGGCTTATTCTTCATTTGATGTAAGGGAAATCATCCCCAAATCTCTCGGTCTTTAATTCGTGAGTGAGCGATTTCGTTTTTGGGCTTTATAATCCTAGATATATTTTGCTAAGTGTAAACTTGAAAAATATTAATTTAGGGTTTAATAGTGTTTATGTACTATAATCCATGTTTACATCATACTTAAAATATGTATATGATGTATGCTAGATTGGTTATGAGTTGTGGACTTTTGAGATGAATTCTACTTGTATGCATATATATATATATATATATATATATATATATATATATGTATATGAGTGTTAGTTATATATGTATAAGTGTAAATATACGTATATGATTCCGGGTTTTAGTAGTATAGCCTTGATAGTGTAAGTAGGCTAGCTAGCTTGGATAGTGATTTGGGATGCGGATGTAGATGATTGGTGGATTATGGGATTATGAATTTAGAGCGTATTCTAGTTCCCCATTCTTGTTAATCTTGAAATTGCTATATTGAATATTAAACTTATGCATGAAAATGAGTTAATGTGTTGATAATTGCTTTAATGGGAATAAAAGCATGTTAAATGAAAGGTAAAGTTGCCTTTGTGAATAAAAGGATAACTTGATGATTTGGAACACTATTTGTGCATGATAATGTATCCTTGTGAGTTAAATGCTTTAATAGAGGTAAAAGCATGTTAAATGAATGGAAATGTTATCTTTATGTATTAAAGGATAACTTGATGATTTGGGATCATGAATGGTGCATGAGAAAGCATGCTTGTTGATTATTGCTTTAATTGAAATTTAAAAGCATGTTGAATGATGAAAAGCATTCGTGTTGACAATTTGGGAATGATGGTTATAAATATGATGTGATGCATATTTATGTTGATGCATGGGTCATGAAGGACATAGTGCATGTTCACCTATTGTATTGAGAATTCAATTGGTGTTGGTCTACGTCCGTTTGTGTGATTATGCATGAGTAGACTTGTTCGGGATCATCGTAACAACTGGCTAGGGGGTGTTTCTTGCTCCTATAGAACTAATCTTCCGAGAAACGCAAACAATAGGGGGGGACTTGTCCAAATTCTATGTGCACGATCGCGTCGTGTTTGATGTCTTCCTTATTAAAAGTGAAAAGATAGAAAAATCACTTGGGAAGAACGGTACAATAAATCTACCTTCATTCATGAGAAATAAAAAATGAAGTGTTAGAGAATGATCTGTTGACCCCTTGGAGTTAGGGTGTTTGTGTGGTCGTGTGTATACCACGAGTTCGCATGTGGAGTATGATAATATTCCATATGGTTGAGGAACATGTTTAAATGTGAATTTTGTGATATAATTCATATGTTATTAAAATGCTCAAGTGAAATTGAATAATGTGAGATTATGATTTGCATATTAGTTTTGAAGTATAAAATGAGATGAATATTTATACTCGTTGTTATATGCTTATATGCCCTTACGTGGTGTTATGAGTTGGTTTAATGGCTTTCTTGTGATAAGTATAATTGGTAGTAGACTATGAAGTTAAGTGTGAATTGTGACCTTTGAGAAGATGAGTGATAGTTGAGTAATCTTGGTTGGTAGTGGGGTATTGATCACTTAATGTTTTTGCATCTTTGAGGGGTGTGCGATCCTTGATATGTTAGGATTTTGGTTAGCTATGTAGTGATGGTCATTTGTTAATTATTTTGCATTTGAGGAAGGTGTCGTGAATTATACTTTGAGGTTTTGAGTTTGATTAGGTGAGGTGGTGATTGATCCTAGTCACTTGTGTGGTAACAGTTCTTGATTCCATTAGAATTCTAAGAGAGAAGATATTACATGGGAATCGAGGTTTGAATGGATTGGATGTGGTTTTGATTGAACCTAGTTAATTTCCGAGTTTTGGCTACTAGGTCTTCCTTTTCAGATCCCAAGAATAAAAGTGTTCTTGAGGTGGTTTCCTTAACCAATTGGGGTGGTTGAGATGAGTTATCGTTTTGAGAGTGAATTGAGTTCACGGTTAGGAATCGAGTTCTTAGATTGTTTTCCCAGTTTTGTTGAAGTGTTGTCATTTTTGGGCTTACTTCTTCATTCTTCGTTCTCGGTGGTCCATGTCGGATGTTGATCCGTTCTGTATGGTGTTGTAGATGTTTCGGTGTGTTCAGGGTTAGCTCAGAGTCGTCCGACATCATTTCGTGGTTTTTCGAGTTCATTCCGTGACTTTTTATTCTAAGGGGGACCACTGAGTACTCGGTGATTCTTCTACCGAGTACTTGGTGAGTGCGTAAGTTCGCGCACTTGTGCACGAGCCTCATTTTTCACCTGAGAGTTTTGAGCATTTCTGAGTGTACCAAGTACTCGGTGGAAGAGCCACCGAGTACTTGAAGCTTCCACAACTAAGTACTCGATGTACAACTCGGTGGCACCTGTTTATGTACTTCTTGCAGCTTCTTTTCATTCTCTCCCTTGTGCTTTACCACTTCTCCTACTAGGCTTGAGGCATTTGTTAGTGGTCTTTAGGGATGAGTTTTGTTGAGTTGAAGGATCGGCTTAGATCCATCTTTGTTAAGTGTTGGTCGTGGCATGATGTTGAGCCACTCCTTTGTATCATCATTTGATCTATGGGGTTGGAAACAGATGTTGGGTTCCGTGGTTCCAGTGCGTCATTTTTCCTTCTTTGTCCTCGAGGCATCATAGGAATACTTGAGTTGTGGTTATTCGGTTGATTAGAGAGTGTTTTCTCTCAGTATATGTGTTCCATACATTCTTTCATTCTGAGTCTCTGTTATGAGGTGTGTGGCTTAGTGCACATACATAGTGGTTTTATTCCTTATTGACGTGATGTTCAGGATAATCATTTGGTCAGCAGTGGAGTTCCATCCCTTGCATGGTTTCATGGCTTTAGGTGGCCATTCTTGATGGTAGTGTTCAGATACTTTTCCTGGTTGAGTAATTAGCTTTCATCGTCCTAAGAGATGGCGTTAGTGATTGAATCGATCTCCTTTAGGATAGTATCATGAGATTAATGTAGTGGCATGCATAGTGCTATTGATGTGAGTAAGGTTCGCCTTTGTGAATAGGTGGATGTGTCATATGTGTAGTGTGTATATATACATTGATGATGGTTATGCTGGTATACGAGGACGTGAGAGTTTCCATGGTACTAGTTATGGATGTTCCTTGTTATGGGCATCGTGGTGATTTTAGTTCTTTTGGAGCCTATGGTTATTGTTGTGGCCACTAGAGTGATTGGCTATGTTACGACAGGGTATTGTGTACCTGGAGTACGATTATGTGAGTAGTGTATACTACTAGTGTTGGATTATTGGTGGGTACTAGTCATAGTGTTCTCCCGTGAGGTTAGAACATCGTGACCTATATATATATATATATAGGTGTGTGTTTGCCATATTATGTTACATTATGGGTTCGTTATGTGCTAGTTTTCCTTGATGATGCATGGTAGATGTTACCCGATGAAGTCTTGAAGTAGGTTGTGACATGCCAGTGTGACATGGGAGGATGGCACAGTGGCAATTTCGGTAAATAAGTCCAATTTTGGAAGTCGGGCTTAGAAGTGTTGGAAAATTATGCAAATTTAATTTGAGATACTCTATATCATAAGACGATGACCTGTCAAATAAAATCTAGATTTTGAATTCGGTAGCTTCGAAAAAGGCCATTATGACTCCTCAAGCTGGGTTAATATATGTTTTGGTCAGAGTTGTATTTGTGAATTCTGCATATATAGGGAGGGGTGGGCCTCTAACCCAAGTAGGCATTCAACCACTTAGCAAGGCCATGGGAAAACCTTGGCTAAGGCATGTATTGGGAAGCTTGTTGGCTTGGAAAGAGATGGTTTGACATTGTTCGGTGGCACGGTTGACAAAGATGGCTCGGTCAGACACTGTGGGTTGTGCTGGAGCATGCATGGCTTGGCAAGCCATGTGTGCATACCCACGAGTGTGCCAAATTGCCTTTGGCAAGGTGATGTCTAATCTTGGCATGCATTGGTGTGCATGCAATGCACTTGGCTTGGCAAGCCATATGCACACCAAACTTTGGCTAGGCCAACTTACCTTTGGGGCAAGGCTGTGACACTAAGACAAGCAATGATTGGTGCAAGCTGGTTGAAGACATGGGTATGGAGAGGCATGCCTATGGTGCCGGAGAGGTAGCACTGGGGAAGAAAATGAATTTTTTAATTTGGGATCGGCTTTGGTTATCACTGTTGCTAGATTCTGTTTTTATGGGCTGGATGTAGCCATTTCCTAGGGTCTGTTTGGCCCCTTGTTTCTCTATTGGGCGTGGCTAGGTGTTGGCTCGTTGGTGAAGGCATTGGTTTAGTCTTGGCAATGCTCTCAAGTACGCGTAGGCTTGAGAGAAGCTAGGACAAGGCATTTGGCTTAGCAAAGGCAAACATTATGCAGTGTTGGCATATGTTTGTCACAGATGGCTTGTGATGGTGCAGCATGACTCAGACATATGGAAGAATGGTCAAGGCTAAGTGTGGCTCAGACATGCAGTTGGGCAGTTTGATGACACACAACCACCAAGGGGTTTGTGGCATTGCAGGAGGATACCACAACATAATGCAGTTGAAGAGTGCAACAGTGTGACAAGTGTTGGCAGCCTCTGATTAGTGCCAACACAACCTAAGTGGATGGGGCTATCATCCACACAAATAGGCAGTTTTATGTATTTGCCTATATAGGCACATATGTATAGCATTTCTATGGCAGCGAATTTCAGAGAGAGATATAGTGTTTGTGAGTGTTGTAGTGTGCCTGAGTGAGAGAAATCCTTGTACTATTTTTGTTTAATAGTGAAGCTTGGGGAACAATTGATTGTTGTTGCCTGTAAATTCGTAGGTGTTGTTATTATATTGCATTTCATATACTGTGTCTGTGTGTTTGTGCAAGACTTAGTGTAACTCAAGGGCACTAAGTGTGAGAATTGGCGGACTTCGTTGGTGTCAAGTGCCATCATAGGGTAACAATTTCATGTTGAAAGATAACCCCTGTGACAGTAGGGGACCAAAGGGTTATGTTTTAGGGGTCTCGTATTGGCATGAGTGTTATGTGGGACGATTGACCGACCTAGGGTAGACGCATGTACATGGGTTGGTTCGCACTAGACTTGAATAATCGAAGGATGTGACGATTTCAATTTCCTTTTTCCTACGGGGTTTAATGAGTTCACCCCGACGTTGGTTTACCCTGGTGGTTTACACCAATTTGCAGGTTTTGTTTCGGTTAGGGAATGTTTGTGGTGCAACGACACCTTTCTTTAGTTTCCTCGTTGCAGGTTCTAGATTTATCCAAAGTTGTACGAATGTTGTACGAGATTTGGGATGTTCATATGTAGTGTTGTTCCATTCTAGTTTCCTTTGTTTGTCCCCTGTATTAGGACTGTTGTTCCTGTATTCCATGGGAGCCAGTCTATTGGCGCATCCCTTCCTTCTATTTGGTATCGTTGCATCATTGTAAAGATGTATTCTTTCGGCACCTACATGTGCCTTGTCTATCATTTGGTTTAGCTTCCGCTTTGTTGTGTATGGAATTATTTTTGTTAAGAATATTCCATTTGTTTTATTGATATTGATATTCTTGGTTTGTCGCGCTTATGTTATGGATCACGATCCCGGATTCCTCGGATGTCCCGGTTCGAGAGTCTTTGGAAATTCGAGGCGTGATAGAAAAAGTTGTGAATTCATTAGTCTCTGTGGATACAATATACCATATCTCATCTATACTATACTATAATTGATTCGTGCACTTGCGATCGGGAAAACTAGTGAACTTTAATGGTGTATTTACACAGAACATTATTATTATTATTATTATTTATTACCCAATCCTAGTAGGCCGAACCAATTGAGGTTTGGTCGACCGATCAAGCATTACGAAGAGAACACTTTCCTAGATTAGAAGATGTATCACCTCAACCCAAAACTGAAAATATTTCAGGAAGTATTTTAGATTATTATGTCAAAGAAGTGCGAAAACAACACTTGTCTGAATTACAAGAAAACACTAAAAAGGACAAAAAAATTTATTCTCATGACTTAAAGTACAAGTGCATCTTCTTTGAAGATGAACATTCAGAATTAGCAATAGAAGAAGTCATAGCTGAACTTAGGAAACGAATATTAGAGAATCATGTTTCATCTGTCACATATCATAACTTAGTTCAAGAATTCTATCAAAAGATGTATAGGAAAGATCCTAAGATGAGTAGAGTATTACACACTAAAGTACATGGGCACAAAATTGAGATATCCCCTAGAACCATTGCAAAAGCATGGCGAATTCCGAACAAGAAACCCTCAAAATTAGAAAATATGTTTTAAAAACTCTCTACCCTTAATCCTATGATTGTTATGATGGCTAGGATAATTTGTGGTAATGCCGACACAAATTTAATTAGGACACAAATAATATGGTCGTAAATTTAATCCCTGATATTATTTACGACCATATAGAGACATTCTGGGAAGCCGTGGTATACTATGAAAATCCCTATGAAAAGAATGGAAAATTCCATTTACTTTCCTAATGCAAGCTATGATAACAAATCAGTTAGGACCAAAATTTGAAATCCCATCAAAACCAGGAATTTTCGTTATCAAAGAATACGATCACTGGAAATTCTTCGATACTCTAAGCTATGCTGAAATGGGTCGATGGTGGGAGTTTCAGTTACAACTAATTAAACAAAATAAAAATCGCGTTAAGGAAAATAAAAAAAACTTAAAACGTTGTTATAAGAATCAAGATTGCGCAAAGCCTATCAATTTGATACACTTCGCAAATAATCTCGATTAAGCACAATAGAGATGTCGTGTCATAGACATTAAATAAGTGTCTCGGTCTGAAAATTACCTAATATTCAGTCGAGTGTAGAAATTAGGCTATTATTGCATTTTATTTTAAGTTTTTATTTTTTTTCTTATTTTTGCTAAGTAATTAATTATAATTGTTTCTATATATATTATTTTATACATTATAACTACATGTTTATAAATTATAAAAATACATTGCATAATTAAGAACTAAAAATATAAAAAATTATAATAAAATGAAAAAATATATATATGTATTATATATACATATATACTTCATATAGTAATACTTATTTCATAATAAAAAAAACTAATAATATATATATATATATCAAAATTTTAAAATTAAAGAGTACAGATCGATCTGTAGACACTCTGATCGGTCGGGGTAGGTAATGGTTGAGAATTGGGACCCACCCCATTTACTATCCTAATTCTTACCTTATATAGAAATGTAATTTTCATTTTTCATTTAAAAAAAACTCAAAATTTTGAAATTTCTTTCAAATCCTCACCGTCCAGTCAAGTTTGCTCCATATATATAGAAGTTTTAGTATATTTTAGGTTATTTTTGCGATCGATCGAGTGTCCAGTCAGAAAAACGCCATTACCGATCGATTGATACTCATTTGAAACTGCATCCGTGATCAATCGACATACCTAGCGATCGATCGGTAGTCCTAGTGATCGATCGGAAGATGTAGGGATCGATCGGTAGAGCACAATCCAGTTTCTCTATCACATTTGTGTTTTTCTTGGTTTGTAATGCCTCGTGCCAAGAATCTTACTGATGCGGGTCCAAGCACTTCGGGTAACAAAAGTGGGCGATCTCCAACCTTACGAGAGGTTCGGGCTACTATTTATCGGGCGGTCCAGAAGCCCCTACGCCTTCAGCATATCTACGATGTCGATCAAACAAGAATTCATTGGCTTTGACTAGAGATTCAGCCGGAGGAGGACCAAGTCCGACTATTTACACAGATTAACAAGCGGTATCTCGAGATCACTCCTGAGTCTATAGCTTAGACTTGGGGATTACCGATAGAATTTCCTCCTAAGGTAGAAGGGACATATCATGCTCCGCCTACACTGCCTCCTTCGATGAAGCAGATCTCGTTGGAGTGTTGTGGTCACAAGTTCAGAGATGACTCCGAGACTTGTACCAAGAACGTGGATTTGCCATAGAGGATCTAGTTTGTAAATGAGGTGCTTAGGGAACAGGTGCACCCGTAAGGGCACAAGACTGAGCGTCGTAGGTTACTCAACCTGGCACTTTATGCTTTTCAGCGGGGGTTTTGGGTTTCCATTCCCTATATTATCTTTGAGTAGATGCGGTGGTTGATGTGGCAAATGACAAAGAAGTTTGATGTTGACAAGCTGAGCTATGAGGTTCATTTCCAAGCCTTGGCGACGAGGTTGATTTGGCATGCCGGTATTAGGCTCGATGATGAGGACATGCACATAAAAGCAGATGTGCGTTCCACTGCACAGGACTGGTCAAGATCACGTAGTCATCTCGTGTTACAATGTCAATGAGGGACAACAGCAGCATCACCACCACCAGCACCACCTGTAGTGGATCCACCAGCTCCAACAGAGGTATTTTTTATTACTAGGGCTGAGAGGGAGGACTTAGGGCGGACGTAGCTGCACTTATGGCCGAGGTTCGTTTACTTAGAGGCGTAGAGCCTGTTTTTCCCCTAGTGATTCGTCCCTTCCCCAGGATCCACCTGGACAGTAGATAGGTGCGGAAAGCGCAGAGTGTGAACGATTATTATAGACATCTTTGTCATTTACTTATGTCTTTCATAATTTTTGTTATTTTCTTCTATTTTACCGGAAATGATTTACATTCCGGTGTTATTCTGTACACAAAATGAAAAATTTATAAAACAAAAAGAATGTTTTTGAAATTTTGTTTGGATGGCTCTCCATAAATAATTTTTTTTATCTATACATATATACATATAAAAATAATAATTTTTGTATAGTTATATATGTTTAATTCCATACTTTATATATATTTATGTATTTTTACATATATGCAATAATTATTTACAAATAACTATATTTATATTATTTATTTATAACATATATTTGATGTAGTTCAAATTATTTTTAAACTTTATTCTAAATAAGTCTGGGGAAGAGAAAATATTTTTAAATACTGTATATTATTTTATAGCTTTTATTGTATCTTTTATAAATATAATTTCAATAATACATATATATACATATAATTTGACTGATTTTTAAACTAAATAATAAATAAAATAAGCCATCGATCGATTGAGGATACTGGCAATCGATCGGTAGACGATTTTACTATTTTTTATTTCTTCTCAAGAATATATGAATTTAGTCCTTTTTCAGACCAATATGGTCAAAATCCTAGTCAATATTCAAAACGTTTTCACCTTAACAGGTCTGGAAAATTTTCTATTTTCCTTTTTGAGTCTTTCATATTTTGGGAATTCTTCCATATTATATATTTTCTTTATAACCAAGTAATAAACTTTCCTTTATGAATGTTTCCTAGTATTAGGAATATTTTGATTTTTTTTCTTATAAATACACCCTTTAGCCTATAATCTTTTCATATCTCAATAAACTCTTGCAATAATTATTTTCTTACACCATGGTATTCACTTCTTCTTATAAACCCACCAATCTCAAATATGAGTGTGCTTTCTTTCAAGATTCATACATTGAACCCATCATTGAAAACACAAAAAAGGTGTTTTATGAGAGAAAGCTTGATGATTCACGTCGAACGAGGTTAAAAATAATGATTAAGAATGGACCCTTATGACGACAAGGTTTACCTATCACAAACACATGAATCGTATTGTAGAACAAATTGGCTTGAGAAAGGGAATATCGATCCCACAGAGACTTGGATTATTCACCCTAGCAATTTAAAAATATTGAATTATAGTTGAAAACAGTTTATTTAATTTATTTGAGATCTATAACTAAATTAACTAAAAACATAATATAAATTGAGATTCTGATCAAGGTAGAGAAAAACTAGGGTTTCATGCTCCACCATTGAAATTACCTAGACGATAGTGAAACAAGCCTAGAGGGGGTGAATAGGTTTTTGTCGATTTTATGACCAATTAAAATTATTTAGCGAAAATCAAATTTTAATTAGTCACAAACCCTAATTCTCAATTGAATTCTCAAAAATAGATCAATCAATCAAATATGAATATAAGTGCGTACAGAAATTTAAATCAAGAGAAGACACAAAGATTTTTACGTGAAAAACCTTGGAAGGACTCTAAGTAAAAACCATGGATACGCTCAGGTATCGATGCACTATGAATAAGAGAATTTGTACAGACTCTATGAAAACAGAATATGCAACAACTGTAATTTGTTGTTCTTCACTCGACATCTGAAAGTCTAGATCCACTCGCACTCTATGAAACTCTCGCTCTGATCTCCGTAGTCTGATGGCTTTGCTACTTAACATATCAAAATTACCACGAACCCTCCTACTTCGATCTCAGCACACATATCAAAATCACCACGAACCCTCCTACTTCGATCTCAGCACACATATCAAAATCACCACGAAACCACATTGCAATAAATGGTGTGTGAATTTTTCAGCAACTATATCATTCAATCGTGCATAGAAATCGTCAATGTAGAAGCACGATTGAAGACGTCCAATAACAAGAGAGAACTTGTGTATATCTAATCACTCAATAATATTCTCTCACCATATGTATATCTCCATAGAATAAGAAGATGAAGATGTAGAAAACTTGAAGAGAATTCTTAAATACGTGCCTCCTCTTATTGTAAACTTGGGTATTAATATATAATGATGATCCAAACCCTAAGTTTTCCCTTTCTCGTAATTTCACATCCAAACCCTATATTCTGGTGAATATAATGTATATAGCATGCACTTTAATGTATTGTCATGGTCATATCATAAAACCAACCCCAAACAATTTGGACATCGCAAGAAAAAATAGCTAAAAACTTGCCGCAGTTATGCTTCAAGAGTAGGTCCAAGCGTACCTCCAAGGGTAGAAATGTGTTTTCCAGCCACTTTTTGAAACTAAAAGCGTAGGCTTAAGCGTAGGCATTTTTGTTAAAACCACTTTTCTTCGCAACTGGGCCAGAACCCACGATACTTTTTGCTCGAAGTGACGGCTTCAAAAAAATGTCATTTTCGTCCTCTAGGAGACGTTTTACCTCAATATGCTCACTTTCATGCTTCACTTGTATTCTTCATTTCTTCAATACTTGATTATGTCTTTGACGAAGTTTATCGATTTCATTGAACCAAACCAACCTACCTAACACTCAACATGGTTATTGTCTAGAACATGCCATACATAAGCAATTACAATAAATGTTTTTACAACCAACAGGGAGATTCATCACTATGAATCAGATCGTACCGCAAATAGTTGAATATGTCCCGAAAAGGATACTATCCACCGGATTCGCTACAACCCATCTCCGGACAGAGTGGGACTAGTACATGGCCATCTATTTTACGTTATATACTTCTACAACATAAAATCAAACTAAAGCATATCTATATCACATCGCCGAGGCATGGCCTGTGTAAACCTAGGGTGTCAAGTGTTTTAAGCACCATTGTGTAGAAAATCACGCTATATTTAATATAACATGATTGGTTCAGATAATACATTCATTCAATCTAAGACAAGAATTAGAATAAATATAAAATCCTGTATCATTAATAACTATAGTAAAACATCTACACAATTATCACAATGTAGTCATAATTTTCCCTCGTTACAGTTGAAACAAATAAATAGAACTACAGTAGTTTGGCTAGGATTTTTCTATAAAACCTTAGATACTGAATTAGTTGCTCGTGGCAGTGGGTGACTGCATCATTGATGTAGAAATGCCCTCCATTATCTTCTTTTCTGGATCTCTAGGTCTTGAAAGGCTCCTACTCTTTGAATGATATGAATCTCCAGAGGAAGTGCTCTGGAAATTATGTAAATATGAAGCCTTCAGATTTGTAGGAGACCTTGAAATTTATAGAGAGGTTGAGAAGAGTTTTGTTTGTATTCAACTTGTCCCACTTGTGTAGGATTCCTCTTTTATGTGTGTCTCCTCAAATCTTATCCAAACCCTTCAATCTGATATATATTAGGTCATGTACATGTGCTTAGAGGTGTTGGAGTTGAAGATATGTCAAAAGAGTCCAATTCGGATTGAAACTCAAATTCTGCAACTTTCCTATGTTTAGCCCTACGCTTAAGGGTAGGGGTTTCTACGCTTAAGTGTAGACCCAGCTATGCTTAACTGTAGCTTAGTCGTAGGCCATTTTTCCACAAGTGCATCTTAAGCGTAGTTTTAGACGTTTCTAAACACTCTTAGCTACTATAAGCGTAACTCAAGCGTATCAAAATCCTTTGAAACCACTTTTCTTTATTATTGCTTCGTTAGAACCCCCTCAACTCCTTTGGTATGTTTACCGTAGTTACGGCTCCGAAAAATATCATTTTTGCACTCCGGGAGACATTTTTTGCTTGAAAATCCCTCTTTTGCTCTCTTTGTGGATAGATACAAACATGTATTTAGTTAATTCACTAAAGTTAGCTCACTTCTTCATTAAGCTCTTGAAACACGTTTTAGCACACAAACCACATAAAAATACCAAATAATGATGATAAGACGTAACAATAGTGATTTAGGGGCCTAAAATGGATAACATTTAGCACCTATCACACCCCCAAACATACATATTGCTAGTCTCTTAGCAATGAACACAGGAGAACTTTAAAAAAACCTCATGATCATTTATCTACCTTAACTACATTCCACTAATCCCTTGCTTTCGTAAGGGTCGATGATTACACTTAGCATGTGTAACATTCCTTTTAAATCCCTCGGTAATGCTGAGTGGATGAGTTAAGTCTCGTTAGGGTTAGCTATACTACCCACAACTTCTCCATTCTTCATTCTCACACATTCATGTATTCACACACTCATTAACTAAGTCATGCTACAATGTATAAAATAATACATAAACAAACATTCTGTCACACCCCAAATTTCCTAGGACTCCAAAATCCGAGCCTAAGAGCTAAGGGAGTGAATGCGGAAGAAATAAGAGATGAGAACAAATGACCTTCAATCATTAAACGCCTACAAAAGGTAAAAATGGTCATCACATGGCTAAAGTAGTGATTCCAAGGTATAAATACAAGGTTTGGACCTAAAAGAAGTTATAGGAACAAACGGAACCGAATTTGAAGGTACGAAATGGAAACTACAACATTTTGAAATCGGTATTCCTACGTTTAGAGTCAGAAATCTACTGTCAACTTCAATCGACCATTTCGCCCTCCAAAACGACTCAAATGAGGCTATTCAAAATCCTAACATCAAGACCGTTCAGTCATCTTTCTAAAATGCTAAAGAACACCTCCATCCGACACCCGTAGCTCAAGATATGACCAACATAGTGGAACAGGTCAGAACAGGGCTGAACCACCCAGTCGACTGGCTGACCCAGTCGACTGGATGAACCAGAGAGCTCAAGATTTTGAAGAAAAATTTCCTCCGTTTCACCCAGTCGACTGGTGCCTAGACCAGAAAACCTCAAATGTGGCTCCCATAGAGCCCCAAACCATTAGAAACTATCAAGAAAGATCTCAACTGGTCCTTGGACTTTATAAATGAGGAAAAATCCACATAACTCGGAATAAGAAGAGAAATGGTTATTTTTATCAAGGACGCTTCTCAAAAATCCGTAAAAATAACCGTCTTGCCCCCGGTCTCCGTTTAATGACCACCGGGTTATAAAGATCAAAATCTTCTTAAAATGAGTTTGAAATCATTTCTAAAACAAGAAATTTTACCCCCGCACATAGCGCTCCAAGGGATATACATAATCAATAACACCTCGGCTAACATGCTAGCCGGATCAAAATAACATGATTTTACAAGTTTAGCTTACATGTGAAAAAGGAACATATTTATCGGCCTAATTCCCAACAAAATAAAGTGTGGTCCGCCTCCCATGCACAAAAGGGCGGACATACATCCACACGTCCACGGATAGACTATGGAAGTCTCCCAACGGGATCATTACCTGAAAAATATAAAAGGCATGGGGTGAGCTCACTAGCCCAGTAGAGGAAGCATCATTGCCTCCATCTCGGTAGTCCGAGCGGTTCAACCCAACCAAGGTTCATGCCACTAACCCTAGGTCGGTCTCTTGTCCCACATGGCTCTCACGCCAATCCGGAACCCCATCGAACCCAACACATATGTTTCCCCAACATGCTCACAACATAATTTACCACAATTATAGCATGCTTCAACATCAATAACATAATCATACATATGGGATAGTTCAAGTGCAACATGACTCAACACATCCCATAATATGCGCTTGCCCAATATAGGTTAACGAATACATACCCTACTCATTTATAACGAGAAAGAGTACCGCACCGATTCTTCCCAAGTATTTTTGACACTTCACTTTCAACAAGGAAGACGGTTGGCACGAGACGACCCGTGCCTAAATATTCGTATAACGAATGCACGAGACGACCCGCGACTTCGAGAATGAGACGACTCACCCTATACCCCATTCACGGCTCATTATTCCGTAGGATGGGAACACCCCCTGGCCAGTTATTGCGACGATTCGACACAAGACTACTTACACTTACAAATACATAATCCATATGAACCCTACACCCATGCTTTTGACAGTACATGGTGTACCCCAAAATGCATAAATGTTCTTATCATAACCATATGCTATCACAATACATGCTTCTATCAAATAACATTATATTGCGTTCAATTCCTCACAAGGCTTACAATTTAACATTTGTTAAGCAATATATCAGAACATAATTTATATCACAAATCATGTTCCCAAAGGCCTAATTCATAGTCTAAACTATCAAGACCAACTCGCATATATATACGGCATATATACACATAGACGCACACACCTTCATACAAAGACGTATACAAATAATTTTTTCCCCTACCTCAATTCTAAGCAAGAACACCAAGAACAAGCAAGGCCTCCAAGAGTGATCCGAATCAACCCAACACCCTCCAAAGCCAAGACTAAGGTCTATTCAACCGATAGCTAAGCTTCAATGGAGTCTCAAGCAAGAGCTATAGATAGACAACTCCATAAATCAAAAATTGAAGACAAGAATTCAATAATAGAAACTAGGGTTTGATACTAGAAATTCTAAAAGAGGAAGAATCACTTACCAAACTTTGGCTCAAAAGGAAGCTTGGAGCACCAACATCAACTTCCATGCACAAACCCCCTTCAAATTCTCATCACAAGGAAGAGAGAATTTGACAACTTGAGGAAGAAGGAGTGAAGTGAGGGAGAACTTAGGAAGAACCTTATGAGAGAAGATAGATATTTGTGTGGATGAGAGAATGTCTTGCAAATGGGAGAAACTCATAAGTGTAGAGATTCTCCACTCACTCTTCTCACCATCCAAGGGTTCAAAATGAATATGGGGAAAAAGGAAATGAATCCAAGGGCTAGGAATAAGTCTTGCCAAGTGGAAGACTTATTGCACAATTCACAAAACTCATTATTTTGCCAAATAAGGCCTTATCATCCAAGGGCTTAGAAAAAAGATGGAAATCAAATAACCATCCAATGGTTGAGAAAAAGTCTTGCCAAGTGGATGACCAACAATAATGGATTATTCCATTTAAGTGTCAACCAAACAAGGTGTTATGATCCAAGGGTCTAAAACAAAGATGGGAGAATGAGATCAGGGGCTAGGAATGAGACAACACATGAAAGGTGGAAATGACCAAATTCTTCCAAAGTTGGGGTTAATTACAAAAGTGCCATCAAGACTATCAAATACTCTTTTACCCCTTGCCATCCTCTCTAATTACCAAAGTGCCACTCAAGCCCTAATTCTTACCCAAAATCTCTACACTTTCCACTAAGTGCTCCAAATGTGAAATTAGTCATTTACCCCTTGGTCATTTCTTTCCCGAAATCATTCTGAATAATTTTCATAAATTTTAAAATTAAAATACAACATGCTACATACAATTTTTATAACACATACAACATGTAAGGCATGCTAAAATAATTAAACACATAAGCACTTAATTGTTTAAATAATAATAAAAAAAATTAAATTAACCTGTAAAATACCGGACCTTACACATTCTCACTCACTACCAAATAACAACTATCTTGAACTAATGTTGAGAATGGTCTCCACTAAAGTAAATAAATTTGTTATTCTTTACTCCCAATCCGGACAACCTTCCGTGTTTTTATTAACATTCTACTATAGTAGATCAATCTTTCTTCTTGTACTTCATTGATCAAACTTTGCATTGTTATATGTAACACTCATTCTTTCCATCTTTTCTACTTTATCCCTTTTTATCTTTCTAAGCTCCAGACTTTCTAATGAGAATTTTTAGTCCCAACGAACTGGGCCTGAGCTTTTTCCGTGAGATTTATGCAAATTATTTTTTTCCCCTTTTGACGCGAACACTCCTACTTTGTGGTAAGAAGTTCGGTTACTTAGATCAAATAACTACTTTTTCTATTTTATTTACTATATTTTAAAAAACAATTCAAAATTTTTCATATTTCCTCAATAATACTCCCTTTTTCCCCTTCTATAGGCAAAGCTAATTTTTCAACTACATAGTCAAAGATCAATTAATTGTCCCATAGTGAATATGTGTATGTGCTTATAGGCCAAGATGTCTTTCTCAGTTTCAATTTAACTAATTCATTCACTCATGTAAAACTACATAACTTCACTAACTCAATCTAATCATTACTCTCATGAGCGGGAATATCGCATCAAATACTACTCATACATTATAAACAAACTCAATCAACTTGTAATACAAAACATTCATGCCTAAAAACAAAGAATTTCTCAAAAACAATTTCAATTTTTCAAATTTTTTTTTTCTATCATTCCTTATTAAGTATACCTTTCCCCCAAACTTAAACTAAATCATGTCCTCCTAGTTCACCATATTCATGCGAAAAAATATAGTTACCCTTTAAGCGCGATTTTGGAAATTCCTCTCTCTATGGACATTCCCCCCCCCCCCCCCCCTCCCTAAACTTGAATCGAGCTATCTGCAGAAATTTTCAACAAAGCACACAAATCCAATATCATAGCAAGGGAAAAATAAATACAATTATCACTTTACATAAATTCTTATTAAATATTGCAGAAGGAATGATTATTTTATTGAATAAAAATAAACAATGATTTGGCCTTTAGGGCCTACAATCCCTACGAAATTGAAATTGCAATGATTTGGCCTTAAGGGCCTATAATCACTAAGAATTGAAAATTGCAACCTACCTACCAAATTAAAAATAAACTAATCCTATAAATCCTAATCAACTTATGATTCCTACATTCCTTGCTCCTACCGCTCATCATTCACTTCCACTTGAAAATTTTCCCCAATAAGCCTTAATAGTCGATTCTACTTCAAGCCATTCAAAATTTGTTTGTTTGTAACACTTTATGAACGACAAGCACTTCTCATCCATCTCTCCCAATCTATAGACCAATTGCTCCTCAAGAATCCTCGAAATCAAAAATAGATAAGGGATGTAAAAGTCCATCAAATTTCTGCCTTCCACCTTTCCAGTCACAATTCATTGCACCATAATCATATTTCCCATGATTAACTCGGGCATTGTTATCCATTATCCTTTAAGCATGTAATATAAGACTTTGACCATTGTATGTCCTCTCCAACTCGTTCTATGATTTAAGCAAACAACCTAGATACAATAGATCGGGGCTCAAAAGGTAATTATCCACACTCTCATCCTCACATTTTGGAATATTCATATCATATATCTTCATAATCATATCAGCCTTCGAGAGTAGCCATTCCTTCGGGACTAGCTTAAACTTCATAAGTAAGTGATCCGGACAATGTGGTATTTTTCAAATATTCAAAACTACCTCTTCATTAACCATCATAAGATCATTCCACTCATCAATCTTCACTTTTATTACTTCCCGTCCCTCCGGTCCTTCCATGGTCATCCTTTCATAAAACCTCCGAACTAAATTCGGGTACACCCTTAAGCCTGCCAAACTCTCCAAATTCTCAAACCCTCTTTCTCTAAGCAATTTCACTCTTGGCTTTACCAATGGAATTATCATTGTGTCCGAGAGAAACATCAATTTGTATTGAAGCTTGCACTTCATGAAATCATGAGGTGTACGAATTTGTGTTGCTGTTAGAACTTGCGGACTTGTGCTCTCTCTATCTACAAATCCATTATCCCTTCTAGGATCAACTACCCCCGAAGTGGCATCATCATCTAAGAAATTTTCCGGATCAAATTCAATCTCATAATCATTCTCTTGCTCATGCCTACTCTCACTGAGAAAAGGAAAAGAAGAAGAAAAAAAAACCATCTTTCTATGCCTCACAAGCTTTTGTATTGAATTGTGAGAATTGTGAACTCCTAAGGTTGTATTTATAGATGAATGATTTGTATTCTACAGGGAAAAGGAATTCGATACATCTCTGGAGTTGGAGAATGGAATCAAACAATCAATCCAACTTTAACATGTACTTGGATTCCATCTCCTACTCCAACTAGGATTTTTCTTTAAATTCCTATCTAAATCCTAAAAATTTTGAAAACATACTCCTAATTAAACCCTAATACAGTACAAACACAAAACTTTCTGCAAATTTTAAAATTTTCTGCACAAGCTATGATGGTTCCTACGCTTAAGCGTAGTTTCAAGGGTATTCTTAAATTGGTCTTCTGCAATAACAAATTAAATAAAAAATATATCGATCTGTTTTCTTCTACACACTCGTCATATCCATGCTCTAACATCCCCATATAGTACGAACTCACACTCCCCCAAATTTAAACACACACTTGTCCTCATTATGTGACTACGAAGCTCAACTGATCCCCAAAAATCACAACACATTAAACGTATGAATAATCATAGCCTTGGGAATGTAAAACATGTTCAATACTATCACATGAATTAAAAAATTGGTAGTTTTATAAAATCAAAAAGTAAAACTACACTTAAAGATCGATCGTTTAGGCGGTGACATAAATCGCACAACAACATAATATCCGCCTAACAATTCCTCTCAAGTGATAAAAAAAAAACTACAAAAACTATATTATAGCTAAACTAATCATCTGTATCAAACGGTGGTGGTGGTGATGGTGGATCAAGGCCCATGTGAAACATCTGCGCCTGTAATATACCACACACCTCTTTCTGACCATGTCGGAGTTGTGTAATCTCTTCATGTTTCATCTGCATATCTGTCAGTGGTATCCTCTGTCTAGCCCTATACTTCTCTCTCATCAGACGAGTCTCTTGAGCCTGCCTCATCTCCTCTCCACTTTATCATAGCTCCTCTTTGAGCACCACCTGCCCTACAAGTAAGTCGTCAAACTGTGAACGAGTAAGAATAACTGGCGTATCGGCAGGCGCTTGAGGCATTTCTCATTCCGGAGCCTATACCCCCTCTCCCTGAGGTGGTACAACATCATCATGTCCAGCCTCTGCAATCCTGTGTGAGGTAATCTTGATCTGCACTCCTCTAACCTCTATAACCATCTGTATCTCTCCCCGATAATGCTGCATACAAAGCCAGAACTCTGGGATGAGATCTGGACAAACTAAACTAACAGAAAGGAATAGATTTGGCAATAATCATCGTGCACAGAGACACCGAATTTTCCATGTCGGTACCTCCTCCCTCTCAAAAACCTCCTCAGAGTATGTCCTCTCAATGTTGAATCCCGATCCAACAAATCTTCCATTGTGTCCTCGGAGTCTATCAACCTAAGAGACTCTAACGTCCCATGCCCCTAATCACCAGCAGCCTGCGGCTCTAGCTATGGTATCGACACTGTAACCGTATCTACAGAGTCATCGTGGGTCACCTCTAAATATGATGATGATGATGAATAGGCTTGTATAACCACTCGTCTATATGCTCTCGGTGGATGAGCTACTAGTGTCGGGTCAGGAGACCTCTGTCTCGCTCGTGAAGTACTCACGGCCCCATGGCCTCTCATATTCATTCCTTCAGTTCAAAATTTCAAAGATTATAAGCAAATCATTCCGGACACCGAATTAAACTCAAAACCATTTCTAAATGAACCCAATATAATTTTTAAACAAATCCCCAAATAAAAAACATATTAAAAAATTGAAATGTAACCCGTTCTTCAAGCCGATAATCACAACTTTGATAAACGAATCAAAACACGTTTTCAATGGGATTTGTTCGTCAATACAAGTTTAGAATGCTTAAAAGAGTAATTAGAAACACAAATATAGAAGAAAAACTCACTGAATCAAAAGATTTGATGATTTCTCCAAAATTTGGCTTTCGAGACTCTTCGAGTTCTTCATATGAATCTGAACGATAAAAGAACAAATCTGACACAATATTTCAGTGGGTTGGTTCAAAATCACCTTAGGGTTGGATTGAGAGTCGTTTGAGAGATTTTGGTGGAGAAGAGAATGAGAGGGAAATGTTTTAAGCTTCGTACTAAAAAAACAAAGTCGCGTAGGCTGGAGTTTGAAACTTTAGTCTATGATTAAGCGAAGGTAGAGCTACGGTTAAGTGTAGTTCCCTAACCTAGGTGATTTGTTCAGTTCCCGCTCCTTGTCTCTTCTTATGTCTCGATAAATGCATTTACTCTCCGCAACACCCAAACATGTCATTAAATAATACACCACACCTACCGTGACAACGATAATTCTATGACTCGATCTTACGACTAAGAAAAACTAAAATACAAGCTACGAAACTAGGTTCAAAAACAAATTTCCATCCCCTAGTACCAATTTTAGCATTGTTGGCAACACTTTGCCATTTTTCAGCATACGGGATCATGCTTGTGTGTTGCATCGGTCAAATCCATTGACTCAACAACACACTCAACTGGTTAAACATCAAAATATTGCTTAAGCCTGTGACCATTCACCGTAAATATATTTCCTTTCTCCGGATCATCGAGTTTTACAGCTCTATGGGGTAAACCTATGTGATTTCATACAGTCTATCCCATCTTGATTGAAGCTTACCAGGAAATAACTTAAGCCTCAAATTAAATAGCTTGTCACGTCCCAAATTTCCTAGAACTCAGAAACCCGAGCCTAAGAGCTAAAGGAGTGAACGGAAGTAAAAAGAAATGAGAATCTACAACATTCATCCATCAAACACCCACAAAAGGGTTACAATGAATGTCCTGAGACCATGTTGTCATGCCCCTAAAGGGTGACGCAAGCCAAGCGACTACTAGAGTCAAAGATAACAAGGAAAATCCATGGAATAACAATGAAACATACTCCATGCCAAAACGAATACTAGAAACTTAATAGTATTCTCAGATACTAACAGACACGCTCCTAAATCCCTAAGACTCCCGAACTGGGACACCCGAGGAATTCAGGATGTGATCCTTAATACGAACGACCAACTAAAATATCATTAATCATGAAAACATATGGGTTAATGATAGAAATGGTATATTAAATACCCAAATGAACAACAAAATAACGCAGCGGAATCTAACGAAAATCCGGCAGAGTTCCGTTTGTAAATGGAACATCCGGACAACCAATCACAACACAATAACCTGCCCAAAGCAATTCAATAATCACAATGGCTTCCAAGCCCCACATTCATCAATCCTACTAGGGCCGAGGTAGTGGAAAGAAACCAAAACCCCTCCAAACCCTCTAACATCAACAGAGCCACAAATGCTCGAATAAGAATACAGAAAGGTGTCTAACTGTACAGAATAGATACAATAACATCCTGAAGAATAAATACAGGAAAATAAAGAATACATCAATAGGGATATGCCAACAGACTGGCTCCCAAAAGAAATACATGACAATCCCACAAAACATGGGTACAAAAGCTAACAGAAGACAACTAGCGTCCCCAAAACCAGTTGTGCTGCATCCGTGACTGCATCACCGTGCACAACTCCAAAACCTGTAACAAGGAAACAATAGAAAACTACCGTTGTACCGCATGCTGTCCATAGTCGCAACAATTCCTGCAACCTGGCGTGGAATACCAGGGGGCAAATGAAATTCCCCTGTGAGCAAATAAGCTCAGTGGGAAAAGATACTCTAACTACCACATCCTCTGGTAGTTTAGGTAAAGCTAAACTATCTAATAAGATAAATATAGCACAACTAATCTCATCCACGCAAAGCCCAAGCACGCGCTCATATACTACCGTACGTAAGTATATAACGGGGATGTATATGTATATATATACACATATATATATACAAGTATACATGTATAAGTATGCAACCTAACTCTACAAGGTACAACTACGGCTCATACTCCAAGTACCAACATCGGTAGTCTACACTACTCTCACAACGTACACTAGGTACATGACCCTAAGGTCCAATCTCAAAAATCATTCGGCGCTCACAACGCTAACCAGAAAATCTAAACAGAGGGAATCACACTCACCTCTCGTATCCACAGGAATCATATCCACAGGAATCAAATCCACAGGAATCATATCCTCAGGAATCGAATCTACAGGAATCAAATCCATCACTAGTACCAAGGAATACTCATAACTCACTCCCAGATAACACAGGAGGAAAAGTACTCACGTCCTTGCGTACTAACACAATCATCGTCTATATATATGTACAATATATATATAACAAACCTCATCCCATTTCTAGGGAAAATCTACTTCTCAAAGGCTAGATCACCTCTATGATATCACCATACCATAAATCATATCGACCTCATAATACTATCATCCATAGGGTCAATCAATCACCTACACTCTCACTATAGGCGAGGAAAACCACCCAATCGAATCACTAAGAGTACATGAACTCAACTTACAAGAACGACCACCTCTGGGTCACCAAAGCAAGTGAAGGAAAAGACTTCCCAATGCTAAACCAACAAATAACCGAGACAACAATATCAAGGTTAAAACACCACAAGGGTTAAGGGGAACCACCTGGACAAGGACCCCAATCCACTCGGTATCCATGCCCCTAACATGTGGAACAACTCGAATCACCTATGTGGTGACATCAAAAACCAAGAAGAAAGGAAGGGCAACACTATATGTGTGCACCGAACAACACCAAGCCTCATACCCGAGACTTATAAATGATAGGAAGCAAAGGTGAAATAACGGAACACCTTTCAAAACTCTACAGGTCGAGATCTTGAGCAAGAAGTCTCGAAATCTCAGAATCTCGAGGAAGTAATAAAATAGTTTTCTTTTAAGAAACCATATAGTAAAAATGACCGTCTTGCCCCCGGTCTCCGTTGTTCGCCTGTCTGGCTACGGGGGTAGGCTAAAACGGGTTTTTCCTTTTAAATACAACGAGTTTGTTTTCATAACTTGAAAAACTCCGTTTCCGACAGACAGCCATATAAGAGTAACTACAACTCCAAGGATTCCTATAATGTCCAAGAGGACAATGAAGGAAGAACAATACGTTGGACTCACGGAACACAACCATCCGTTTCCAACCACATAATCAAATGACGGTACGAGGAAGAGGTTCAGCGCCATGCCGTAACCGACGACTCAAGGAGTAACATAGAAGTCAACGGTTCATATAAACCCATGAATAAACTCAACACACTTCGAGCCATGATTCACATATCGATGAATCATTTACACACTCCTCGAAACAATCATTCCTAAAACCATGAGTTGACACCACTCATCTTAAACCCGCAATTCAAATATCCATGAATTGACACAACGCAATGCACCTCAAGGTCACAATTCATATTATAATGAATTTACATAATACACCTCAAAGGCACCTCTCAATAGGTTATTGTAACTCGAGCCTACCATCCATATTTCAAAGGATTTATGCTCACACACACCTAACTCCGTAATCCATGTCAAAATGAATTACCTCAACCACACTTTAATTTCCTTAATCCACCTAAGTGAATTACTACAATTATACCCCAATACCACAACCCCAAACTAGGGTTCATGCCTGAGTCATATAACACTCCTACATTGGCGTTACTGCCAAGCCCTAGCTCCAAAGCCACAATCATATCTAAATGATTAAATAAGAAAACATATATATATATATATATATGTATACAATTCATATCATTATGAATAATTACACTTTAACTCAAATTCACAGTTCACATATATCAATGGAACATAAATATCACATAACAATTTATAATCATGCATCAAATGCCATGAATAAATGTATGCAATGAACTAAACACCAGTACGTGACTCAACTCACGCACCCGAAACCACGGACTTTCGAACATACGGCCGAAGCCCAATATGCTTTACTGCATTCGTTCATTGGAGAGCTAGTCCAAAGGTCCACGCGCACCCTCATGGCCATGTTTAGGGTCTTGCACCCCAGGGCTCCAGGCCCTTCTTCCTATTGCCGTTTAAAGTTTTATAAAAAGTTTTTAGAGTCAAACTCCACACTAAATCTCATATAAAATCAACCCATGCATGATCACATGAATGTTATAATCAGGTATCAACATAAATATGTAATGCACCATATTTATGAACAATATCCACAGGACAATATTCACAGGAAAATATCCACAGGAAAGATATCCACAGGAAAATATCTACAGGAAAACATCCAACATAAATCTCGAAATCTCTTTACATGCTTTAAAATACCATAAAGACATTTAAATCGAGAGACAACAGATTTATGTTTTAAACAATATATTTTCTTTAATTCTTTTAGAAAATATTTTAATTTCACAAAAATTGCTTTTAATACAATTAAAGGAATTAAACCACGTATTGTAAGGGGAACCTAGCATAACGTCTAAGTTTTCACGTCCCTCACGTTCACATACCCCCCTTAACACAGTCAAAAGGGAACTAGCAACGCGTTTTAAGTCAACGTCTAATTCTTACGAATTTTACTAGCCCATCTACTTTCTCAAGGGGTTTCACTAAGCCACCTATTCCTATTTAATTAAAATAGGAATTTACTTAATCTCGTAGGAATATAATTTAATTAATTTCTTAAATTAATTCCTAAGTCATACTTTTCTTCTAAGCCAATTATAGATATTTAAATTAACAATTTAAAATATGTATATTAAAATAAATAGGGTTTTACACACCCCAAACTACGTCAATAATGCAGAGTGAGAAATATAATTTCCCACCTGAAATACGCTTATAGAACAGCCGTTTCGGGCCCACCGTGAACAGTACCGGTGCCCGAATATAACGCCCACCGACCAAAGTTGTCCGAAAAATATTTCACATATATCAAAACGCCCATCTCGATAACCTGTACGATATATACGAAGCCCATTAGTATTAGGTTAATTAATTTGGTTAAATCTAAATTAACCCAAACGAAAACTATAACCTACAAATACGATTTCCGGGCAAACCATTCATCCTAAATTCACGAAATTAATATATGACGAATACTACGTGGGTACGAAACTACTCATCGAAAATCGGCTCAAACCGATCACCGGAAGGTCGCCGAAAAAATGGCCGAAGCCTGGCCGGACACGCCCCTGCTCACGCGCGTCTCTGCGCTGGCCGTCCCTTGCACCACCACCGACGCAGCCCTGCGCCGCCTCCCCCAGTCACGACACCACCCCGCCGTCGCCGTCCATAGCCACCGCTGCTCCTGGCCGGCGCCGCCTATCCCAGCCCTCCTCCAGCCGCAGCTCCCACAGTCCGGCGACTCTGCGTGTTGCCGCCTGCTAGCGACCACTCTCTCAGCCAACTTTCTTGCCGACGACCATGGAGGTGTAAAGGAGCTGTAGTCGTCGCTTGTGGAGAAGAAGGAGAAGAAGGTAGAGTCGTGCGGAAGGAGGAGAATAGCAGATCTGTGGTTTCGTACATGCATATACACATATATGCCCTAATTGCAAAACTAACCATTCATTTCTCCAAAATCACGAAATAACCCCAAAACGATATATATATATATATAATTAAATATATATATATAATAAATCCCGAAAAATACCGGGAACACCCAAACGAAATCTCGCAAACTCGAATTAATAACGGGACGCCCAATTAAATATACTGGGGTAGAAACCCAAACGTCGGAACACTTAACAAGCCCGATAATTACAACGTGCCGCCATCCAGTCGAAACACTAATCATTAACTGTCGAATGATACCGCGTAGTCGAGAATAAGAATTCGCGTAGTGTCGTCCAGTCGACTTTAAAACTAAACGCGAAAAATTTACAGGTATCGAAAATACACAAGAGGTCATGAATAAGTGACGTCACAACCGAAATTAAATCAAAAATAATTTCAGTAAAAAGGATAATAACACGGGGTGTTACATAGCTACACCCTCTGACCAGGCTCAAAGGACTTCTTCCGAATATGTCTATCATGAAACGCCTTCGTCCAAGCCTTATAAATCTGAGGATTCTCATACGTATTATTACATAGTTCCTTAAGCTCTGCAAGTTGAAGTTTCCATTAAGCACTAGATCGTTTCAAATCGAAATTCAACTTTCGAACTGCCCAATATGCTCGGTGCTCTAGCTCAACAGGGAGGTGACATGCTTTACCGTAAACAAGCCGATACGATGTCATACCTATTGGAGTCTTGTAAGTGGTCATATAAGCCCAAAGTGCATCATTTAGTCTCTTAAGCCAATCCTTTAAATCCACACGCACTGTTTTCTCCAAAATATTCTTCACTTCCCTGTTAGAAATCTCCACTTTTCCACTCGTTTGGGGGTGATATGGCGTACTAATTTTATAGGTGACACCGTACTTCTGACATAGATCACCGAGAAAATGATTACCAAAATGCTTTTCACCGTCACTAATTATCACACGTGGTATACCAAATCTTGACAAAATATTCCACTGCACAAACTCCATAACTACCTTCTGGTCGATATGTGAAGTAGCTACAACTTCTACCCATTTTGACACATAGTCAACCCCTACGAGTATGTACACTTTCTCGCTCGCTTTTGGAAATTGTCCCATGAAGTCTATACCCCACACATCAAATAATTCAACAATCAGAATCGGGGTCAGAGGCATCATATCACATCAAGATATAGATCCCAACTTCTAACATCGCACACATATTTTACAATATTCAAATGCATCTGATCGGTGGCCGAACCTTGGTTAATTCGGCCTACTAGGCTTGAGTAATAAATAATAATAATAATAATAATAATAATCGTATGTGCAAATAAGCCCTTAAATTTGACATAGTTTTCTCTATCGCAAGTGCATGAATCAACTGTAATATAGTGTAAATGAGATAGGGTATATCGAATCCACAGAGACTAATGAATATTCAACTCTTTTATAATTACTCTAACTAAATTATTAAAGATAATTATTTATTTGGTTTTCTATAATTAATTGACAAGAAATAAAATAACATAAAATAAGATAGATAATTGATTTTGGTTGTGAACAATGGAGATAAAGGTCAAGGTTTTTCTAACTCCACCAATAACCATGTAACATATTATCTAATTCATTCAATTGTAGAAGGTGGTCCATCATATGTGAATCAGATATAGGGTCACAAATATTGACAAAACCCTAACCCCAAAAAAGGAACAATTAATCCATAATTAGCACAAGCCAACTCTAATCAAGCATAACAAGTACATGCATCTACTTTAAACTACTCTTAGTAACATAAATTAAAAGTATGTCACTCGTTATCTCTTTAAGCATGGTCTGTCTAAATCAAGATTGAATGTTAATAGCCACTATTGTGTAAAAAATCATGAGTTAAGCATCCGAGTTCTAGCCCATATTGAATAACCATGATTGAGTAAGATAAAACATTCATTCAAGCTAAGACAAAACATAGAATAAACATAGAATCTTATATAAAATCAAACGTAATCACTCATCTACACAATCATCATATATGTGTCCTTCAGTTTCCCCTTAAACAATTAAAATAAGAAAAAGTCTACATTACTTGGCACGGGCTTTGTTAAAAATCCTATATACCTATTTAGTTCTTCATGGTAGTGGTTGTCTTCATTATTGATGTAGACACGAAGTCCATGGTTGATTTTCTTGCCCAAAAATCTCACCGCAATGTATCAAGTCTCCAATATAACACACTTAACCCTACGGGAGACCCCTCTATTTTATAGAAAAAGAGGCGTCTTTGTTTGGTAATCTTATTGCTTCACGGTTAAGTTAGGAATGTGTATCGTGATATTACTTGAATAATGGTGTTAAATCCCATCAAATATGGTCAATATAGTGTCCAATATAGTCTAGAGATCATCCCATATTGATTTTGGCTGAAACGGGTCCCACTGTTGTATATACAAGTTGCTGATGTGGCTTGGCCGTATTGGTCTTACCGAGTACTCGATGAGAATTTCACCGAGTACTCTTTTATCACGCAATAGCTGCGCAATGGCACGAGAACACACATATGTCTCTGGAATTTTCTCACTTTCATTACTGAGTACTCGGTGAAGGCTTAACCGAGTACTTTGTGGGTCTTGACCTTGTATTTTCTTGTTTCATCTCTTTGCTCAGTTTATCTTCTCAACTTCATTCTTCTTCACTCCCTTTGCATCCTTGATTTATTTTTAGTCCTTTGTAGGTCTTTTATCCATGATTTCGGCTCTCGAATAATCTTAAGTCACAATCCAGTTAATTCACTTAATTAAACTCGTTTTACATAACATCGCCTAAAATGTCTTAAAACACGAAAACCGTATAAAGGAACCAATATAATGATATTCATAGACATAACAATGCATAATTAGGAGCCTTAAATATATGATATTTGGATCCTATCAAGCCCCCAAACTTAAACATTGCTAGTCCCTTGGCAATAAATTCAATAGAAACTTTTTCAAAATTTATGATAATTGTGTTTTTAGTACTCAAATTTAAATCTATCTAACTAAACTAACTAACTAACCAACTTTTTATTTCATAAAGGTGTACGATTATACTTAGCACGTGTACCAAGCCTTTTAAAACCCTTGGCAATACCGAGTGGATGAGTGAAGTCTCGTGAAGGTTAAATATACTACCCACAAATTCTTTCATTCTTCATTCTTGAATGCTTATGAAATCAAATAATCATTAACTCATGCAATGCTATAATGTCGTCAGAGTAAAATGCATACAAGTTATCCTCACTCACTTATAAGTAACAATTTTCATGAATTAAACTTAAAAGAATGGTCCCCACCGTGGTAAAATAAACTTGTTAATCTCTACAGCCGATCTATACAGTCTTCCGTGTTTTTGTGAACATTTTCTATGGTAGACTAATCTCCCTTCTTCTACTTCATTGATCAATTTTTGCCATAACACAACTTCATTATATTTTTTTTTATTTTTTTTTTTACTACTCCCCTTCTCTCCTTGTCATTGAAACAAAACTATTTTTTCAACTACATAGTGAAAAGTCAATTAGTTGTCCCATAAAGATTGTGTGCATGTGATATATTGGCCAAAACATCTTAAAAATTTAATTTACTCAAACTATTAGATACTCATGAGTGGGATAATTGCATACACAATATATTTCTAGTCATAACATGTACACAAATTAACTCATACTTGACATCAATCACATATTTGAATGAAGAACAAAATTTTCAATATATATATATTTTTTCTCATTGCCTTAAAACAATTTTTCAAAATTTTCCATATATATATATTTTTTCTCATTCCCTTAAAACATTAGAAAATAACTAATTTCTCCCCCCCCCCCCCCCCCCAAACTGAAAGTGGACCATGTCCTTATGGTATAAAAACAAATAAATAAAGGAAAAAATTATTACCGCCCTTAAAGTGAAATTCCATTCTTTCCATTGTAGTGCTCGTATCTCCCTCAAACTTATTTTGAATGGTCTATTAAAAAATAAAACACTATGCAATACACAAGATCATATCCAATAGAGAGATAATAATTGAATAAACCAAAAATATAAAACATGAAGCACTATTTTAAGGGAATGGAATTTTATAAATAAAAGCACTCATGATTTGGCCTTAGGGGCCTACAATCCTACAAAAATCAAAATTGCAGGAAAAACAAAGCAATAGATAAAACAAATCCTAAACGGATTTGGTGGGGAAAAAAAATAACAATACTTGAAAATAAAATTCTACATCCATTCCCTATTCCTACGGATTCTTCTTTATTCCTCTTCAAGCCATATTCACTAAATTTATCGTTCCATGTGTTTAATCCCTTTGCCCACCACTTTCTTAGCTTATACATGGATGATTTCCCAAGGAATTGATTATGATCAATTTTCTTAGGACCCGTATGCATTAGTTCATCTGTCGCATCCAAAAATTGACCCAATTGATCGATTAATGTCGTTATGAGAAAAGGAAAGAACAACTTCACATCCGTACCGATGGAGGCACATGAATTTTTCTCAAGAGTGTGCTAACACTCCATCATCTTGTGATAGATTAATTTTGGGAAAGAAACCCAAAATCCTTTCTTAAAGCAGTAGAGTGTATACACCATCTCTTGGTATAGGTATTTATCCTTGTCCTTGGGACACACTTGGTTGTTTAAAATCCCCTCAATATACCAAAGCTCTGGATCTAATTCCGTCTTATAATCCAAAATTTAGTTGGTGGATTTTCAAGTCCATTGTAAATTTCTCTAACCATATCATGAAATAACTAAATTGTATATGGAATAAGTCAAAACTTACCGTCAAGATCGAAGGGTAATTCATGGGGAAGTCCCCATGCTTTTGGAATAGCCTCGGGAGTTACATTGATAGACCTTGAATTATAGTGTATCTGTACGAGCGATTAAACCTCATTCTCCTTGAACATCATACCCCATGTTGTAATAGAAATCAAGTACAATATTAGGAAAAGCTCGTATATCTGTCGGCTTATAGAGTTGCTCCAATTGGCGCTCCTTGAAAGCTCGATCCTTCATGATCTCCAATGGATCGTACGTGATATGCTTATAGAACACACACTCATACTTGATCTTGTAATCTACAAGAGGATCACCCTTAGGGGTAACATCCTTGATCTCCTCCTCCGTCAAACTTCCAATGGCCATACTAGTTTTAATTGTCTAATAGTTTTGAAAAAGATGTTAAAGAAAGACTAGGGGAGACCCTATATTTATAGATCCTAAATCAAGTCCTTGTTAGGAGAGGAATGATTCTATTTACAGTAGAAATCTGGAATAAGAATTGTAAGAATGGAAATTCTGAAAAGGAAATAAGGTTTAATGTAAAATTGTCCATAATTGAAAAGGACTTCATATTTATGGAAAGTTTTCATAAAATTCTTTAATTCCTTCATTATAATTTACTAAAACTATATACTATATTATATAAGTCACTCAAAATCCTATTTTGAAAGGAAAATCAAAATTCATAATTATAGATATAAATTTTTGAAAATTAAAAAAATTTAGTTTTTTCAGGAATCACAGGTTACTCGGTGAGAAAACTACCGAGTACTTGGTAGTTCTAGTACCAAAAATAAATGTTTTGCAAAAACTCTTTTTATTTTTCAAAATATTTTCATAAAAATTATACATAAAATAGATATAAAAGTTAGTATAAATATATATATATATATATATATATATTTAAAATATTATTTTCATTTTTAAATAAAAGTAAACTAAATATTTATTATAAGATTAGTGAAAAATATATGACTATACATAAGAAAGTTTTATAAAAATAATTTTGATAGAAGTGGTACCGTTCCCCCTAACTTATTGTATCACATAATGAAAATAGATAATACGAATAATTTTCTCATTAATTAACAAAATATCCATTTTCATTAATTTTCTAAATTCATAGGGAAATGGAATACAAAAAAAAAAAAAAATCAAAATACAAACTACAAAATAATGATTCACAACTCGGCCTAAGGCAATATATAGAATCTAAATCTATGTCGGCTTGTGATCATACTCTCTTGATCCTACTCTAAGACGGTCGTGGTGGATGAGAAGTAGAGCCTCTACCTAATCACTCCATAATGGCCTTCACTAGCTATATCCGCTCAGATCTCGGCCTATTCTCTCTCAATCCTCTTTTGACGGGCTACTATCTCATTATACTGCTCCCTGGACAGAGTCACAAACTCTCTCTATCCAGGGGCATGAGGTATCTTCTCATCGGTCACCTCGTCACCATCCCCACTATTTCTTCTCTCTCCCTTCTCTACTACTGCACCGCCCTCCTCTTCGAAAACATCAGAATCAGCCTCATCCTCAGCGGCTACTACCTCCAGTGCTCAACTCATCTTGCCGTGAGAACGGCTAAAGACTCCATATGCCATCGGCGAGTGGACGGGTCTCTCGTTTTCTCCCCCAGTCCGCTGGATGTCGAGATGTCATAAAATGTCAGTGATCAGGAAAGGATAAGAAACTAACCACTTCTTCGGCCTCAGTGTCGCCTCATCGGAGAGCTCCTGCAGCACAGTCCGTATGATCTTAACTATGACACTTAGAATCAAGACCCATTGGCTAGCATAGAAGCAATACAACACCTCCAGAAGAATACCTCACCTCTACATGTCATAGCCACAAGGATGAACCTGATCGTAGAACACAGTATCCAAAAACCATAACTTCTGGGGAATATACCTCTTCCCCACACATGTCGTGCTCTTTGGATCCCCATAGCGCCCTCGACACATCTGGCGTACTATCTCATGGATGTCAGTGAATGGCTCCAGAGGGGGTGTAAAATCAGCCTGCACCTCCTCCGGACACTCATCTGGTATGCCCCATACTACTACAATGAGGGTGGTATCGATCGTGAAAATATGACCTCTTACCGTCGTAGACAAACCGGTCACCATATCATAAACTAGGTTACGATAAAACTCGCGAACCATCTCCGGATAATACACAACCGATACCGGAGTTCACAATGGCCTCAACCCGCTCTTGTTCCACCTTCTCATGATTACCTTGGACTTCATCTCGGATCTGAAATTGGTGAATTTGAAAGTGTGCTCGAGCAGAAAATCCTTGGCAAGCCCGATCTCTCGTGCCCTTTTTCATGACTCGGCCTCTCTTTGGGATGATCGTGCTCGCATCTCGGCAACTGTAGCCGATGATTCTCCCTCCTCTATAGTTCTGCGCGTTTTCTTGGGCACCATTGACTTAGTGTCAAAAAGCTTTGAATGACTTTGAACAAGATTGAAAGTGTATATAGGTGCTTCTATATAGCTTCGAAAATGGAAATCAAATAAGAGATTTTTGCGTGGTTTTTGACAAAATAATTAATGGGTTTTGGTCGGATTAGGGCTAGGAAAAAGATATGAGTCTTGATTTGAGCTTAAATGGTTGAAAATTGAGGATTTGTGGGTGAAAACAAGGGTATATATGTACATATATATGCGTATAAAAAGGTGTATATAGATTAATACACGCAATTTTAGAGGATTTTAGAGCTTGATTCTTGCTAGATCGAGAGTAATGAAGGTATAAGAGGGTTAGGGTGTGAGTTCTTGCAAGAGAGTGAAGGTATTGAGTGATTTGAGAGAGAAGAGAATGAGCCCTAATAAGAACTGCCGAGTGGTCCAGTTCAGTTCGAAACTTAAGTCACCGAGTACTCGGTGAACACTCTACCGAGTACTCGGTAGTTCTTGAGTTCTAAAAATTTTCAACTCTTCTATTTTTGAGCTTTTGGCTTGTTCTTTCAGTTCTGAGATGCATCCTAACCTATTCTAAGTCTATAATTAACTTTTTCTAAGGAACAGTTAATCATAAAATCGCAAGGGAATCTATCTAACGTCACTTATTCCTACTTTAACTTTTAACAATTGAAACTCTATATAAATTCCTAGCACCTCAAAAACTTACTAAACTAAATCTAGAAACATTCTTCAAAATAAAGTAAATCATAACACATGCAAAAAGAACAGAAAATCTAATTAATATATAATTTCGGATTATCGGCACCAATCTTTACCGTCTTTGGCTAGACCGCTTTTAATTGTACTGTCCAACACCTTTTCTCTCTGCTACGCATCCACCAAATTTTGGTCTAAGTTTGGGAAGTAAGTCGTTAATCGGTGTCCGTTGTGGATATTGAGTAATGAGCATGACATCTAGTAAATAATAATCATCATATAACTTACCTCCTTTGACAAGCTCTATATTCATCTCATGTTTAATCCTTGTGTCCAACGATTCTTTCATCAACGCATGAGGTACTATGTCCTCTATCACCTCATCAATCCCCTTAATTACATAATATTTCTCCCTTTTATTATCATGAACTCGTTCCTCGAGACATAGGGAAATTGATTCTTTAGATTCATATGATGTCTCAATTGACTTTTTAGGTTCTTCGGATTCTGATGTTGATAAATCTATTTATGCAGAATTGACTGGTATATTCGATGTATTTGTTTATCCCAATAGATATTTGTGAAGTCTTCCTTTACTTCAGGCAATTCATCATTTCTAACCTCTACTTGTACCGACTCTTCTTGTAAGGTTTCATTCTTTGCCTCAAAATTTTCCTCTATATGATTATAATCATCCTCCTCGTCCTCATAAGTTATATAGAATTGACTAGTTTAATCTTCATCACTAAGGGACCCTAGCTCAACTATACTTTGGTCTATTGTATCAACTACCGCTTGACATGGTCGTTCCTCTTCTCTTTTATTTAAAGCACTAGCTAGTTGCCCGACTAGGGTTTCTAACTTACAAAGGGATTGTGAATGAGAATGGAGTAGTTGCGATTCGGCTCCTAACCTGCTGAGGGCAGTCAAAACACTATCTTCAAATTTGTATGACTAGGGAGATGAACATGGAATTAGATCTGGAATAAAATCTTCATAATGAGGTTGATTTAAATCATATGAATAAAATTCTCGATTCTCTAATTTGAGGTACGAATTGTCTACCTTGTGTGTAATGTCCTCACACTCACGAGTGGTTGCTTCAATATTTCCCAGGGCCGCTAAAACCTTATCTAGAAAACTCACTTGGTCTTGGCGAAAATATTGATTTGACTCCTCAAATTGGAATTTACTAGATGGTTGAGGGTAGTACTCTTGATTATACGATGAAAAACCTAATCCTTGATCATATACTTAAGAACTCGATGGTTGATCGAAATATCGTGTGTTAGTCACTAATTAACCCTAGAGGGAGGGTGAATAGGGTGTTCAAAAATAATTCTAATTCTTTTCCAAATTGGAACACGCTATAACAAAAAAAATAATTTCTCAATAAACAAGTGAATGATTCAATTTCAATTCTCTAACAATTAATCTCAAGACAAATTGTAGCATACAAGATATTCAAGTGATTATAGCATGCAATTTAATCAAGTAAAGAGAAAGAGATAGAGAGATTGACACCGTGATTTTTTCGAGGTTCGGTAACTCCTACTCCTCGGCTCAAGAACCCCTTCTTGAGACTTTTCCCGATCCTTTCACTATGGCCCTTCCTTCACAGGTGGAATGGCAAACCTTTACAACACAAGCCTCTCGAGCTTGTCTCTCAATCAAGAGAACAACCCTCTCTTGAACAATCGGTGGACTTCACTTGTCCGAGATTACAAATTCGTATGTAATCAATAAAATCACTCAAGAACAAGAGCACTCAAAACCCAAAGGTTTTTATGGAAGATAAATCAATATAAGCTCAAGTGTTTTTGGTGATTTTACAATAGCTCTAGAAATGTATTCTCAAATGATATGATCAATGAATGATATTTGGAGAATAAGAAGAGATACTAGAGGTTTTGATTTTCAAAGAAACTTGGAGAAAATCAGATTTTCAAAGCTTGGGTTCAATGGTTTTTGTAGAGGAAATTTCTGCAGATTTTTTTATAGCTTTCTTTCTCTTTTGTGTTTCAATCTCTACCTCTTCAATATACACATCTCATTCTATATATAGCATTGCATTAGGGTTTTGAAGAATGATTATTGTATTTGAGAAAACACAGCCGTTTGAAGTCCATAAACATCTGCTTAAAACATGGAAAATGTTTGTGCCGAATCTGTAGATTTTAAGGAACAAACTAGTCGACTACATTGAAGTTGTAGTCGACTAGATTGAGTTCTAGTCAACTGCATTGGACCATCTAGTCGACTAGATTAAGTTCTAGTCGACTACAAAATGTAGTCTAGTCGACTAAAGCCTATTTCAGTCGACTACTTTGATGTGGATGAAAAGCCTGAAGCTACTGATTGTTTTAGTCGACTATATTGAAATACACACGGTGATTCTAGTCGACTACAACTTAAAATAACATTTAATAAAAATAGTTTTCTTTCCGTTTAAGTTCGGTAAAGCATTTTTCATTCCATTTAAGTTCGGTTCATTTTATACTTGAGCTTATACGATAATATCGACGCATAAAATTACCTTGTTACAATGATCGCTCCTCGACCTATCTACCCCAAGTCTTGAGTCTTCGACTTTCGCCTTTGCTGTTGAATTAAATGATTTTCCATTTTGCGCTTCAATTTCTTTCACAACTTTTCGCTTTAAATCAAGCTTTCTTTCCGAGCTTACTTTTCGAGTCATTTCCTTTATGAGTTTAATTTCTGAGTCGTTCACCTGTCTTTTGCTGAAAATATAAATCGATAATTCATTAGTATCAAACACTCTTCAATGGTTTGGTATCATCAATTTTGGAATTGTTTGCCGAGAGTAAATTTCAAAGCCAAAAATCTCCCCCTTGATGATGACAAAACATTTTGTGTTTGCTTGGCATTTGGCGAAACATCAAGTGATGCTCCTCCTCAACATGTGCATAATATTTTGCTCTAATGCTCCCCTTAGTAAATGAAATTTTCAATTTAATAGGCATTTTGATATAATATATAAAAATAGGCGCACATTTGAGATAGCAAAAATAAACAGCATATCATAGATGTTTCAGTTTAATACAAGTTGTTTGTACTAATGAAAAAACATGGAAAAGAAAACAAACAAGTTCGCAAATAACCATAACAAGCCACACAAAAACAGAAATTGCTAATGTCGGATAATGAAATACATGACAGTACAACAGCATAATTTATCCCCCTTTTTGTCAGCGTCGAGGGGCGTGTGAGTGAGGGTTCCTGAGTCCAAGACTGAGGTCATCAAGTTACCCGACCAGATTTGTAATGCAGGTAGACATTTCCTCATCATGAAGAACAAGGCGCTCATTGATCAACCGAATGGCTTCTATATTTTGGTTCACGGTCATATCAAGGCGCTGAAGCACTTGTTCCTGCTGCCTAAGTAGGTCCGTATTGCTCTGAACAACCCAAAGAATTTGGTCAAGAAGAGTAGCCTGAGATGCCGAAGCGCTGTCCAACGGAGGAACCGAGGAAGAGGCTTCCTGGCGCGGTGCATAAAAGGTAGGAGCTGGGCGCGAAGGAGGAGCAGGCGCACTCTCAAAAATGAAGTTTCCTTCCGCATCAGAAGAAATGTGCATATGCTTGAGATGAGTGGCGTCAAGAAAAATAGGGTGATGCTCGAACACTTCATTTGGAAATTTAAAACCTTTCCGGTGCAGTAGATATGTAATGTGCGCGGGAAAGAAAAGCGGGCCAGATGGCTTGCGCTGACATGTAAGGATGACGGAACGGAAAATATAAGCTAAATCAACATGGGTTCCTGTCAAAACGTAATAAATCAAAAAGGCCTCCATACGAGAAACACTGCTACGACTACCAGTTTTAGGCAGAATAGAGTAAGTAATAACATTATGAATTAATCTAGCCTCGGGTAGTAGCATAGAATAGATAATACCAGCGTTCTGCGAAATTTCTTTGTCGACGCATATAGCCCGAACAACCTCCATACAATCGAACCCATCAGCCTTATACCAATCCTTGGAGAAGTGGTGGATACCGTCATTCGGAAGCGAGAAAATGCGCTTGATTTCGTTGTCATCAACAATCTCGTCTTCACCACATAGATTAAAATGAAGATAAGAGAGTAATTTCTCCTTATGATTTTCAAGAGAAGTGTAGAAGGCTTTGACAATTCGCGGAAGTACTGGAATGTCAAGAGAAACGAAAAAATCCCAACCAATTGCTCGGAACAACTCGAAAGTTCGAGCCCTAATTTAAGTGCATAAATCTTTTGTGACAATACGGCAAGGTGTAGGAGCACGATGATCAAATATAGTGATGAATTTATTTCTATCATCATCATCAAGAAGAAGTACCTCAAGAAGAAGAGGTTCATTCGACTCCTCTTCGTCAACAGCCGTAGGAATGCGTGGATTGGTGGAGCTTTGGCCTCCATCAATGCGGGAACGTTTCCGAAATAGACCTCGAGTCTTTGGTGGCATTGTAGAAGATGATGCACAAATATATATAGATATATGATGGTATATATATAGATATGTGAGAGAGTGAGAATGATGAAATTTGGATGAGGGAAATGGGTGGAAGATGATGGAAATGTGAAATTAATGAGGGATAGGTGAAGATTTGATGGTATAAGTGGTAGTAGGAGAGGAATTGAGAGGAGAGGGTTTGAAGGTGGGTGAAGGTTTGAAGGAGGTGGATGGAGAAGATGAAGGGGGTTTAGGTTTTATAGTGGGTTGAGTCGACTAGGTCTAGGTGAGTCGGTTAGATTGGGGTTTGAGTCAACTAGGCTGGGTTTGAGTCGACTAGAAGAGGAAAGTAGTCGACTAAAATGCAACTGAGTCGACTACAATGAGAAAGTAGTTGACTAGAATGAAAAGAGTGCCCAAGGTGAAGCTACTGACCAAAGTAGTCAACTAGAGTGATTTACACTGCACAGGATAAGTCGACTAGAAGGCAAAAACGATAAAAATAGAAAAAAAAATCAGGAAATAAATACACAAAAATAGCAAAAATATGAAAAATAAAGATTACGACAGAAACTACGATAAAACATCACAATCCATGGCCATTCCGATTTCTCGACGAATTTTAGAAAAAGATTCGTCCGCAAGTGGTTTGTAAAAATATCCGCCAATTGATTTTTAGTGTCGATAAAAACCAATTCAACGTCACCCTTAGCAACATGATCATGTAAAAAATGATGCCTAATCTCTATATGCTTGGTGCGTGAGTGATGGATAGGATTCTTTGAAATACAAATCGCACTCGTATTATCGCATTTAATAGGCACGTGAGAGAAAATAAGACCGAAATCAAGTAGTTGTTGCTTAATATAAAGAGTTTGAGCGCAACTACTACCTGCGGCCACATATTCGGTTTCGCCCGTAGATAATGAAATGGAATTTTGCTTTTTACTTGACCAAGATACTAGTGAGTGTCCTAGAAAATGACAAGTGCCGCTTGTGCTTTTTCGATCAATTCTACATCCCGCAAAATCGGCATCCGAATAACTAATAAGATCAATTGAAGTTCTGCGTGGATACCAAAGCCCTAAGTTTATTGTACCACTTAGGTAGCTAAAAATACGTTTGACCGCAAGCAAATGAGATTCCTTAGGAGGTGATTGAAACCGGGCACATAAGCATACACTAAACATTATATCCGGTCTATTAGCTGTTAAATAAAGCAAACTACCGATCATGCCTCTATAGTTAGTAATATCAACACATTTACCATTTTCATCTTTATCAATCTTAATAGAGAAACTCATAGGAGTTATGGCATGTTTGGTAGCCTCCATACCAAATCGCTTTAGGAAATCCTTAGTGTACTTGGATTGACTAATGAATAAGCCATCCGAGCTTTGCTTGATTTGCAACCCTAAGAACAAATTCAACTGACCCATCATGCTCATTCCAAATTCATTTTGCATGCTTGTAGCAAAATCCCTACATAAAGAATTATTTGTTGAGCCGAATATGATGTCATCAACATAAATTTGGACAATCAACAAATTATTCTTGATGGTTTTTGTAAAAAGTGTTGTCAACTTTTCCTCTTGTAAAACCATTTTTAGTCAAAAATCCGCTAAGTCTCTCATACCAAGCTCGAGGAGCTTGCTTTAAACCATATAGAGCTTTAGCTAATTTGAAGACATGATTTGGAAAAAGATTATTTTCAAAACCGGGTGGTTGCTTCACAAAGACTTCTTCTTCTATGACACCATTTAAGAAAGCACTTTTGACATCCATTTGATAAAGAGTGAAATTTCTATATGATGCAAATGCAAGAAGCATTCTAATTGCTTCTAATCTAGCTACCGGTGCAAAGGTCTCATCGTAGTGGATGTCTTCCTCTTGATTATATCCTTGTGTTACCAATCTTGCTTTATTTCGAATAATTACTCCATTCTCATCCTTTTTGTTTCGAAAAACCCATTTTGTGCCAATTATAGTTTGATTTTCGGGTCTAGGAACAAAACGCCAAACTTGATTGCGTTCAAATTGATTTAGTTCCTCTTGCATTTGCTACGATCCAAGAATCATCACATTGAGCTTCGTGGAAGTTCTTAGGTTCGATTTGCGATACAAAGGCCATGTGGTTGCAAAAATCTTTAAGTTGAGATCTAGTACTAACCCCTTTTGATGGATTACCTATGACTTGATCAAGAGGATGATTGTGAACAATCCTCCATGCTTTAGGCATTGAGTTGGTCAAGTCACCATTGGATTGATGCTCAACTTTCCTCATTTCCTTTTGGCAACTTAATGAATTGGAGATATTAAGAGTATTTAAATTATCCTCAATCCCAACAACCTCATCGTCTTCTAGGTCAATTCTAGGAGATGGTGATGAGGGTGATTCATCAAAGACAACATGAATAAACTCAACCATAGTCAAAGTCCGTTTATTAAAAACACGAAAGGCTTTACTCCTTGTAGAATATCCTAGAAAAATTGCTTCATCCGATTTGGAGTCGAATTTTCCAAGGTTATCCTTATCATTTAACACAAAACATTTGCACCCGAAAACTTTGAAATATCCAATATTGGGCTTTCGACCATTCCACAACTCATAAGGCATCTTCCCCAACTTCATCCGAATAATAAAACGATTAATTATATGGCAAGCGGTGTTTACCGCTTCCGTCCAAAGGCTTCAAGGAAGGTTGTGCTCATTTAACATGGTTCTAGCCATCTCTTGTAGAGATCGATTCTTTCTTTCAACAACACCGTTTTGTTGAGGGGTTCTAGGGGCCGAGAGATCATGTGAAACACCGAGGTCATCACATAATTTTTCTAAGTCTTGATTTTCAAACTCTCTACCTCTATCACTTCTAATTTTTTTGATTTTCAAATCTTTTTCATTTTGAATGACTCTATAAAAAATTTCAAGAATGGAGTGAGTTTCATTTTTATGAGCAAGAAAGTGAACCCAAGTATATCTAGAGTAATCATCAACTATAACAAGTACATAGAGTTTCCCGGCTAAGCTAGCCGTTCTCTCCGGACCGAAGAGATTCATGTGAAGTAGCTCTAGAGGTTGAGAAGTGGTAATATCTTTCTTTCTCTTGAAAGAGGATTTAACTTGCTTGCCTACTTGACATGTGCTACATATTTTATCTTTTGAAAATTTAGTCTTTGGGAGGCCTTTGACTAAATCATTTTTGGATAAACGATGAATGAGGTCCATACTAGCATTTTCTAGACGTCTATGCCATAACCAACTATTTTCGCTAGATGTGACAAAACATTTAACATCTTGATCACGCAATTCACATAGCAACAAAGTATACAAGTTTCCATTTCTTTTGGCATTGAACATTTGCTTCCCATCTTTCTTGATTATGCATGCATTTGTCCTAAATATAACATCATAGCCCTTTTCACAAAATTGACTAATACTAAACAAGTTATGCTTCAAACCATCAACTAAAAGCACATCATCTATAGAGAGAGAAGAGGAGATACCGATTGAGTCGATTCCCATAATTTTGCCTTTGGAGTTGTCTCCAAAGGTAACATTTCCTCCTTTATATGGTTTTAGTGAAATAAAATTTGATTTATCTCCCGTCATATGCCTTGAGCATCCACTATCTAGAAACCATTTTTCTTTTGATGCGGACTTCAAGCATTCCTACAAAACAAGTTCAAGTAATTTTTATTGGTACCCAATCTGTTTTGGGTCCATTTTGGTTAGATAGATACGCAATAGTTTCTTTTGGAACCCAAATTTGTTTCGTTACAACATTCTCTTTTCTATGAAAGCATGCATTAGTCCCTTTCGGAACCCAAAGCATTTTTGACATAATTTTCTTCTTTCTATGAAAGCATACATAGCTCTATGCATTTATCAAATGATCCTTTTTGTCTTCCTAACATGATACTAATGTTCTCTTTTCCTTTTGTAAAGTTTGCTAAAACATTTATTTGATCATCAATAATATTTTTCAACTGAATATTTTCCTTTTCTAGCTCTATGCTTTTGTCATTGCAAGAAACTTCGAAGCTTGAACTAGTGAGACTACACGAAGATTTAGCTTTCTTAAGAAGGATATATTTTCTAGCTAATTTTTTGAATTCATCATGTAATTCTTCAAACACATCTTGCAATTCATTGTAATCAAGAAGAAGTTCATCATATGATAGTTTATCTAGATCATTTAAATTTAAATGTACCTCTTCTTCATTTGTCATGAGACAAATGTTTATCGTTTCCTCACTACTTTTCTCCTCATCCGAGTTGCATGAGTTGTAGTCCTCCCATGTGACATTCATTGCCATCTTGCTAGGTCTTTATCGTTTTCCTTTTTGAGCTTGAAGCAATCGTTTTTGTAGTGTCCCGGCTTACCGCAATTAAAACACGTTGGGGGTTCTCTTTTGCTAGGCTCGCCTCTTGGATCAATTCTCTTCACGAATCTTCCACCATTTGCTTTCTTTCTTTGAAGGTGTCTCCTGAATTTTTGGGTGAACAAGGCAATGTCCTCATCCTCTTCTTCTTCACTCGGCTCATTGTTTACATTTTTGGTGAAAGATTGCAAAGCTATCCCCTTTCTTGGCTTGATGTCGTCTTCACGAGCTTTTAATGTTATTTTCCAAGTGAGTAGAGAGCCGAAAATTTCATCGAGACTCATGGTGTTGAGGTCGTGAGCTTCTTTGATAGCCGTTACTTTTGCATCCCATTTTGCCGGGAGACTTCTAAGCACTTTTCATGACGCATCGGATCTAGGAACAATTCTACAAAGATGCTTTAGTCTATTCAAAATATTTGTAAAGCGAGACATCATAGAATTCACATTTTCATCATCTTTCATAGCAAATAATTCATATTCATGCATGAGTATGTCAATTTTAGATTCTCGTACTTGAGATGTACCTTCATAGGTTACCTCATGTTTACCCACATTTCTTTTGCCGTTGAACAAGTAGATACACGATTAAATTCATTTGGACTTAAAGCGCAATTTAAATTTACTTTGGCTTTAGCATTGTACGACATGAGTTTGCGGTCATCATTATCCCATTCATTAGGTAATTTGGGGACGGTTTTTCCATCAACAATTTTGGTCAATAGAAATGGTCCTTCAAGAACTACTTGCCAAATTTGGTAATCGATAGCTTGAAGAAAATATATCATTCTAGTTTTCCAATAGCTATAATTTGATCCATCAAACCATGGGGGCCTATTATTCGATTGTCCTTCAACATGAGTGACTAAATTTGATGACATGATCGTTCTCTAAGACGGTTAAGTCTAAGATAAATAGATATTAGGCTCTCATACCAATTGTTAGTCACTAATTAACCCTAGAGGGGGGGGTGAATAGGGTGTTCAAAAATATTTCTAATTCTTTTCAAAATTGGAACACGCTATAACCAAAAAAACAATTTCTCAATAAATAAGTGAATGATTCAATTTCAATTCTCTAACAATTAATCTCAAAACAAATTGTAGCATACAAGATATTCAAGTGATTATAGCATGCAAGTTAATCAAGTAAAGAGAAATAGATAAAGAGATTGACACCGTGATTTTTTCGAGGTTCGGTAATTCCTACTCCTCGGCTCAAGAACCCCTTCTTTGAGACTTTTCCCGATCCTTTCACTATGGCCCTTCCTTCACAGGTGGAATGGCAAACCTTTACATCACAAGCCTCTCGAGCTTGTCTCTCAATCAAGAGAACAACCCTCTATTGAACAATGGGTGGACTTCACTTATCCGAGATTACAAATTCGTATGTAATCAATAAAATCACTCAAGAACAAAAATACTCAAAACCCAAAGGTTTTTATGGAAGATAAATCAATATAAGCTCAAGTGTTTTTGGTGATTTTACAATAGCTCTAGAAATGTATTCTCAAATGATATGATCAATGAATGATATTTGGAGAATAAGAAGAGATACTAGAGGTATTGATTTTCAAAGAAACATGGAGAAAATCAGATTTTCAAAGCTTGGTTTCAATGGTTTGTGTAGAGGAAATTTCTGCAGAATTTTTTATAGCTTTCTTTCTCTTTTGTGTTTCAATCTCTACCTCTTCAATATACACATCTCATTCTATATATAGCATTACATTAGGGTTTTGAGGAATGATTATTGTATTTGAGAAAACACAGCCGTTTGAAGTCCATAAACATCTGCTTAAAACATGGAAAATGTTTGTGCCGAATCTGTAGATTTTAAGGAACAAACTAGTCGACTACATTGAAGTTGTAGTCGACTACATTGGACCATCTAGTCCACTAGATTGAGTTCTAGTCGACTACATTGGACCATCTAGTCGACTAGATTAAGTTCTAGTCGACTACAAAATGTAGTCTAGTCGACTTAAGCCTATTTCAGTCGACTACTTTGATGTGGATGAAAAGCCTGACGCTACTGATTGTTTTAGTCGACTATATTGAAATACACATGGTGATTCTAGTCGACTACAACTTAAAAAAACATTTAATAAAAATATTTTTCTTTTCGTTTAAGTTCGGTAAAGCATTTTTCATTCCATTTAAGTACGATTCATTTTATACTTGAGCTTATACGATAATATCGATGCATAAAATTACCTTGTTACAATGATCTCTCCCCGACCTATCTACCCCAAGTCTTGAGTCTTCGACTTTCGCCTTTGTCGTTGAATTAAATGATTTTCCATTTTGCGCTTCAATTTCTTTCACAGCTTTTCGCTTTAAATCAAGCTTTCTTTCCGAGCTTGCTTTTCGAGTCATTTCCTTTCCGAGTTTAATTTCTGAGTCGTTCACCTGTCTTATGCTGAAAATATAAACTCGATATTTCATTAGTATCAAACACTCTTAAATGGTTTGTTATCATCAATTTTGGAATTGTTTGCCGAGAGTAAATTTCAAAGCCAACATCGTGGATCTTTATTTAAGCTTTGATATTGACTTCCCATGTATGGTTGGTGATTTGAAAAACTGGGATCGTCTAACCAACTCAGATTATTTGAATTATAATATGAAATATCGACCGAATTGGTGTAGGCGTGATACATTATATTTTATTGATTTTTATTATTTTTATTTATTTATTTTTATATATGAATAAATACATATAAAAAGAAAAAGAAATAGAAATAAAACAACTAAAGTAAAGTAGAATTGTGCAATAATGATAAATACACTAAAAAGTCACAAACGGTCCGGCAAAACAATGGCCATTTGCTCCTCTGGTTCTCCTTTCGGTGTATCTCGTCAAAACATACAATTCCACTTTAAAAGGAAGAAAATAAAATTAAAGCAAATAAATAATCTAGCAATAATAATTATGCAAAACTATAAAAAATTGTTTAGTCCCCGGCAACGGCGCAAAAAACTTGATCGGTGGCCGAACCTTGATTAATTCGGCCTACTAGACTTGGGTAATAAATAATAATAATAATAATAATCGTGTGTGCAAATAAGCCCTTAAATTTGACCTAGTTTTCCCTATCGCAAGTGCACGAATCAATTGCAATATAGTATAAATGAGATATGGTATATCGAATCTACAGAGACTAAAGATTCTTTAACTCTTTTATAATTATTCTAACTAAATTATTAAAGATAATTGTTTGTTTGGTTTTCTATAATTAATTGACAAGATATAAAATAACATAAAATAATATATACAATTGATTTTTGTTTTGAACTATTGAGATAAAGATCTAGGGTATTTATAACTCCACCACTAACCATGTAACATATTCTCTAATTCATTCAATTGTAAAGGACGGTCCATCATATGTGAATTAGATATATGGTCGCAAACATTGGCAAAACCCTAATCCCAAAAAAGGAACAATTAATCCATCATTGGCAGAAGTCATCTCTAATCAAGCATAACAAGTACATGTATCTACTCTAAACTACTCCTACTAACATAAATTAAAAGCATGTCACTCATTATCTCTTTTAAGCATGGTCTGTCTAAATCAAGATTCCATGTTAATAGCCACTATTGTGTAAAAAATCATGAGTTAAGCATCTGAGTTCTAGCCTATATTGAATAACCATGATTATGTAAGATAAAACATTCATTGAAGTTAAGACAAAGCATAGAATAAATTTAGAATCTTATATAAAATCAAACGTAATCACTCATCTACATAATCATCACATACATGTCATTCAGTTTCCCCTTATACAATTAAAATAAGAAAGAGTCTCATTACTTGACTAGGGCTTTGTTAAAAACCCTAGATACCGATTTAGTTGATCATGGTAGTGGTTGTCTGCATTATTGATGTAGACACGCCCTCCATGGTTGATATTCTTGCACAAAACTCTCACAACAATGTATTATGTCTCCAATATAACACACATTTAACCCTAAGGGAGACCCTTCTCTTTTATAGAAAAAAAGGCATTTTTGTTTGGTAATCTGATTGCTTCACGGTTAAGTCATGAATGTGTATCGTGATATTCCTTAAAGAATGGTGTTAAATCCCATTAAATATGATCAATATAGTGTCCAATATAGTCTAGAGATCATCCCATATTGATTCTGACCGAAACAGATCCCAATGTTGTATATACAAGTTGTTGATGTGGCTTGGCCGTATTGGTCTTACAGAGTACTCTGTGGCCACGCAATAGTCGCGTAATGGCGCGAGAACGCGCGTATGTCTCTGGAATTTTCTCACTTTCATTACTGAGTACTCGATAAAGGCTCTACCCAGTACTCAGTGGGTCTTCACCATGTATTTTCTTATTTCATCTCTTTGCGCAGTTTCTCTTCTCGGCTTCATTCTTCTTCATTCTTTTCGCATCCTTGACTTATTTTTTGTCCTTTATAGGTCATTATTCCATGATTTTGGCTCTTGAATAATGTTGAGTCACAAATCTAGTTAATTCACCGAATTAAACTCGGTTTACATAACATCGCTTGAAATGTCTTAAAACACGAAAGTCGTATAAAAAAACCAATATAATGATATTCATAGACATAACAATGCATAAATAGGAGCCTTAAATATATGATATTTAGCTCCTATCAGCATCTTTAAATATGGTCGGCCAATAGAACCCACTTCGCAGCACCTTATGGTCTGTCTTTTGAGCTCCAAAATGCCCCCCACATTCTAGCGTGTGGCAAAATCTCAAGATACTCTCTACTTCACTTTCGGGCACACACTTTCTGATAATCTAATCAGAGCAATACTTGTACAATCGAGGATTATCCTATATATGAAATTTAACTTGGCTGAAGAATCTGTCTCTATCACTTTTAGACCAACTTTTAGGAATTGACCCATGGCTTTGTAATTGACAATATCATCATACCACGGTATCTCCTCCACAACAGCCACACTGAACAAATGTTCATCCGGGAATGTATCCTTAAGAGGAATAATTTCCTTCGTAGTTTCCACAACGATCCTTGATAAATGGTCTGCTACTACATTCTCCAAACCCTTCTTGTATTTTATCTCCAAAGCAAATTCTTGTAACAGTAAAATCCATCGAATAAACCTGGGTTTGGAGTCTTTCTTTGTCAGCAAATGTCTCAATGTTACATGATCCGAATATACTACCACATTGGTTCCTAATAAATATGATCTGAATTTATCCAAGGCAAACACAACTGATAGTAGCTCTTTCTCTATTATGTAATTTATTTGTGCATCATTCAGAGTCTTACTAGCATAATACATCGCGTATGGTAACTTCTCCTTTCTCTGTCCTAATTCTGCTCCTATGGCATAATCTGAAACGTCACACATCAGCTCAAAAGGTAGAGACCTATCTGGTGGTCGCATGACTAGGGTTGTAGAGAGTTGTCTACAAAGCTCCTCAAAAGCATGAAGACATTTTTCATAAAAGATAAACTCCGCATCTTTAGCTAATAAGTTGCATAATGGTTGGGCGATCTTACTAAAATCTTTAATAAATCATCTATCAAAACCAGCATGGCCCAAAAATGATCTTATCTCTTTAACAGACGTGGGAGGAAACAATTTTGAAATAAGCTCAACTTTCGCCTTATCTACCTCAATCAACCTTTTTTATACTATATGGCCAAGTACTATTACCTTTTGAACTTTAAAATGACTATTTTCCCAACTCAAAATTAAATTAGTCTCTCTAGTGGCCAGGTTTTCTCCTAATCAGCAAGATCAATCGCAACTTGGTTGTAACCGGAATATCCATCCAAAAAGCAATAATAGCTTTGTTCGGCCAACCTTTCTAGGATTTGATCAAGAAATGGAAATGGAAAATGATCCCTCCTAGTGTGTTAGTTGAGTTTTCTATAATCAATGCAAACACACCACCTAGTGGTGGTGCCCTGTGGGATCAACTCACCTTTAGAGTTAGGCATAACAGTGATACCTGATTTCTTTGGTACCACTATATAAGGCTCACCCATGGACTATCAGATATGGGGTATATAATACTCGCATCTAGCAACTTCACAACCTCCTTCATCACCACCTTTTTAATGTTTGTGTTCAATCTCCGTTGCATTTCCCTTGATGGTTTTGTAGTCTCCTTTAAATGTGTGCGGTGCATGCAAATTGAGGGATCTATTCCTCTATGATCATCAACACTCCATCCTATCACCTTGGATAGACTTAATTCCTATTCTTTTGTCAACTTTAATGAAATAATTACAAGAAAAGGCTCATCCGGTCCTAAAAAGACATATTTCAGGTTCTTAGGCAATTCCATGAGTTCAAATGTAGGAGGAGTTATTAGAGATGGTATTGGTAGTGTACTCGAGAGCATGGGAAGTGGCTCAATCAGCACTTTCCATGATTGGCCATATAATGCAGTCTCAATTTTAGCAATATCCTCCTTATTCATCGTTATTTTCTTATCCCAATCGTCTGGTTCAGTCTCCAACCTTACTCCAGTCATCAACGAATCCAACTCATCTTTCTCTACCATCCTCGGTGTGAACTCCTCTACTATATCATCCATCTCATCCATATAAAAACATTTAACTAACTCCGGGAGTTGATGATTGGCATCAAACACATTCATTCGCACCTTCAGGTTTCCAAAATAAAAATCCATAGCCCCTATTCTGCAATTTATACACGCATTAGCCATAGCTAAAAACGGTTTTCCTAATATCACAGGGATATGTTTCTTCAAATCCTGGATAGGTTCTGCATAGAGAATTATGAAATCTACTGGAAAGTAGAACTTATCCACCTGAACTATGACATCTTCCAGAATCCCTTTCGTGTACTTAATTGATCTATCTGTTAATTGAAGTATGTTGACACTCATACCTAGCTACTGATAGACTGAATATGGAAGTAAATTGACACTCGCACCTAGATCAAGAAGAGGTCTACCAATTTCCTAGTTACCAATGACACACGGAATAATGGGAGCATCGGGATCTTTCCTCTTAGGTGGTGTGTTACTTAATAGCAATGAATTCATTTGTTCAGCCAATAGAATTTTCTTCAGGACCTTTTATCTAATTTTTCTCTTTTTAGTGCAAAGGTCCTTCAAAAACTTAGCATAGGCGGGTATTTGGTCTTTGATGTCTATGAGAGGCAAATTGATCTTGACTTGTTAGAATGTGTCCAACATGGTTGACTCTTTATGCTTACCATATCTAGTCGACTCTCAAAGACGTTGAGGAAAAGGTGTTAACTCTTCACAATTGGCCCTAACCGGCTTTTCAGGTAATGTTTGATCTATATCTTTCACCTCTTGAGGTTGATCTTTCTATGCCTCTTCAGCTGCCTTACGCTTACCTGTCCTTTCTTCATACTACTGCTCAACCCTATTCTCCACCTCATTTCCACTTCTTAAAGTCGTGAAGGTCTGGACTGTCTCATGAGTATTTTCAATAAATGATACAAGTTCCATCACTTCTCTAATTTTTGGATTCACCACTAGTTGGCTAGGCAATATCACCTCCTCTTGTCTATTCAACGTGTTAGCTAGTTGCCTCATTGGGTTTCTAATCAGGCAATTCTCTAAAATGGGTAATTATGTGTTGCGCCCCATGGGTTTTACCTATTGGAAAATATTTTTCTAAAAAATCAGCTTTTAAGGTTTCCCAAGTGATTTTTATATCCCTATCCAAATTGATATACCATCTTTTAGCTTTTTCTTTTAAGGAAAAGGGAAATAATTGCACACACAACGAATGAGTGCTAAGATTCTCGATTTTTGCAGTTGAAGCCATCTCTATGAACTCATCAACATATTGATATGGATCCTCATTTCTGAGTCCATATAATTTGGGAAACATGTTTATAACACTAAATTTGATCTCATAGTGTTTGGCCCCTTCATCTTCTGGAAATTCAGCATATGATTCATGAGCAAAAGGTGCATATTACCCCTTCAGGAACGTAGTTGGGGCTCGTCGTGTAGCTGCATTGCGTTTTTCCATCCCTTCACAATCCAACTTCCTTTGAAGCTCTTCTAATCTAGCTCGATAATTCCTTCAAAAAGTTCTCTCGATTTTCGGATCAAAAAGTACTAATTCAGCATTGGAATCAAAAAGTAAATGTCGATCGCTCATGCACTAGGCGAAAAACATTTTTTTATGAAAATAAAACTAACTACTTCTAAACTATTCTAAATATTAACAGAAAATAAAGCTAAAATTATGCACGAAATTAAGCTAAACTAAAACTCACAAGAGGTCTAACGACGCAACATTCACAAGTCCGCTAAATCTTTTTACGCTTTTCAGTGTACATGTCAATCACACAAAAATTCCAACTTTAAGAATACTACAATAACTCAATACTACTAAACTACTAAATCTAGGAATAATGGCAAGTCTCTGGCAATGGCGTCAAAAACTTGATGCAGGTCGAACGGGGTTAAAATAATGATTAAGAACGACCCCTTACGATGATGAGGTTTTACCTATCGCAAGCGCACGAATCGTATTGTAGCACAAATCGGCTTGAGAAAGGGAATACCGATCCCACAGAGACTTGGATTATTCACTCTAGCAATTTAAAAATATTGAATTATAGTCGAAAACGGTTTCTTTGATTTGTTTGAGATCTATAACTAAATTAACGAAAAAAAATTTAAATTGAGATTGTGATCACGGTAAATAAAAACTAAGGTTTTCACGCTCCACCACTAACCGCGTAATATAGCTTATCTACTTGCTCAATTGCAATATGGCAATTCATCACTATGAATCAGATCGTACCACAAATAGTCAAATGCGTCCCAAAAAGGATACTATCCATCAGATTCGCTATAACCCATCTTTGGATGGAGTGTGACTAGTACATGCCATCTACTTTAGTTAATCTACTCCTACAACATAAAATTAAACTAAATCATGTCTATATCATCTCACAGAGGCATGGCCTGTGTAAACTTAGGATTTCAAGTGTTTTAAGCACCATTGTGTAGAAAATCATGCTATGTTTAATATAACATGATTGGTTCAGATAATACATTCATTCAATCTAAGACAATAATTAAAATATATATAAAATCACGTATCACGAATAACTATGGTCAAATATCTACAATCATCACAGTGTAGTCATAGTTCCCCTCGTTACAATTGAAACAAATAAATAGAACTACATTACTTGGCTAGGGTTTTGCTAGAAAATCCTAGATACCGAATTAGTTGCTCATGGCGGTGGATGACTTCATCGTTGATGTAGAAACGCCCTCCATGATCTTCTTCTCCGGATCTCTAGGTCTTGAATGACTCATTCTCTTTGAATGATATGAATCTCCAGAGAAAGTGCTCTGGAAATTATGTAAATATAAAGCCCTTAAGATCTGTAGCAGACCTTGATATTTATAGAAGAGGTTGAGAAGAGTTTTGTTTGTATTCAACTTGTTCCACTTGTGTAAGATTCCTCTTTGATGTGTCTCTCCTCAAATCTGATCCAAACCCTTCAATCTGATATATAATATGTCATATACCCGTGCTTAGAGGTGTTGGAGTCTAAGATATGTCAAAAAGGTCCAATACTAATTGAAACTCAAATTATGTAGCTTTCCTATGCTTAAGCATAGGGGTTGCTACGCTTATACGTAGCTTAGTCGTAGGCCATTTTCCACAAGCGTAGTTTTAGACGTTTCTAGGCACTTTTAACTACTGTAAGCATAGCTCAAGCATAGAAAAATTCTTCAAAACCACTTTTCTTGATTATTGTTCCGTTAGAACCCAATGACTCCTTTGGTATGTTTCCAAAAGTTACGGCTCCAAAAAATATCATTTTTGTCCTCCAGGAGACACTTTTTGCTTGAAATCTCATCTTTTGCTCTCTTTGTGGATAGATGCATGCATGTCTTTAGTTAATTAACCAAAGTTAGCTCATTTCTCCATTAAGATCCTGAAACACGCTTTAACACACAAACCACATAAAAATACCGAATAATGAAATGATAAAACGTAACAATAGTGAGTTAGGGGCCTAAAATGGACTACATTTGGCACCTATCACTAGACACAATTTTTGTTCCTACCTCCAGAATAGAAATTCCCACATTAGTTTATGCTTTTTATGAAAACTTGGAATATGAGGATAGGCGTGAGACTGGGGTGATGATTACTAAGATCAAGAAGAATCATGTTATTGAAGTTTCATCCTCTACAGTTGCTAAGGTATGGAACCTTCCTCTTGATCCAATGGGTGGGGAAAAACCTTTTCTTATACCAAATCCTTCTTTCTCTACAATGGTCCAAGATATATGTGATGGTTGCACTGTGGGGCCTCGAGTTCCTATCATTTAAAGTAGATCCTTGTTATTGGATGACTATTGACTTGTTGGGTAAGCAAATTTGTCCGGAGGTACCAAAAGATGAGTGCAATTATACACTTATGAAGCTAATCTATTGCCTTCGTAATGGATATTGGATCTCTTTTCCTGAAATTATTTTTGACAGTGCATAATACACCAAGTTTGGGGGAGGTTTCTATCACATTCAGAAATCTTGCTCCATAAAGTGGTAACATTGTTCTATCCCCATGATTTAATGATTGTTATTAACATGAGGACATTGTTTAATTCAAGTTTGGGTGGTGGAATAATGATAGACATACAAATATTGGGGAATGTAAAAAAATATATATACAGAAAACTGCAGTTTTGCAACTTTTTTTTCAAAAATTGCAATCGCCGATCGATCAAAAGACCAGTCGATCGATCGGTTGACTTGAAAAAAAAAACACAAAACAAACTGCAGAATTTAAAAAAACAAACTTATAAAAAAAATAATAATAATAATAAAATATTTATATAATAATATAAATAATGAATATAATATATATTTAAGTCAAAGTATTACCATAATGTTGGTATATATAGTATAATTTATATATTTGTGTAAATAAATAAACATATTATCCTATTAAAATAAATTATTTTTACAAATCTTTATTTAAGTATATTTATGATTAAACTTGTGAGTTAATTAGGAAAATGAGACTAGTTTGTAAATTAGATGTATGCGATATTTTATGCTTATCTAAATAATGATTAAATTGGAGCAGTGAAGAGATGTGGTTCTCCATAGGTGAGTGGACTGGTGAAATTGAAACTGTAAAAACAATCTTGACCTATAAGTACATGCACATGATCTCTACAGTTTCATTTATGATAAAAATAAAAATAAAAATTAAAAAAGTGTCATCTCTAAAAAGAAAGAAAAAAAGGAAGAAAAGATAGCGTATGCAAATATTCTCCCCCTGAACAACTAGATATCTTACTAGTATAGAATACTCGCATATAAAATGGTAGAGAATGACGTATAGAAAAAAATATATATAAAAAAACTCCAGGTTCGTGAATTTTCAGGAAAAACTGCAGGTTTGGGTTGTACTGATTTCAAGTTGCAAGAAAAATAAAAATAAACTTAAATTAATACAATAATTAATACAATGATCGGTTCAAGTCATGTGAATATAAAAGTTTAAAATTTAGTGAATTACCAATATCTAATTTTACCTCTCAATCGCAAGTACGCGAGTAGTATATAGTATAGTTGGGTGGAGAGGGTTATCAAACCGTGGAGATCAAATTCGTATTCCAAATAATCTCAACTTAGTAATTTAATTTTATTAAAAATAGTTTGATTGGTTTGTTTTTTTATAATCTACTAAAATAAAAGAAATAATTAAATAGTTGTTTTGGCGAATTCAAGATAAACAAGTCTAGGATTTTCTTCCAACAGGACCACCAACGTAATAATATAATCCCTTAGTCATTAAATTGCAATAGGGAGATACAACTTACATGAATCAAATTAGTAACACTACAAGAAGTTTCCTAATCCCTAAAGAGATGAAATCGGTCCAATTCGCTACAACCCATCTTCGATTAAAGTATGATTAGTGCATGCATCTATTCTACAACTACAACTAAAACATTAAATTAAAAACATGTCTATATCATCTTCTCTTAGCATGGTCTGTGTAAACCTAAGACTTTATCATGCAAATTAAGAACCATTATCTATAAACCATTATTAAACCTTTGGAGTACCAGCTCCTAGTGATAAAATATAATTGTTCAAGATTAATCATCAATTCAATCTAATACAAGAAGAGTGATGAGACCAGAATATTTGTTATTCTAGGCGTTAATTAACCCATTGTTAGACTCTTTATTTTATTAATTTGGTATTTTTATCCAAGTTTTGTGTTTAAGTATGTCACATGGGCTTTAATGCGCGTATGAGTTAATTCCGGGATTTTAACAAAAATTCTTGATCCAGAATGATACTTAGAAGAATAAAATCACTCAATTCAGAGCAAGGTACAAGTCTGCTAAGTAGAGTACAAGTGGTAAAGGCACAGATTGCTATATTATAGCTCCTTGTACAAGTACAATGAAGGGTTGATTGGTCAATTTAACGTTATTACTTGGTCCTCACGCCAAGTCAACTTGGAGTGCAAGCAAAGACATGCCATAATTACACAAAATTTTATCTATAAATATGTGAAGACTTCATGAAGAAAGGGTAATCTAATCATTCAGAGCATTCAAGTCATCTTAACAATATACAAATTCTCTCTCCAAAGAGAATATTCCTCTCAAGAACCAACCAACCAATCATAGATATGATTTCTACATCATTGATGCAATCTTTTACATCCATGAGCGGCAAAGTCAGTATCTAGGGTTTCCAACAAAATCGTAGTCGAGTAATGTAAAACTTTAATTATTTTTATTGCAAAGAGGGGAAGCTAAAGAACACTTATATGATGATTATGTAGTGAGAGAACGAACAAATTACCTAAATAAGATTCTTTGTTGATTATCTTCTTGTCTTAGATTGAATTAATAATTAATCTTGAACAACTATGTTTTATCACTAGGGGTTGGAACCCCGAAGGTTTAATAATGGTTGCTACATAATGGTTCTTAATTGGCATGATAAAGTCTTAGGTTTACACAAGCCATGCTAAGAGAAGATGATATAGACATTATTTTAATTTAATATTTTAGGAGTAGTTATAGTATAGATTACTGCAGTATAGATGCGTTCAGTAATCATACTTTATTCGAAGATGGGTTGTAGCGAATAAGACCGATTGCATCTCTTTAGGGATTAGGCAACTATTTGTAGCGTTACTAATATGATTCATATAAGTTGTATCTCCCTCTTGCAAAATTAAGATTAAATTACTATATTATTAGGCTAGTGGTGGAGTTGGAACAAAACCCTAGACTTATTTACCTTGAATTCAAACAAAACAATTATCTGTTTGTTTTTTTTATGTTTAGTAGATTTTAAATAACAAACCAATTAAACAAATTTTAAAATATAATTCAATTTATTAATTTACAATTATTTGAAATACGACTTTGATCTATGTGGTTTGATAACCCTCTCTACCCAACTATACTATATACTACTTGCGTACTTGTGATTGAAAAGTCAAACTTGATCATGTTAATTCTTTATATTAAACACTTTTATTTTCACACGACCTGGACCGATCAAAGAGAATCAATAAAGAAACTTATTTAGGTAATATGTTCGTTCTCTCACTACATAATCATCATATGACTGCTCTTTAGTTTCCCCTCTTTGCAATAAAAAAAATTAAAGTTGACCTGGTGTGAGGACCAAGTATTAGATGAATGGACAAGTTTGTCACCCGTCTTTACTTGCACAAGGAGCAAAAAAAATAGTTTGACTTCGCACGTTTCCCAATGCACCGATACAGTCGATCAATCGCCAAGGTCCCGATTATTCGGTGGCTTCTGACTTGTACTATACTCATAGCTAACTTGTACCTTGCTTTGAATTGAGTGCTTTTATTCTTCTAAGTATCATTCCGAATTAGGGTTTTCGCTAAAACTCAGAAATTAACACATATTTTCTTTAAAGCCCATGTAATATGCTTAAACACACAACTCGGGTAAAAAATACCAAAATAATAGAATAAAGATACTAACAACAGGTTACTTAACGCCCAAAATATGCAATAATATCCTGGTCTCATTAGTGTGTTCGATCGCTATCCGGATGTGTGTAAGTAGCATGGGTGGTGTTCATTCATTAACTCTCGGCATTCACACTCTTAAGTTCATTTAACATTAAATGGAAATATTTGGATATATGTGTTGTCCTCTTACTTGTACCAACTTAAGTTGTTGTATAGTTATTCATGATTATACGAATTATAAACTTGAGTTGTTGTATATTTATTCATTCTGATTGGAATTATATACTTGTGTATATGATATAATCATAGTTTTTTCATTGAGATATGATTGTGGGTTTAGGGTTCGGGCTTGACATGAACGCCAATGTGATCATTTTGTATTACTTAGTTCCTCAATTGGCCTTCATCACCCTGTGGTAAGACGAAGGGACAATGCCATGGATGTGCATCCAAGACCTTCCCAACAAGACATGGTATGATGGCTCCCCCTGGATAACGTGGAACATGGCATGACCCTTGATGTCCCAAACCTGCAAATCGGCGGTCACAAAAGCCAAAGTCTTATGTTGAACCCCATTGAAGCCAGAAATGTTGATGGTGCTCCAAGAGATGGAATCCTCCCTGATCATTTTTTTATTTATGACAACAACCAACATAACATTAACTGATGCGCCATTATCAAGGAAATCTCTTTTGAACTCTACTATGTTGATTGTGGCAGGAACATAAAGTTGTTGGTTGTGCGTCCCCTTGATCTGGTTGTCTGCTTTTCAAAAGGTTACTTGTCCCCTCTCGCAAGGCTCCATTGAGGTGAGAGACTCTTCCTTGTCAACACCAAGACCCAACTTGCACATAACCTTGAATAAAACTTTGGTGACCTCCGCCCTAGAGTCGGGGGTCAAGCTTCAGTTGGTCAAAGAAATCCCTCCAGAGCTTTCCCATACTGGACATATGTTCCCTGATGACATTTCATGTTTCCTTTGTCAACTAGGCTGCTTAAGCATTCCTTAGTTCCTCTAGGACGTCACGCCCTCTGCCTATAATTGCATGTACACTCTCAATGTGGCTAGGAAAAGGGTTATCATGCATATCCTATTTCTTGAGTAGCTCCAACTTTCCGCACTTCAGCTTCTTCTAGAATAGGTCATGCAAACTCCAACAATCCATCAAATGGTGCATGGTCCCTCTCTGGTAGTGAAAAAAGTGAGGGTCATTCTGCAATTCCTTGTGGTTTTCCTCAGCTACTGGTGGAAGAGTGATGACTTTATCACGGATCCACTGGTTGAACACAGCCAAAACCTGTTTGTGATTGCACGGGAAAAAAGGAGGAGTCGATCTAGTAGTACTTCTTGTAGAATCTTTGGGTCATATCTTCCCAGTTCGCCATTGATCTAGGCTCTAGATTGTGATACCATGTGTAATCCCGATCAGTGAGGGACTTCGATAACTCTCTCAACTTCAATGCCTCAATGGTGGTGTGATTTTTGATGAATCGTGCAATGTGCTCCTTTGCATTCCCCTTTTAGGCATCAAACTGCTTGAACTTTAGTGTGACATACTCCGTCGAGTATGTTTGCTGCAGCATTACGATGGGGAAAGAGAGCAAAGGGTCACCATAAGTGTCCGCTCCAGTTAGGTCCCAACTAGACCCTAACAAGGCACGTAGCTGGTCGATTGTGTTATAAGGGGACACACTCTGCTTGGCGGACCTAAAAAGGGTAAAAGACAATGTAGTGACATTGTTTGGTAGCATCGTAGAAGGCGCACATGGCGACAATACGCAGGCGTCACGATGCGGAGAAAATTTCAACGTAGGTGTCGAATTAGTAAGAATCGACTCAGGCTTGAAAGCAACAAACAATTACTTTTAGTTTTTCAACATTTGTCATTGGGTTTCCGGTATCGAAAGAAGCGTATCAATCATGAGCGCGTCATGGGTACGTCTCCCCCTCCCCCCCGACTCGAATGAAGCTATGGCCCAAGATTCACTCGACACTGGTCTAGGTGGCCCCGCTCTAGTGACCGTGTGACTTAACGAATGGGAGCTAGAGGTAGCCTCATATGCATTCGCCCCTAGTTGATGGTTCATCGTCGTTGGCCCTCCAAGCTGCTGGTCCACCTCTGCGACTCGTTGGACCTTGTGGTGGTCGGTTTATCACAAAATTTCCTCGGGGTGGCTGACTCAAATCCCCAAGAACTAGCCTTTCACCTTTAACGTGCAAAACTCCTATGGACCCCGGCGGAGCAAGGGGTACCATTGGGACAACGGATGAAGGCATTTGAGACGACGTAGCTATGCGAAGTAACCCATTGGGCATACTAGTTACCAGCATTTCTCCTACCATTGTGATCGTCAAGAAATTATGGGTGCAAGTGTGCTGAAAATACCAAATAAAATAGAAAATGGGTGAAATGGAGCACTAGCAAGCAAAGAGAGGTTCGTCGTGGTCCATAACTACAACCAAGTGGAGTAAGAGAAGATAAGGGGAAAAGAAGGTGGAGAGAGTAAAGAGCATAGCCTCATCTCACGGTAGAGATTGTCTAGAGAGCACTAGTAGAGTTAAAACTCCCAAATAAAATACCCATAGCTAAAGACCAAGAGAAAAGAGGAAGAAGGCAGTGAGCATAGAAGGTGTTGAAGAAAGGAAAAGATAAGTAGACCCCCATGGCCGATAGCCCCATGGAAGGAGGAGGAGCCGCCATAAATGAGCTCTCTAATAAAGGAAAGAAAATAGAATGTTGGAATCCCTAGGCCACCCCTCTTGGCCTTTTATTTATAGGCCACTTGCCCTAAATGATGTTCTAAATCAAAACGGTCCCCTTACCCCTACTAGTGCTCCACATGTCTCCAGCTTATAATGAGGATCATATTATGAGCCAGTAAAGGAGATTTCTTCCCTTTTAAGTGAAGGTGTAATTTTCCTTATAAGCCATTATTATAATTAAACTATATCCTTAGACTCCATACCACATACACTTTTCAATCCCTTCATAATGTAAAGATGTGTCGCGCTGTCCATGTGTCACTGCTACGTAATATTTGTGATTACAACCGAATCATTCGTGCAACAGATCACTCCCAAATAGATTTTGCAACACATGCACGTGTTGCGCAAGCTGTGCATAATGGTGGTAATCACCCATGGAATACTACCACAACATCAGGATCAACAGTGCTAGAGTGGTACTGCCCAAGTGTCTCTTGCTCAGTTCCGCAAGTTGCAATACCACAGAAGATATCACCTAAGGAGGCCACGAGTTGCCGCTAGTAATCCGTCCTGATGCCAGACACGTTAGGTCAACCATGTGTACCAACTTTAGTGGGGGATCCAGGACCCTACTCAATGGTCCCGGGCCCGGGCCCTATTAGAGACCCCGTACGAGGCTAGGACACCCTAAAAACAATACATATGCCTACACTTAGCATCAGGAAGAGATGGAGGACTTGTAAGAATCTCTAGCTTGCAAAGATAAATGTATGATACTGTTGCCACTATATAACTTTTTCTCCTTACCAATTTCCTGAGATTCTAATGCAAGACAGAGGTAAACAGATCTAGAGGGCTGTTGCTTACATTCGATGATTCAAACTATTCTACACTAATTTTCTATGTGGTTCACGAAATATATTAAATTTATACTCCCATAATTGATTATTTATTTACTTTTTTTTTCTTGATTTAACCTTATAAATCTCAAAGTATCAAACCACCAAAAGTATGTGGAGATACCCTAGTTCAATTTCATTTGGTGCAAGTAATTCTATGAAATTTTGAGCGCATACAATTTCTTATTTCATTGTTTCGTTATTTGATTTTTCTTTTTGATATTCGCCTTACACGAATTCCTGAAGTAGTGAGACACTTCCTTTATCAAAAAATTGAAGTATTTAGGTTAAAGAAATTTGTAATTGATAACCAAACTGATGTTCCTAGTTAATTCCATGCGTTTACTTTACAATAACACATTGAAGATGCTAAAAAATAATCAAAAGTAATAATATTAATACTAATAATAAGTTGAAGAAAGTTACTAGCATATATACTGAAGAACCCATCCTCAATTAAAATGACATTAAAATATTCCTTAACAAGCGCGAAAGGATAAACTAGTGGAAAGATGGTGGTGGTTGTGGCGGTGAAGATGATTGTTCTCTTTCTCAATCCGCCACCGGAGATGTAGAAAATCATCGACGGAACATGGCAGCCGAAGTGGGCCGTTGGTGTGGTAGCCATATACCTCATGAGCTTTATCGAGCAGCCTCTTGAAGAAAGGATGATACAGATCGGATATAGGGATCACAAATCGCTGAAAACCACCATCTTCTTCTAATCCCACTTCAACTGCAAGCCATCCTTTCTTCACCTTCATCCTTCTCCCCACGTTAATGCAAATATATATATATATATATATTATGTATTATATATTGATATAGCAAGTTAAAGAGGAGAGCTAGGAGAAGAAGCTAGCTGTGCCAAAAATTTGTGTGACAAGTTTGTTGAAAGGTTGAGAAAGCACAAGATTCACTGAGTGTATGTGTATATATATATAGAGCCACTGAGGGATGAGATTAGTTTAGTGGTGGCATTGTTATTGGTGAAGTGATAGACGTACGTGTCTCAATTTGTACTCCCATGGAATCATGCATTGTATTGCTTTTTCTTTTTGTTTCACTCTTTTATATTTGTATGGTTCTGATCATTCTTCGTAGATGGCCCTCCTTATATATATATATATATATATATTCTATTTTTATTTTAGTGTTTGGAATTAAAAACTAGTAATCCGAATATTTGAGTGTTTGTACATGAGTGGACTACAGTGACCACCAAACCACCCTACTCACAATTGAGTACATGCCATGTATTAAAAAGTCTTGTATTTATTTGTGAACAACGCCCCACACACTGAGAAAAAGCAGATCAAACCTCTAGGTTCCATTTGGAGAAGGAAGCACATTCTGTCTCACTCATGATGCAGTTTAGGTTCCCTTTAGTTTTCTACCGTTGATTTTTCTTGCAACTTGTCCTAGATTACTTTTTTTTTTTTTTTCCGTAAATACTTGACTATATACCTACGCACCAACTGGTGCAATGGTATAACCTCATCCTCACAATGTAAAATACATTGTGGGTGTATGAGTGTGGATTACCTTTCAAAAAAGTAAAAAATACTTGACTATATACACATGCATTTATATAGTAGCGAAAAAGTCACGTATTATGAAAAAATATATATTAAAAAGATAAAATAATAATCAGAATACTATACACTAAATTCTTAAAGTATAATTAAAATAGTTTAAAAGTATAAACCTTATTAATGAATTAACTCGTTTCTTACATTAGCAATTTGATATATTAATTAAAAAAATAAAATGATTAAAGCAACAAATATATCCAAAAATAAATTGATTTACACTCCTAACCTAATCAAAGAAATAACTTTATTATTGAAAGAAAGAAAAATATTAACTAAATTTGTAAACTAAAAGATGACAAAAATATAGAAGGTTATAACATTTTCAAAGATTTTTTGAATGATAACTTGATAATATTACTTAATGAAACCCTTTTAATAAATTACATATATATATATATATATATATATATATATATATATATATATATGTAAGCGTTATATAATTGTAGGTGGTCTCATATCTCGATCTACATGACAACGCCACATCATCGAAATGGTCCATACAACCTGGTCAAACGGTCAATATTCAACGGACATGTGGCATACGTCTCGTCATCAAATTGAAGACTGAGTCGGGAGCATGACTCAGGCATTACTAGGATCTGAGGAGGTACTTGGTTTGGTGGATGAAGTCCAGGGTTCGTCAAGTTGATTATCGATCTGACCCAAGAGATAGATTTACCATTTTGACTCTCACAAGCCGATGAATCCGGAAAGCTCACAACACAAATGATCCAATGAGTTCGTTCAAAATCTGACTTTTTATCTAATGCATGCTACACTAGCTTTAGTTTTCTTATGCTCAGATGCTTGCACAATTTATGTCACCATCTGCTCTAATTTTATCTTTTATTTCATCCCATATATTTAGACAGACCTACATATGGTCTCATTCAGAATATATATATATATATACTCCCTCCGTTCTGCAATATTTCTCCAATTTGGACTTTTTAACATTTTATTGATTGAGGTTGACTAGTGTACAATTTCAAATTTTGCCCTTAATGATATAGTATTATGATGGAGTCCGGTATTTGTTTGAATTTAGTGGAAGAATGGTAGTTGGGGAAAGTGAGAGGTGAAATTACATTGGAATTCGAAATTGAACAAGTAATTTGGGACAAATAAAATTGCAATAGTTGACACCTAATATGGGACAAAGGTAGTGTATTTTTCAACTCTCATTAAAGAGTTGTGTTTTTTCTCTCTCAGTTCAAAAATAATCTAATCAAGATCGGCCAACAATATTGTCTCCTACTGCCTTATCTCTTTGCCACTGTTTATGCACACATTTTAATGAGGATAAACATGTCAGGCATGTTTTATGTCTAGTCTCTATTACATATCTATTATATATATATATATATGGTCCATGTGAGCTATTTTCAAGGGCTGGCTCTGACACAATACATCTCTTTTCTTTTAGAGCATTTGGAGTGGTAACAAATATAACGTGTGTTTAACACTGTGGCATGTGTGTTGCGAGTGAGAGTGGTTGGAGTGGAAGCAAATTGGTGGTGGGGCTCACACAACATTTTACACTTGCATCGCCAACTATGGCGATCCTCATAGCTTGTGTTGGCATTTTTTTCTTTCTTTTATTCTCCGTGGCCCCAACTGGTATTCAATTCATGTTTCATTTTTACTTTAAATTCAATTCAATTAACAATGATAACAATGATATTCAATTCATGTTACTTTATCTTTTTGTTTTATAATAAATTTATTTTTATAATATTTTTTTAATTTAATTATGTTTTAATATATAATACAATATCTTTATTATAATTTTCAATTAGCTAATTAAAAAATATATAATTTAATAAATTTAAACTAAAAAATATAATTCTATTATCGCGTTTTAGACAAGGGGATGTTTAATTCTATTATAATATATGGTAAAATATTAATATTTTTTTTCCAGTGTGTTATGATGTAATGTAGTTTTTTTCATGTGTGTCAAGTTATTTAATGTATTTTTTATTTGTAGAAAATTTGAGAATATATTTTTATTTGTCATATTTAATATTTTTTGTATATTAAAAAAATTTAATAGTAAGTAAATAATGTTGAATAATAAAATAATAATAAAGTGTAGTAAAACATAGAACACGACTCCATAGGACACACACTCCAAATAAAGTGTAAAGTCACGTCATCACACACTCTCCAAATTGCTAATGTGACACTACACTTTATCAAAAAAGTGTAAAACCCCCCATAACACACCACTCGACATAATCTTACCTTCTTCTAACACAAATAGCTTTGACTCTTTCTTTTCTTTTACTTTGGCACAATATATATATATATTCAAGAAAGGCACCTTGGCTCGAGCATACAATCTGGGTCACTCTTATTTTTTTCTTTTATCTACTCTAAGACTTATCTTGCTCGATCTAGATCACTCTCTCGAACTCTTTTTCTTGATCACTCTCTCTCTCTATATCTTAAACACACACACACACTCTTCTTCGACAATGGCGAGAGGGACATCTTAGTCCCAATCATCATTCTTCTCCACCACCTGTCCTGGGCCCGTCGGCATGGCACCTCACGACTCCGCTGCCTCCACAGTCGGCATGAGACGCCACTGCTTTATTGGCTCCTCCAGCACCTCCGCCTCTGTCGACGATGGCGATGTCGGAGGCAACATACTCAGATTCTACACCGACGCCGCCCCTGGACTCAAGATCTCGCCCATGGTCATCCTCGTCATGTGCATCAGCTTCATCAACTTCGTCACCGCTTTTCACGTCTTCGGTAACCTCTACCTCCACTGATCTGGATGTGTTTTATCATCGGAGCATTCCTTTCTCTCTCAATCTCTCTATTTCTCAACTTTTCATCGCCATGATCTCTCTCCCACACGACAGCCTCGACCTCTCTCTCGACCTGTTTCTCTCGATATCTCTCTCCCCCACAAACACACACACAAGATTTGTACATGTGGCTGACAGATATACTAACAAAACAAAACATAATAATAATAATAATTTACATCATCTGCTCACTTTCTCCAAGCGAGGACTTATCACACAAACATATATGCCATGTTGTTAGGAGTGATACACTATACAGATAAATATCTCAAGCAAAAATACTACAGAAATGTCAAGCCCTCCATCGAAGTCTCATAACACATTTCTTCTTACCGAACTATCAAGCTCTCAATTGAGGCCTCATAGCACATTTCTTGCTACAGAAATGTCAAGCTTTCTACTAAGAAATTCTATTATTCACTCACTACAGACCAACATCTCGAGAAAAACTTCAAAATTTCACTTAGAATTTTTTTAATTGCTTTAATTCTACAAACAAATGTCTCGGGCAAAAATACTACAAAAATGTCAAGCCCTCTATTGAGGCCTTATAGCACATTTCTTCTTATCGAAATGTCAAACTCTCCACCGATGTCTCATAGCACATTTCTTGATAAAAAAATGCCAAGCTCTCCATCAGTTATACCCTCTAAAAATTTGCTCAATATCACCACTTTCCTCGATGTACACTACTCACACCCTTAACGTCTCTCAACACATGTCTACTCGATATCAGTTGAAGGCTAGTGTCACCACTTCGCTCGACACAAGCTCGATGTCCCTTTTAAATTTTAAAAATATATATCTAAATATATTCAGCTGATAACTCTTTACACGCATAACTTTTAAATTTTATTCCCAACATATATGCTTAAATGTGTTTCTTGAAGTGTGCTAAAAAATTTTGTTTACTATTCTTACTAGTTTTCACTTCTTACAGACTTAACAAACATGCTACATGAGTCAATTTTATTTTTTAACTCAGAATAAAAAAATTCACTCCTCACAGACTCACAACTCAAACCACTAGCTAGCTCTCAGCAAACATACGTCTCAAGCTCGACTTTACAAGTTTTTTTACACTGAAAATTCAAATTTTATATGCATATCTATCCACAAATATGCATCTTATTACTTATGTTAATGCTATTACAAATTTTCACATTTTTATCTTTGTAGTTTTGACATCTACATTTATTTATTCTTATGCCTGAGCACCCCTTCACTACACTCAATGTCGCTCGCGTATGGGGGTTATTGTAGGTGGTCTCATACCTCGATCCACATAGGAACGCTACATCATTGGAATGATCCATACAACCTGGTCCAACGGTCAACATTCAACGGACACGTGGCACACGCCACTCCATCAAATTGAAGACTGAGTTGGGAGCAGGACTCAAGCATTACTAGGATCCGATGAGATACTTGGTTTGGTGGATGAGGTCCAGGGTTCGTCGGGTTGATTCTCGATCTGACTCGAGAGATAGATTTACCATTTTGACTCCCGCACATCACTTTACGATTAATTGAAAGAATAATCTCTTTTAATTGGTTTTAACCCAAAGGTGATGTCACGATGACATCACCAACTCTTTTCCTTGGCCTATAAAAGGAGGCTAAGGGGTTGGCAAGACTTGGCTAGACTTTCTCTTTAGTCATGAGAGCAAATCATCTCTTACCCACTTCACAAACACCATCACAAAAGGGAGTCAATGGTATTTGCGACAACACTGCCACTTTCATTTCTATCTCGCTCTCGAGTTCGTTTGGGCTTCTGCCTCTCTCATTCCACCTCGGATTCTACTGTGTTGGAAGAGTATTTCCAAATCCATCATATTTGTTGTGTGATATCCTCATTAATATAAATTGTATTGAACCCCCCTCCCCCAAAAGGTCATGGTTGTCTTATCCAATTCTATGGATAATAGAAATTAATACCGAATTACTACTTATCACTTATTTTGGTTTGCTGGGATATGCCCCTGTGTTTCATGTATGGATTTTTAGCCTCCTTACTTAAATATAATTACTCTTTACCTATAAAAAAAAAACACTTCTATTTTATTTATTAGGGCTATTATTAGAAAACCCCCTATGGTTTTCAAATTATTTAAAAATATTCCTGTGGTTTCAAAAAAAACCCTATGTTTCAAATTTAATCAAATACCCCCATTTCCTCTATAAGATTACAAAAATACCATCCGAACTCTAATTTAAATCCCAATTAAACTCTAATTCCTCCATTTATCCCAATTAAGCTCTTTCATTTCACTTATCACTAACCCACTTTCTCTTACCCATTTACTCCAAAACATTAATTCCTTCCATTTATCACAAACCCACTTCGAATTTAAATCCCAAATTTAACCCAATTCAATTATAATTCCTTTCATTTATCACAAACCCACTTTCAATTTTTATTTCAATTTAAATTGGGTTGAAATTGGAATTTAAATTGAAATTGGGTTTGTGATAAATGGAAGGAATTAGAGTTGAATTGGTTTGAAATTGGGTTTTAAATTGAAAGAGGGTTTGTGATAAATGGAAGAAATTATAGTTGAGTTGGGTTGAAATTGGAATTTATGTTGAAAGTGGGTTTATAATAAATGAAAGGAATTAGAGTTTTGGAGTAAATATGTGAGAGAAATTGGGTTTGTGATAATTAGAATAAATTGAATGAATTTAATTGAGATTAATTGAGATGAAAATTAAAATTGGGATTTAAATGAAATGATTAAGAGTTTTGTAGGGTATTTTCGTAATCTTATAGAGGGCATGGGGGTATTTGATTAAATTAGAAATCATAGGGATTTTTTTAAACCATAGGGTTTTTTTTTAACAATTTGGAATTTTGATAATAGCCCTATTTATTATAACATCTATATAAACAATAATTAACAGTTAATACTATAGCAATTAAAAATAGTAAAAATTGTCAATACATAATTAAATACCATCCAAAAATTTAATGTTATTTATTATAACATCTATACAACAATAATTAAGAGTTAATATAATACCAATTAAAAATAGTAAAAAATATGTATTAAAAAAAGGAAAAGGCTTTAGACTTTTATACGAGTATGTATATATATATATATATATATATATATATATATTTGACTTTCTGTTCATTTGAAGACTAAAATTCATAAGCTACCTAACTAAAGGCTTATTTGGTAACTATTCATGTTTGTCGTTTATTGTTTATGATAAACATAAGTAGTATTTAGGTGTTATTTTTATTTATGGACAAAAATATGTATTGTTTGATAATTGTTTATGTTTTTGACGTTTTTATAAATAATAAACACAAAATCATGTTTACTACAAAATTTTGTTTATGTTAATGTAATGGGCGACGATGGCAAGATGTGAAGGCGATGGCCGATGGAGGTGGGCGGTGAAGGCTGTGGTTGACGGTGGCTAATGGTGGCGGGTGATTCAGGCGGTGGTTGACGGTGGTCGGTGACTGGTGGCCGTTAGTGGTGGTCGATGGCCGGTGGAGGAGATGGTCTGTGGTGGTGCCAGCGGCCGATAGTGGTGGAGGTCAGTGGCCGATGGAGGAGGTTGTCGGTGGTGGTTGGCGGTGACTGATAGTCGTGGTTGACGGTGGCCTGCGGTGGTCATCAATGGTGGTGGATGATGGAGGTGATTGGGGGTTTAATAGAAAGATAATGATGGATAGAATAAAGAATGATTATATTTGATAAAAATAAACAGAAAATGATAAACATCCTTTTGATTATAAAATTATGCCTTACCTACTGTGTCATTTTATAAATACTTAACAGTTATCACACGGCCCATAAGAAGAACTAAAGACTGTCTCGTGATTGTGTGTTATGGTATCCTTTTAAGAAAAAATATCTACAGTAATGAAAAAAATAACCATTGGAGAAAAGTGAATGGTACTTATTCCATTCAAATAGTTTCAGTTTGGCATATTGTTTTGTTTTGAACCTAAATCAATATATTTTTCGTACTGTGCTCAAGCATGTTTGGTGTGATTTGTTTTGTGCTATTTTTTACAGTAATACAAATAGTGATAATGTTTCAGGAAAACACAAAAATACCGATTTGATATAGAGGTTTTTCCATTGTTTGGTTCAACAATGTAGTTGAGGTTGTTTTGGATCCAACTTAAAATATATCTAAATCTATGTTACCAAATAAGATTTCTAATTTAACTTAAAACACCGTATAACAAAAATGTCTAATTTATTTTGACTAAAAATAAAACGCCAAAAAGAAAACGCTTCACAAACGGAAATTATAAACGATTTATTTAACCCTTTGTGCCCTTTTAAACATAAAAAGTCAATCAATTAAAATAGCAATGGTTTGAGTAAATTTGTAAAAGTTACAAAATTTTGAGAACTACATTACTTTACATAATTGGGAGACATGTACGTTGAAATTATACATAAAAGAGGGAGATGTCAAACAGAATTACATTACTTTACATAATTGGGAGACATGTACGTTGAAGTTATACATAACAAAAAAATAAAAAAATAAAAATAAAAATAAAAATAAAAATAAAGATAGATGTCAAAATGAATCAAAATGCAATTCTTTTTTTGAGTAGGAATTCTATTAATGGACTAGTCACAAAGGTGTTTGAATTCATCACCAAAGTGGGTCGACTAAGCGTCTGTGCTGAACGGGCCGGTTGTTCGGTCAAAAGTTTCAAATAAACAAATGATGATTTATACCTAAAATCACAGAATATCTTGTAGTGATGTTGTTATCATGTTCCAACTTCTTTCTTCTTTGTTTTTCTGTTTTTTTTTTTTCCTTTCTAGTTCTTATATGATATTCAATTGAATAAAATTATCGTTACGAGATTAATTGGTTTCACTTTGTAGTCTAATGTGCTAATTATTGACCTAAACCAACTTTTATGACTAAGGAATCACTAGATTTGCAGTTCTGATGTTAATGCCTAGTGTTATCTCCTTAAATAATTGTCTGCAAACTTTATGTATAGTGAAGCATCGTGTATCAAACGAGTTAGTACAAAGATGTTCAGTACGGCAACACTTGAGCTTCTCTTTAATTCTTATTACCAGGGATGATCTTTTGCTCATTAAATCTGAGGTTATTATATCGTTATCCGGGTTTGTAAAACCTTCTCTATCTGAGGTTATTATATCGTTATCCGGGTTTGTAAAACCTTCTCTATCAGTAATAAGTTTTAAACTCGTTTTTCAATTAATTTTTAATGTAAAAAAATACGTTATTTCCATGTTTTACTTCTTTATTGTATTGTGCATTGATTTTGAAAAATTAACCACATATGTTTTCTTTCCCCCATAGATGGCAAAGAAAGTGAATTTAGAATTATGGATATATTGCGATGTCGTTGTGTTTTTCCAAATAATTTTATTAAATTTCATATATTAGGGTTGAAACTTTAGATGTATCACACTAAGAGGTTGTTTGGTTGATACTTTTGTTTTTGTTTTTTAACTTTTTCTTTGTTATCATTCAAATTTTTTTAAAGCAAAGTGTGTTTGGCGATGGTTGTTTTGCTTTCAACTGTGTCAAAGAATTCCTTTCAAAATGATCAAATTTGAAAGTCCCAAATTTGGAACTTTCATATATTTGGGTTTGGATAAACATGAATAAATTAAAATAATATTTATAAATAATAATGCAGAAATAAATTATTATAGATAATAATAAAAAAAATATATATATATATATATATGTAAAAATTAAATAAAACTAAATGAATAAATAGTACCTATAAATAATAAATAAAATAAGATATATTTATAAATTAAATCAAGTGAATATATTAACACATAATAAATAAAATAAATTATTAGTACATAAAAATAATAATGAACAAAATATAAAATATATAAATAACAAAATATATATATATATATATATAATAAATAATAAATTAATTAATTTTCTTTTTCTTAGAACAAAATCATCTCTAACATGCTTTCAGTTCAGAGTTTTACTTTTTTGGCAGCAGAAAAGCCACAGGTACCAACCAGTCCTATATTGTCATCCAACAATTCATCATCAATTATTTAGTTAAATCCAATAACTCAAATAAAGCAAGACGATCCCGAATCATGGATATGCCAAACTCTGGACGTTTTGCTGTCTCTGTAGTTAGGCATGATCCTGTACCTGTCATGGCCGGTACTCAATAAGCTCCAGTGGGGTAGTTGAGTCTAGCATAAAATCTCTGTACATTTATATATATGAATGTGGCATTTCAATGATTGTCACTCTCTAAGCACATGGTCGGTCGAACTATAGCATATTCACTTTTTCTTTCTTCTTTTTTTCCATTTTATGTTTTTCCTTTTTATGTTCTATCCCTATCCATCTTTGCAAGTGGGTTCATAGGAGACAAAATAATCACAGTACTCTTTTAACTTAAAAGGATAATTATACTTCCTACATCGAGATTTATCAAATTATGCTCCTACCATATCTTTTGGATAATTACAAATTCATCCCTTTTTAGCGATGACGTTAATATTCAACGGACGAAAATATGACATTAATATTATACTCATATATTTTTATTAAATGTCTTCACAAATAAATGAGGATTTTATAGCTGTCTCACTATAAAAGAACAGTTGACGTAAATGTTGACTATCTTTTACCATGTTGGAAGGGAGTATTTGTTATAAAATATAAATTGAAAAACTAGTATTAATAATTATTCAAACTAAAAGAGATGCAACCATAAATTAACCAATCTCGAGTGGAGTTAACTATAATTATCTCTATCTTAAACTATAAATGAGTGTATTCTTGCACATAATCTTGTACGTGGCAGTGTACTTTCAGGCAAAGATATGATAAGGTGAAATAAAGTTAAAAGTATGAGAATGTTGGCAGGTTACCTTTTGAGCAAAGCAATGTCTTAGATTTGGTCAATTCGATCAGATTTATACCATGTTGTGTGATCAGCAAAGTAAGTTGACATATGATTTGTACAGCCAATACCATTGGAACCATCGGTAGTGACCGACCATGCATGACCGTCCTGTCATGCGAGGCAGGCTTGTCAAGGTGTGCTGGGGTTTTCTTGAAAAAGCTCATCACTAATCCATTAGGTAGAGTTGGGGAGATTATTAGTTAAAAAAATGACTATTACTCGTAGCATGAAATAGTGAAAAACAAAGTTCAAATACTCCTCAAGTTTAATCAATTTTATCCCGTCACCCCCTTTTGTTAGTTGATCGTCAGAATAGTTAAAAGGTAATTAATTTTTAAAATTCAAATGACAAAAGTACCCTCTATTATTTTAAGTACACTTTCACTCTTTAAGAAATTGAAATTTTATAAACTAAGAGAAATTGAATCACTTTAATAAATTTAGAAAATATAATAATAATAATTTACATCAAGATAAAGAGCTATAATTGTTGGGAAAAATAGTAAATGGTTAAAAATCAATTGGGTAATTTTTTCTCACCAAGTCCGTGAGATAAAAATGAGATAATAATATGGAGGTAAAAATAATAATCACCACACAAAGTACGCCAAATATTTTTACGTGGAAAATTCTTTGGGTAAAGGGAAAAATCACGGGACCGTAGTCCGGTAAAACTTTCACTATGTAAATAATGGGGTAACAACTTCATCCTCACTGGGTGGGTAACACTCAACAATACATACCCTCAATTTGTGATTTAAAGGGTGATACAACTGACTCTCACAAATTGGATATCTCTCTGTATTTATCTCTACACTTGGCTTACGCAAACTCTCTTTATTTTGTGTTGATATATTAAACTCATTTTCTTTGAAGCTTTTTATATAGGCGAGCAATCATTCACACTTTTGTAGATCTAATAACCATGACTGTAATTGTTGACATTGATTGGTGATATGTGTCAAATATTAGTTATTTTGACCCTTTAACTTACTATTGTTGTGTTCTTTCATTCCATTATTTGGTATTTTTATGTTGTCTACGTGTTAAGGCATGTTTCAGGAGCTTAATGAAGAAATTGAGCTAACTTTAATGAATTAACTGAAGAGTGTGTTCTTTCTATCCAAGAGGAGAGTCAAAGAGGCGGTCCGAGACAAAAATGGCTCCCGGATGGCAAAAATGACATTTTCAGAAGCCATCATCTTCAGCAAAAAGTATCGTGGGTTCGAGACGGACGTTTTGGCGCATTCACGAAGAAAAGTGGTTTTTCATAAAAATCCTACGCTTGTGCCTACGCTTCCAATACCAAAAAGTGGCTAGAATTGCAAAATCTACGCTTGGACCTATGCTTGGAGTGTAAGCTCTAAGCGTAAGTGCGACAACTTTAAGGATTTCTGCGTGATTTTTCCTATTTGACCCTGGGCTTAATTTGAAGATGTGCCCACGACTCCAGACCTCTGTATACATGTATATACACTTATCTTTAGGGTTTTGATGAGTTTTGAGAGTGAAAAGACTGAAAAGGGCCTCTCTATGCCATTGTCTATATATACAAGACCATAAATCAAAGTTAGGTTTGTTGAGTTGGAGAGTTCAGACGTGAGTTTTTGGAGGCTGTTCATTCATTCAGATTTGATGTTGTTGAGAGGCATATTCAAACCTAGAGATCCGAAGAAGAGGATTATGGAGAACGTTTCTACATCAACAATGCAGTCACCTTCTATCATGGCCAACTAACTTGGTACTAGGGTTTTCTAGCAAAACCCTAGCCAAGTAATGTAGTTCTTTTATTGTTTTTAACTATAATCAAGGGGAAACTGTGACTATACTGTGATGATTGTACTAGTTAAGAGAACGTACTGATTTGCAATATAAAATTATATGTTTGTTCTAAATTCTTGTCTTAGATGGAATAAATATATTATTTTGCACAATTATGATTATTCAATATGGGCTAGAACTCGGATGCTTAGTCATGGTTTTCTACACAATGGTGGTAATGAAACTTGAAATCCTAGGTTGACACAGGTTGTGCCTTAGCGATTTAATATACACATGCTTTAGTTTATTTTCATGCATTAAGAGTAGATTAGAGTAATATAATTGGTATGTACTAGTTAGGTCAGTCATGAGACGGGTTGTCGCAATCCGGTTGATAGTACTCCTTTTTGGGGTTGTATTTAGCTATCTATGATACGACCTGATTCACATTTTTGGATCGCCCTCTTAAAGTTGAAACAGTAATGAACTATATTATGCGGTTAATGGTGGAGTGATGAAAACCCTAGTTTTCTCTCTCATCTGAATCACAAACTAATTTACTTTGCTTTCTAGATAATTTTAGTTAAAATCGATAATTTGGTCTTTGATCACCCAAATAAAAAATTTTCAGAAATATAATTCAGTGTTTTTAAATTATTAAAGTGAACAATCTCAATCTCTGTGGGATCGATATCCCTGACTCAAGCCATTTTGCTAATCTATAATTGATACGTGCGCTTGCGTAGGGTAAAACCTAGAGTCGTTAAGGTGTTGTTTTTAACCACATATTTTTCCACACCTAATAGACGCGTCAAGTTTTTTGCGCTGTTGCCGGGGACTAAATATTGTTCATTAGATTTAGTAGTTTATTTACATTGCGTTATTGTATTGTATTTAAAGTTGGAACTTGTGTATTTTTGCGAGGTATTCTGAAAAGCACAAAGGGATTTGGCGGAGCAGTGAAAGTGGCGTTGTTGGACCTCTTGTGATTTTTTAGTTTATTTTAATTATTGCACATAATTTTAGCTTTATTTCTGTCAATAATTAGAAGAGTTTAGAATTAGTTAGTTTTATTTTCTAAAAATAAATAAAATTTCTGCAGTTTTTGTATACATTGTCAGAAACTTTGATTTTAGCAAATGATGTAAGGGTTTTGAGTGGAAAATGGTCATTAAACAAAACTCACTATTTAGTAGTGAGCCCAGTTGAGTTTAGGCCGAAATCTATCGTTTAGGACCTCAAAACTGCAACTTTGTGATTATCAGAAAAAAAAACAAAATTCGAGAAGATGGGTGATCAAAGAGCCAATCTACCAAGGACGCCAAACACATCTTTGAAAGGATACCACGCACCGGATGCGTATGATTCCTATGCTGATTTCCCAAAAGAAGAAGGTGCGAAGCATTTCAAGATCAAAACGAGCATTATCAATAGGCTTCCAAAAGTTTCTGGCCTTAGGATAGAGGACCCATACCATACAAGAGGAGTCGTTACAAGTAGAGGTTAGAAAGAATGAATTGACTGCAAAAAAACAAGAATTCATAAATATCGATTGGGAAAAACAAATACAATTTAACCTTGATGACATTGCGACTATAGAAAAAACACTATACGGAGAATCATGGCAAAAACCAATAGAGTCGCTACCAATCACCTCGAATATACCAACCAGTTCTTCGCAAATAGATTTATCAATGTCAGAATCCGAATAACCTAAAAAGACAATTGAGATACCATATGAATTGAGAGAACAATTTCCCCAATACTTCGAGGAGAAACTCCATGATAAACAAGGAAGGAATGATTACTATGTAGTTGAGGAGATTGACAAGGTGATGGAGGACACATTACCTCATTCATTGATGAAAATTCGTTGGACACAAATGAAAGATATAAGAGGAATATAGAGTACGATAAAGGAGGTAAGTTATATGATGATTATTATTTGCTAGATGTCATGCTCATTATTAAATATCTGCAATGGACACCAATGAACGAATTACTTCCCAAGCTTATATCAAAATTTGGTGGATGTGTAGCAGAGAGAAAAGGTGTTGGATAGTACAATTTAACGCAGTCTTGCCAAAGATGGTAAAAATTGGCACCGGTAAGCCGAACTTGTATTTTAATTAAAATTTATGTTCTTTTTGCATGATTTATGATTTATTTTATTTTGAGGAATGCTTTTAGGATCCGTGTAGTAAGTTTTTCGAGGTGTTAGGAATCTAGATAGGGTTTTCAATTGTTAGATTCTAAATTAGGAATAAGAGACATGAGATAGATCCTTTTACACTTTTACGACTAATCATCACTTTAAAAAGACTTCGAATAAGATTAGGATACATCTCAGGAAATGAAAGAACTGGTAAAAATTCGATGACAAAAGATTTGACAAATTTTTAGCACCTATTAACTACCAAGTACTTGGTATCATTTTCACCGAGCACTCGGTGACTTAAAAATATTGAACTAAACCGAGCTACTCGGTAGTTCTTATTAGGGCTCATTCTATTCTCTCTGAAATCACTCTAAAACCTTCATTCTCTCTTCAATATTCTAAACCTAACCCTCATACACTCTCATCACTCGTGTTAGTCACTAAATAACCCTAGAGGGGGGGGGGGGGGGGGGGGTGAATAGGGTTTTCAAAAATATTTCTAACTCTTTTCAAAATTGGAATACGCTATAACCAAAAAACAATTTTTCAATAGACAAGTGGATGATTCAATTGCAATTCTCTAACAATTAATTTCAAGAAAAATTATAGCATACAAGATATTCAAGTGATTATAGCATGCGAGTTAATCAAGTAAGGAGAAAGAGATAGAGAGATTGACACCGTGATTGTTTCGAGGTTCGGTAACTCCTACTCCTCGGATCAAGAACCCCTTTTTGAGACTTTTCCCGATCCTTTCACTATGGCCCTTCCTTCACAGGTGGAATGGCAAACCTTTACAATACAAGCCTCTCGAGCTTGTCTCTCAATCAAGAGAACAACCCTTTTTTGAACAATCGGTGGACTTCACTTGTCCGAGATTACTAATTCGTATGTAATCAATAAAATTACTCAAGAACAAAAACACTCAAAACCCAAAGGTTTTTATGGAAGCTAAATCAATATAAGCTCAAGTGTTTTTGGTGATTTTACAATAGCTCTAGAAATGTATTCTCAAAGGATATGATCAATAAAAGATATTTGGAGAATAAGAAGAGATACTAGAGGTTTTGAATTTCAAAAATATTTGGAGAAAATCAACTTTTCAAAGCTTGGTTTCAATGGCTTTTGTAGAGAACAATTGCTGCAGAATTTTGAGAGCTTTTCTTTCCCTTTTTTCTCTTTTGTTTTTCAATATCTTAGGCTTCAATATACATATCTCATTCTATATATAGCATGGCATTAGGGTTAAGAAGAATGAATATTGTATTTGAAAGACAAGAGCCGTTTGAACACCATTGAACACAATCCACAAAACAAGGAAAATGTTTTCTGAAAAATCTGCAGGTTTTGAGGATCAACTAGTCGACTTCTTCTTGTTTTAGTCTACTACATTACTTCATCTAGTCGACTAGATTGAGTTCTAGTCGACTACAACATGTAGTCTAGTCGACTCAAGCTCATTTCAGTCGACTACTTTGATGTAGATGAAAAACCTGTAGCTACTGATTGTTTTAGTCGACTACTAGAAAATACACAAGGCGATTCTAGTCGACTGCAACTTGAAAAAAATATTTTAAAAATATTTTTCTTTCCGTTTAATTCGGTAAAGCATTTTTCATTCCATTTGAGTTCGGTTCATTTTATACTTGAGGTTATACGATAATATCAATGCATAAAATTACCTTGTTACAATGATCGCTCCCCGACCTATTTACCCCGAGTCTTGTGTCTTCAATTTTCGCCTTTGCCGTTGAATTAAATGATTTTCCATTTTGCGCTTCAATTTCTTTCACAGCTTTTCGCTTTAAATCAAGCTTTCTTTGCGATCTTGCTTTTCGAGTTATTTTCTTTCCGAGTTTGATTTCAGAGTCGTTCACATGTCTTTTGCTAAAAATATAAACTTGATAATTCATTAGTATCAAACACTCTTCAATAGTTTGTTATCATCAATTTTGGAATTGTTTGTCGAAAGTAAATTTCAAAGCCAACAATCTCCCCCTTGATGATGACAAAACATTTTGTGTTTGCTTTGTAATTGGCGAAACATCAAGTGATGCTCCCCCTCAACATGTGCATAATATTTTGTTCGAATGCTCCCCCTTGGTAAATGAATTTGCAATTTAATGGGCATTTGGATACAATATATAAATAGATGCACATTTGAGATAATAAAAGAAACAGCATTTCATAGATGGTTCGATTTAATACAAGTTGTTTTAGCTAATGAAAAGACGGAAATAACAAACAAGTCAGAAATAAAAACATAACAAGCCACACAAAACATAAATTTCTATTGTCGGATAATGAAATACATGATAGTACGATAACATAATTTCTCCCCCTTTTTGTCAGCGTCGAGGGGTGCGAGAGCGAGGGTGCGAGAGCCCAAGAGTAATATCATTAAGTGACCCGGCAAGACCATTTATACGGCTAGACATTTCCTCATTAATACGAACAAGGCGCTCGTTGATCAATCGAATTGCTTCCATATTTGTGTTCACGGTTGCATCAAGGCGCTGAATAGTCTCCGCATTATTCTGAACAACCCCAATAATTAGGGTGAGAAGAGCCGTTTGAGAAGTAGACGCATTGTCCAACTGAGGAGCCGAGGAAGAGGCTTCCTGGCGTGGTGCAGAGCCACTAGGAGCAGGGTGCGAACGAGAAGCAGGTACATGCTCAGAAATAAAATTCCCTTCCGCATCAGAGGAAATGTGCATATGCTTGACATGAGTGGTGTCAAGAAAAATAGGGTGATGCTCAGACACTTCATTTGGAAATGAAGAACCTTTCCGCTGCAGTAAATATGTAATGTGCGCGGGAAAGAAAAGTGGGCCGGATGGTTTGCGCTGACAGGTAAGTATGACGGAACGGAAAATATACGCTAAATCAACTCTGGTTCCTATCATGATGCAGTAAACTAAAAAAGCCTCCATGCGAGATACACTACTACGACTACCAGTTTTAGGCAAAATAGAGTAAGTAATGACATTATGGATTAATCTAGCCTCGGGTAGTAGCATAGAAGAGAGAATACCGGCGTCTTGTGACATGTCCTTGTCGACGCATATAGTTCGAACTGCTTCGATACAGTCGAACCCATCAGCCCTATACCAATCCTTAGAGAAATGGCGAATTCCATCAGTCGGAAGCGAGAAAATGCGCTTAATATTGCCGTCATCAATAGATAACTCATTACCACACAAATTGAAATGAAGATGAGGGAGAAATTTCTCCTTGTGATTTTCAAGAGAAGCATAAAAAGATTTCACAATTCGCGGAAGTACCGGAATGTCGAGAGAGATGAAAAAATCCCAACCGATGATCAAAAAGATTTCATAACTCGAAAGATTTTTATAACTTTCGAGTTATAAAAAGATTTCATAACTCGAAAGTTCGAGCCCTAATTTCAGTGCATAAAACTTGTGTGACAATACGGTAAGGAGTAGGAGCGCGATGATCAAAAATAGTGATGAATTTATTTCTATCATTATCATAAAAAAGAAGTACCTCAAGAAGAAGAGGTTCATTCGACTCCTCTTCGTCAACAGCTGTAGGAATGCTTGGATTAGTGGAGCTTTGACCTCCATCAATGCGGGAACGTTTCCGAAAAAAGCCTCGAGTCTTTGGTGGCATTGTGGATGATAATACACAAAAATGTTGAGAAGATGGTGTATATATAGATATATGATGGTGTATATATATAGATATATGAATGTGTATATATGAATGTGATGAAGATGATGAAGGTGATGAAGATAAGTGAAGGAAATGGGTGAATGATGGTAGAAATGCAAAATAAATAAAGGATTTATGAAGATTTGAAGGTAGAAATGGGAATATGAGAGGTATTGAGATGGGATGAAATGAAGGTGTGTGAAGATGGAGGGAGGCAGATGGAGAGAAAGAGAAGAGGTTTAGGTTTTAAAGGGGTTGAGTTGACTAGGGCTAGGGTTGAGTCGGTTAGAATAGGGTTTGAGTCGACTAGGATTGGGTTGAGTCGACTAGGAAGACCAAGTAGTCGACTAAAACAATGTTTGAGTCGACTAGAATGGCAAATGAGTCGACTAAAGGGTAAATGTAGTCGACTAAAAGGTGAAGAACATGCAATGGTGAAGCTACTGACCAAAGTAGTCGACTAGAATGATTTGAACTACACAGGAAGAGTCGACTAGAAGGAAAAATGATAAAAATAATAAAATAAAAAAAATCAAGAAATAAATACACAAAAATAGCAAAAATATGAAAAATAAAGATTATGACATAAATTAAAATAAAACATCAAAAACTATGGCCATTCCGATTTCTCGACGAATTTTAGAAAATGATTCGTCCACAAGTGGTTTTGTAAAAATATCCGCCAATTGATTTTTAGTATCGATAAAAACCAATTCAACTTCACCCTTAGCAACATGATCACATAAAAAATGATGCCTAATCTCTATATGCTTGATGCGTGAGTGATGAATAGGATTCTTTGAAATACAAATCGCACTCGTATTATCGCATTTAATAGGCACGTGAGAGAAAGTAAGACCGAAATCAAGTAGTTGTTGCTTAATAAAAAGAGTTTGAGCGCAACTACTACCGGCTGCCACATATTCGACTTCGACCGTAGATAATGCAACGGAATTTTGCTTTTTACTTGACCAAGATACTAGTGAGTGTCCTAGAAAATGACAAGTGCCGCTTGTGCTTTTTCGATCAATTCTACATCCCGCAAAATCGGCATCCGAATAACTAATAAGATCAATTGAAGTTCCACGTGGATACCAAAGCCCTAAGTTTATTGTACCACTTAGATAGCGAAAAATGCGTTTGACCACAAACAAATGAGATTCCTTAGGACATGATTGAAACCGGGCACATAAGCATACACTAAACATTATATCCAGTCTACTAGCGGTTAAATAAAGCAAATTACCGATCATGCCTCTATAATTAGTAATATCAACAATTTTCCATTTTCATCTTTATCAATCTTAATAGAGGAACTCATAGGAGTTATGGCATGTTTGGTAGCCTCCATACCAAATTGCTTTAGCAAATATTTAGTGTACTTGGATTGGCTAATCAATAAGTCATCCGAGCTTTGCTTGATTTGCAACCCTAAGAAGAAATTCAACTCACCCATCATGCTCATTTCAAATTCATTTTGCATGCTTGTAGCAAATTCCCTACATAAAGAATTATTTGTTGAGCCGAATATGATGTCGTCAACATAAATTTGGACAATCAACAAATTATTCTTGATGGTTTTTGTAAAAAGTGTGTTGTCAACTCTTCCTCTTGTAAAATCATTTTTAGTTAAAAATCTGCTAAGTCTCTCATACCAAGCTCGAGGAGCTTGCTTTAAACCATATAAAGCTTTAGCTAATTTGAAAACATGATTTGGAAAAAGATTATTTTCAAACCCGGGTGGTTGCTTCACAAAGACTTCTTCTTCTATGACGCCATTTAAGAAAGCACTTTTGACATTCATTTGATAAAGAATAAAATTTCTATAAGATGCAAATGCAAGAAGCATTCTAATTGCTTCTAACCTAGCTACCGGTGCAAAGGTCTCATTGTAGTCGATGCCTTCCTCTTGATTATATCCCTGAGCTACCAATCTTGCTTTATTTCGAATAATTACTCCATTCTCATCCTTTTTCTTTTGAGAAACCCATTTTGTGCCAATTATAGTTTGATTTTCGGGTCTAGGAACTAAATGCCAAACTTGATTGCGTTCAAATTGATTTAGTTCCTCTTGCATTGCTACGATCCAAGAATCATCACATTGAGCTTCGTGGAATTTCTTGGGTTCGATTTGCGATACAAATAATCACATTGAACTAAAAGCCATGCGGTTGCAAAAATCTTTAAGTTGAGATCTAGTACTAACCCCTTTTGATGGATTACCTATGACTTGATCAAGAGGATGATTGTGAACAATCCTCCATGCTTTAGGCATTGAGTTGGTCAAGTCATCATTGGATTGATGCTCAACTTCCCCCTCATTTCCTTTTGGCAACTTGATGAATTGGAGATATTGAGAGTATTTAAATTATCCTCAATCCCAACAACCTCATCATCTTCTAGGTCAATTCTAGGTGATGGTGATGAGGGTGATTCATCAAAGACAACATGAATAAACTCAACCATAGTCAAAGTCCGTTTATTAAAAACACGAAAGACTTTACTCCTTGTAGAATATCCTAGAAAAATTGCTTCATCCGATTTGGAGTCGAATTTTCCAAGGTTATCCTTATCATTTAACACAAAACATTTGCATCCGAAAACTTTGAAATATCCAATATTGGGCTTTCGACCATTCCACAACTCATAAGGCATCTTCCCCAACTTCATCCGAATAATAAAACGATTAATTATATGGAAAGCGGTGTTTACCGCTTCTGCCCAAAGGCTTCGGGGAAGGTTGTGCTCATTTAACATGGTTCTAGACATCTCTTGTAGAGATCGATTCTTTGTTTCAGCTACACCGTTTTGTTGAGGGGTTCTAGGGGCCGAGAGATCATGAGAAACACCGAGGTTATCACATAATTTCTTAAGTCTTGATTTTCAAACTCCCTACCTCTATCACTTCTAATTTTCTTGATTTTCAAATCTTTTGCATTTTGAATGATTTTATAAAATCTTTCAAGAATGGAGTGAGTTTCATTTTTATGAGCAAGAAAGTGAACCCAAGTATATCTAGAGTAGTCATCAACTATAACAAGTACATAGAGTTTCCCGGCTAGGTTAGCCGTTCTTTCCGGACCAAAAAGATCCATGTGAAGTAACTCTAAAGGTCTAGAAGTGGTAATGTCTTTCTTTCTCTTGAAAGAGGACTTTACTTGCTTTCCTACTTGACATGCACTACATATTTTATCTTTCGAAAATTTAGTCTTTGGGAGGCCCTTAACTAAGTCATTTTTGGATAAACGATGAATGAAATCCATACTAGCATGTCCTAGGCGTCTATGCCATAACCAACTATTTTCGCTAGATGTGACAAAATATTTAACATCTTGTTCATGCAATTCACATAGTAACAAAGTATACAAATTTCCGTTTCGTTTGACATTGAACATTTGCTTCCCCTCTTTCTCGATTATGCATGCATTTGTCCTAAAGATAACATCATAACCCTTGTCACATAGTTGACTAATACTAAATAAATTATGCTTTAAACCATCAACTAAGAGCACATCATCAATAGAGAGAGAAGAGGAAATACCGATTGAGCCAATTCCTATAATTTTGCCTTCAGAGTTGTCTCCAAAAGTTACGTTTCCTCCTTCATATGGTTTTAGTAATATAAACTTTGATTTATCTCCCGTCATATGCCTTGAGCATTCGCTATCAAGAAACCACTTTTCTTTTGATGCGAACTTCAAGCATACCTACAAAACAAGTTCAAGCAACTTTTATTGGTACCCAATCTGTTTTGGGTCCATTTAGGTTAGATAGAGAGGCAATAGTTCCTTTTGGAACCCAAATTTGTTTCGTTCTAACATTATCTTTTCTATGTGAGCATGCTATAGTCCCTTTCGGAATCCAAACCATTTTTGACATAATTTTCTTCTTTCTATGAAGGCATGCATTTGCTTTGTGCCCTTTTCTATTGCAATAGTAGCAAGTAACACGTTTATAATCATTTGAAGATGCATGAAATGATTGTCTAGTAAATGTAGAGCTAAGTGATTTTCTCTTTTTCAAAATGATAGCATCTTTGTCAAAGGCATCATATCCTAGACCACATTTATCAAATGATCATTTTTGTCTTCCTAACATAATACTAAGGTTCTCTTTTCCTTTTGTAAATTTAGCTAGGACATTTATTTGACCATCTATAGTATTTTTCAACCGATTATTTTCCTTTTCTAGTTCAATGCTTTTGTCATTACAAGAAATTTCTAAGTTTGAACTAGTGAAGTTACATGGGGTTTTAGCTTTCTTGAGAAGAATGTATTTTCTAGCTAATTTTTCAAATTCATCATGTAATTCTTCAAACGCGTCTTGCAAATCATTATAATCAAGGAGAAGTTTATCATATGATAGTTTTGATTTATCTAGAACATATGAATTTAAATTTACCTCTTCTTCATTTGCCATGAGACAAATGTTTGTTGTTTCATCGCCATTTTTATCCTCATCCGAGTCGCATGAGTCATACACATCCCATGTGACATTCATTGCCGTCTTGCTTGGTCTTTTCTCATTTTCCTTTTTGAGCTTGAAGCAATCACTTTTGTAGTGTCCCGGCTTTCCACAATTAAAACAAGTTGGGGATTCTCTTTTGCTAGGCTCGCCTTTTGGTTCTATTCTCTTCATGAATCTTTCACCATTGGCTTTCTTCCTTTGAAGGTATCTCTTGAATTTTTAAGTGAACAAGGCAATGTCTTCATCCTCTTCTTCTTCACTCGGCTCATTGATTTCATTTTTGGTGGAGACTTGCAAAGCTATCCCCTTTCTTGGCTTGATGTCATCCTCACCAGATTTTAATGTGATTTCCCAAGTGAGTAGAGAGCCAAAAATCTCATCAAGACTCATGGTGTTGAGGTCATGAGTTTCTTTAAATGCCGTTACTTTTGCATCCCATTTGGCCGGAGGACTTCTAAGCACCTTTCGTGACGCATCGGTTCTACGAACAATTCTACCAAGATGCTTTAGTCCATTCAAAATATTTGCAAAACGAGACATCATAGAATTCACATTTTCATCATCTTTCATAGAAAATAATTCATATTCATGCATGAGTATGTCAATTTTAGATTCTCGTACTTGAGATGTTCCTTCATAGGTTACCTCAAGTTTATCCCACATTTGTTTTGCCGTTGAACAAGTAGATACACGGTTAAATTCATTTGGACTTAAAGCACAATTTAAATTTACTTTGGCTTTAGCATTGTACGACATGTGTTTACGGTCATCATTATCCCACTCATTGGGTAATTTGGGGACGGTTTTTCCATCAACAATTTTAGTTAATACAAATGGTCCTTCAAGAACTACTTGCCATATTTGGTAATCAATATCTTGAAGAAAATCTATCATTCTAGTTTTCCAATAGCTATAATTTGATCCATCAAACCACGGGGGCCTATTGTTCGATTGTCCTTCAACATGAGTGACTAAATTCGATGACATGATCGTTCTCTAAGACGGTTAAGTCTAATATAAATAGAGATTAGACTCTGATACCAATTGTTAGTCACTAAATAACCCTAGGCGGGGAGGGGGGGGTGAATAGGGTTGTCAAAAATATTTCTAACTCTTTTCAAAATTGGAATACTCTATAACCTAAAAACAATTTCTCAATAGACAAGTCGATGATTCAATTGCAATTCTCTAACAATTAATTTCAAGACAAATTATAGCATACAAGATATTCAAGTGATTATAGCATGCAAGTTAATCAAGTAAGGAGAAAAAGATAGAGAGATTGACACCGTGATTTTTTTGAGGTTCGGTAACTCCTACTCCTCGGCTCAAGAACCCCTTCTTGAGACTTTTCCCGATCCTTTCACTATGGCCCTTCCTTCACCGGTGGAATGGCAAACCTTTACAATACAAGCCTCTCGAGCTTGTCTCTCAATCAAGAGAACAACCCTTTCTTGAACAATCGGTGGACTTCACTTGTCCGAGATTACAAATTCGTATGTAATCAATAAAATTACTCAAGAACAAAAACACTCAAAACCAAAAGGTTTTTATGGAAGATAAATCAATATAAGCTCAAGTGTTTTTGGTGATTTTACGATAGCTCTAGAAATGTATTCTCGAAGGATATGATCAATAAAATAGATTTGGAGAATAAGAAGAGATACTAGAGGTTTTGACTTTCAAAGAAATTTGGAGAAAATAAACTTTTCAAAGCTTGGTTTCAATGGCTTTTGTAGAGAAAAATTTATGCAGAATTTTGAGAGCTTTTCTTTCACTTTTTTCTCTTTTGTTTTTCAATATCTTAGGCTTCAATATACATATCTCATTCAATATATAGCATGGCATTAGGGTTAAGAATAATGAATATTGTATTTGAAAGACAAGAGCCGTTTGAACACCATTGAACACAATCCACAAAACAAGGAAAATGTTTTCTGAAAAATCTGCAGGTTTTGAGGATCAACTAGTTGACTACTTCTTGTTTTAGTCTACTACATTACTTTATCTAGTCGACTAGATTGAGTTCTAGTCGACTACAACATGTAGTCTAGTCGACTCAAGCTCATTTCAGTTGACTACTTTGATGTGGATGAAAAACCTGTAGCTACTGATTGTTTTAGTCGACTACTAGAAAATACACAAGGTGATTCTAGTCGACTGCAACTTGAAAAAAATATTTTTCTTTCCGTTTAAGTTTGGTAAAGCATTTTTCATTCCATTTGAGTTCGGTTCATTTTATACTTGAGCTTATACGATAATATCAACGCATAAAATTACCTTTTTACAATGATCGCTCCCCGACCTATCTACCCCGAGTCTTGAGTCTTCGACTTTCGCCTTTGCCATTGAATTAAATGATTTTCCATTTTGCGCTTCAATTTCTTTCACAACTTTTTGATTTAAATCAAGCTTTCTTTCCGAGCTTGCTTTTCGAGTTGTTTTCTTTCCGAGTTTGATTTCAGAGTCGTTCACCTGTCTTTTGCTGAAAATATAAACTTGATAATTCATTAGTATCAAACACTCTTCAATGGTTTGTTATCATCAATTTTGGAATTGTTTGTCGAAAGTAAATTTCAAAGCCAACAACTAGCGATCCAATAAGAATTGCATTTCGAATCGTTCCATATACATATATATCACTCTATATATATACGTATATATATGTGTATATACATATACATATATCGTTGTTCTCCTCTCTAAATCCATTGGTTTTTTTTCATTTCGAATCAAACCATTTTCATATTCATCATCCTCTCATCAATCCGACAAAAATCCACCTAACCTTTCACTCGATTTGAACCAAAAATCCTGTTGTTTCTTTAGTACAAACCTATACATATATACAGACCTATATACACATTCGTGTTTACCTAAGAATCCCCAATTTTGACTGTTTGAGATCAAATCAATCTTCCCATCTTCATTATTAGCCAAATTTGACCAAAACCCACCAATTATTCCTTCCAAAAATGTGCTAAAATCTCCTCTCTCACTCCCATTTTCAAAACTTTATATATAGGCGCCTATACACACTGTTAAATCCATTCAAAAATTGATCAATGGCACCCAAGAAGAGGAGAACTACAGAGGAGGGAGAATCATCGGCAACACTAGTCGAGATAAGAGCACGATTGGCTCAAAGGGATGCCGAGGCACGATAAAGGGCATGGGAGATTGGGCTAGCCAAGGATTTTCAGCTCGAGCGCACTTTCAATTATGTTGATTTGAGAATCGAGCCAAAGTCCAAGGTAAGTGTCAAGATGTGAATGAAGAGGAGGTTAATACCATTGTTGACTTCGGTGTAGCCCATGTATTACCTGAAGATGGTTCGCGAGTTCTATCGCAACCTAGTTAATGATGTGGTGACCAGATTATCCTCGACAGTGCGGGGTCGGACTTTCACGATTGACTCGGCTCTCATTGCAGCAATGTGGGGTATTTCAGACTAATGCCTGGAAGATTTGAAAGAAACATTTCCACCATCTCCTGAGCCATTCCCCGATGTCCATGAGATAGTTCTACAAATGGGCGAGGGGAACTACGGGGATCCGAAGAGCGCATCTTGTGCGGGGAAGAGATACGTTCTCAAGAGATTATGGTTTCTTGACACTGTACTCCATGAGTAGGTCCACCCCCGAGGTCACGACAGTGAGAGGAGAGGTCTTCTTTTGGAGGTGATGTATTATTTCTTTACACGATGTTTGGTTTCGATTCCATGCGTTATAGTTCATATCCTGAGGACTGTGCAGAAGGAGCTCTTCGATGAGGTGGTAGTGAATCCGAATAAGTGGTTACTCCCCTTTCCTTCTCTGATCACTTGTATTTTCTGACATCTTGATATTCAGTCGGTTGAGGGAGAGGTGATACGGGACGTCGACTCACCTATGACATTGTGAGTTTTTAGCCGTTCTTACGGCAAGATCAGTCAGGCCATTATGCATCCAGCTGAGGAGGAGGAGGAGTCTGAGAGTGATGAAGAGGGAGACGAAGGGGGTGATGATGATGACGAGGCGACCGATGAGGAGATACCTCAGGCCCCTGGGGAGAGAGAGACTGTGACTTTGTCGCGAGAGCAGTATGATGACATGGTAGCTCGACATGAGCAGTTGTAGGTAGATGTACAACAAGTTATCCATGAGTAGGCAGAGATGACTCGTGGATTTCAGGCGATCATGGAGCGTTTAGGAGCCGGCTCCACAATTACTTCCCATCCACCACCACCAGCTTAGAGATGTAGAGAGTACGATCACAAGCTGGCATAGATTTTGATTATATATATTGCCTTAGGCCGAGCTATGAATCAATATTTTGTAATTTGTATTTTCATTTTGTTCTGAAACTCCATTTCCCTATGACTTTCGAAAATTAATGAGAATGAATATTTTGTTGAAAACAAGAAAATTGTTTGTATTATCTATTTTCATTATGAGATATAAAGAAATAATTTTGGGGAAATGGTATGACTTATATAAAAACTATTATACAAATTTTTTATTTATAATTATGTTTCACTAACTTTATAATTATTTATGTATTATTTTATAATAAATATTTAGTTTACTTTTTACAAAAATAATATTTAAAAAAATTTATATACTAACTATTATATATATTTTATGCACAATTTTAATTAAGATATTTTGAAAAATAAAAAGTTTTTGAAAAACAGTTATTTTTGTGGTACAGGATTTCTCACCGAGTACTCGATGAGTCCTGGAAAAACTATATTTTTTAAAAATTCGAAAATCAATTTCTATAATTATGAAATTTTGATTTTCCTTTCAAAATAGGATTTTGACTGACTTATATAGTATAATATATAGTATAATGAAGGATTACAAGAGTTTTATGAAAATTTTCCATAAATATGAAATCCTTTTCAATTATGGACACTTTTTCCTTAAATTTTATTTCCTTTTTAAAAATTTCCATTCTTACAATTCCTAATACAGATTTCTGCTGTAAATTAAGTTATTCCTCTCATAGTAAGACTTGGGTTGTAGTCTATAAATATAAAGCTTTAGTATTGGTAGTAGGCATTCATCTTCAAAGTTCTTCTTTCTTTGTTCATCATGAGGGCAACATATAGCTCTAGTTTCCGTGTAGCCTTTATCTGTCCTTCATCCATAAAAACTAGTAATGATGAAGCTGGGAAAGTTGAATCCGTAGCATCCTGAAGATGAACAACTTATTGGATGTACGGCTATATCACCCGAACTACCACAAGTTACATCAATTCATGGGTATAGATCATTCGTATATGAAGTTATTTACGATGAATAAGTTATTACTGTCTCGAGAATGCAAATTGGTGTTGCGTTATTGGCCGCTCGAGGACTAACTAAGTTATTGAAACTCGTGCCTATAGTGGCATATCCTCAATTGTTGCAAAAATTCTATTACCATATAGGGCATACTACCAAAGGAGAGATTATCCTCTGAATTTGCTTAGATTCCAAGGTATTACCCTTCAATGTCATTGCCAATACCATAGCAAAAGCATGGGGCATCCCGCATGAATGCCCAAGAATGCTACATAAGACATTTAAGCCGTTATCAGAACCATTCATGCCTACGATTTCTGAGATGATCAATACTATATGTCCACATTATGATGCATGTAAATGAGAAGTATCACTTGTCAAACAAGATCTTAATCCCGACTATTGGTTTTTGGAAACAGTTAAAGCATCATAAATTTATCCTAATGAATATTGACATTGGCGGGATGAAGCAATGATCAAGATGATCTATTGTTTCCATATGGGGTATTGGATATCGTTCCTTGAAGTTATTTTAGGAAGTATGCTTGGATACATCGAACTTTTAAAGAACCTTACCGCAACTAAATGGAGGTTTCCATACCCATTCCTTATTACTAAATTACTAAAAGATGCAATAGGTGATGATATTTTTAATAAGGAGAAGGACTATGTGTCCATAGCTTCATACTTTCATCCTAAAATACTCAATGATGACTATGGAAACGAGGAACAAGAACAAGTAGCTACATGGGATGATATAAAGGTACCTCAAGGATGGATTGATGAGCTTGATAAGGATTCAATGTTTAAAAGTGGCTAAGGGAGGAATGAGGAAAATTCGTAGGAATAAGGGAATAGATGTAGAATTTTGAAGTATTGTTATTTTGTTTTGTTGTTTACCCACCAAATCCGTTTAGGATTTGTTTTATCTTTTGTTTTTTTTTGTTTTTATTTTTCTGTAATTTTGATATTTACAGGATTGTAGGTCCATAAGGCCAAATCGTGTGTGCTTTTATTAAATAAAATTCTATTTCCTTGAAAAAATTGCTTTATATCTTATATTCCGATTTATTAATTATTATTTCTCTACTTGATATGATCTTGGGTATTGCATAGTGTTTTATGTTTTAATATATCATTCAAAACAAGTTCGGGGGAGATACGAGCACTACAATGCAAAGAATGGAATTACACTTCAAGGGCGGTAACAATTTCTTCCTTTATTTATTTGTTTTTAGACCATGAGGACATTGTCCAATTTAAGTTTGGGGTTGAGAAATTAGTTATTTGTCAAAGTTTTAATGGAATTAGAAAAAATAAAAATATTCAAAAATTTGAGAATCTTATTAAGTTAATATGTAATTGATATTAAGTATAAGTTGATTTGTGTACAAGTTATGACTAGAAAGGTACTATGTATACAACCACCCAACTCATGAGTATGTAATAGTTTGATTACATTGAATTTTTAAGATGTGGTCCACATGAGTGAATAGATGAGTGAAATTGAAACCGAGAAGGATAGTTATGACCTATAAACACGTGCACATATTCTCTATGGGACAACTATTGACCTTTGACTATGTAGTTGAAAAAATAGATTTGTTTCAATGACAAGGGGAGTAGTAAATAATGAAAAAAATGAATAGTATGAAAAACATATATATATATATAAAAGAAAAGTAGTCTTTCGATCTGAGTAACCGGGTCTTGGTATCACCAATATCATTGTTCGTGTAAAAAGGGGAGAAAATTAATGAGCATAAATCCCATGGAAGAAGCTCGGGCCCAGTTGGTCGGGACTAAAATTCCCGCTGGAAAGTCCGAAGACTTAGAAAGAAAGAAAAGGATAAAAATGAAAAAAATATATGTATATATTGAAGTTGTGTCATAGCAAAGATTGATCAATGAAGTACAATAAGGAAAATTAGTCTACCAAAGAGAATGTTCACAAAAACACGGAAAATTATGTGGATCGGCTGTAGAAATTAACAAGTTTTTTTCACTACTGTGGGGACAATTCTTTTAAGTTTAATTCATGAAAATTGTTACTTAAAAGTGAGTGGAGATAACTTGTATGCATTTTACTCTGACGAAATTATGGCATTTACATGATTAATGATTATTTGATTTCATGAGCATACAAGAATGAAGAATAAAAGAATTTGTGGGTAGTATATTTAACCCTCACGAGACTTCACTTGTCCACTCGGTATTACCGAGGGGTTTAAAAGGCTAGTTATATGTGCTAATTTTAATCGTACACCTTCACGAAACAAAAGGTAAAGTAGATAATCAAATAGTTAGGTAGTTAGATAGATTTTAAATTATTCTACTAAAAATACAATTATCACCAATTTTTATTTTTGAAGTAAGTGCTAAGGGACTAGCAATGTTGAAGTTTAAGGGCTTGATCGGATCCAAATATCATATATTTAAGGCTCTTAATTATACATTGTTGTGTCTATGATTATCATTATATTGGTGTTTTTATACGATTTTCGTGTTTTAAGACATTTTAGGCTATGTTATGTAAAACGAGTTTAATTCGGTGAAATAACTAGATTTGTGACTCAAGATTGTTCGAGAGCTAAACTCATGAATAAAAGACCTATAAAAGACAAAAACATAAGTCAAGGATACAAAAGGATTGAAGAAGAATGAAGTTGAGAAGAGAAACAGAGCAAAGAGGATGAAGTGCAAAATTCCAGGTGAAGAACTACTGAGTAGTCAGTAGATCCTTCACCGAGTACTCGGTAGAGTGCAAAAGTCCGCACACTTGCGCGGTGGAAGGAAAAAATGCCTGAGAATTTTAACGAACTTGCGCTCATTTTGGCAAGACCTGGAGTCTACCGAGTACTCGATAGAGGCTTCACCGAGTACTCGGTAAACCCTGATGCGACCAATAATTTTAGCAATATGTAGACACATCTGCGGGACCCGTTTCAACCCAAACGATTTGTACTCGGTAAACTAAATGATTTGTTAGATTGGACTTGTGTGTTGTGTACTTAGTACGTTTGTAAGAGTAGTATAGACTGCTGGAGTTTGTACTTGGAGTACGAGTCTTAGGAGTACATTATGAGACTCATGTTGTATACTTATATATATATATATATCCCCTATATACTTATGTACAGTAGTATATGAGTGTGTGCTTTATGTTTTTCGTTGGCTGGGATTTGTTGTGGGCTATGGTTCTTACTGGATGGTTTAGCATTACCTAAACAGTCAGAGGATGTGGTAGTTAGGATTTTAGTTTTCCCACTGAGCTTCTTTGTTCACGGGTGTTTTATACCCCTGGTATTCCACGCTAGTTTGCAGGAAATGTTTATGCTACGGATAGTATGCGATGCAGTGACACCTTTCTTTTTTTTTCCTCGTTACAGGTTTTGGAGTTGCACAGGGTGATGCGGTTACAGTTGTAGTGCGACTGGATTGGGGACGATAGTTATCTAATGTCTTCTATATCATTTAGTTTCTTTACCTATGTTATATAAGAAGGCCATGCATTTATCTTGAAAGTCAGTCTGTTGGCATATCCTTTATTTTCTATTTTTATTATTTTAGGATGTTATTGTATCTCTTCGGCACTACCATGTGTCTTTCTATATTCTTATTCGAGCATTGTGGCTCTGTTGATTATAGAGGGTTGTGTAGGGGTAGCGTTGTTTTCTTTCCACTACGTCGGCCCTAGTAGTATTGACGAATGTTGGGTTGTGAGCCATTGATATTATAGCACTTGTTATTGGCAGTTTATTTTGTTTAGTTTGTGTTTTTGGGATGTCCCATTTACAAACGAAACTCTGCTAGATTTTCGTTGGATTCCACTATTGTATTTCTACCATTCAATTGGGAATGAAATATATCATTTTTATCAATATTCCATACGTTTTGTTGTTATTGGTATTCTTAGTTGGTCGCTTTATGTATGGATCACACCCCAGAGTCCTCGAATGTCCTGATTTTGGAGTCTTTATATTTTAGAGGCATGGTAACATGGTATCAGAGCTCTAGGTTTCACTGTCTTAGGGACGACGAGTTATGGTTGGCGGTACGTTCGACATTTGACATTTATCTACGATTTCGATCTGCGTTCTCTATATGCTTTAGTGTTCCATTGTTTTTCCCTTGTATTGTGTTGATGACGTGTCTTACTATATGCATCTCATTGTGATTTAACTCCATCAGAGTGAGACAATACCTCAGTCACACTTTTTATTTCGTGCATTTATCACGGTGATAATTATCGAGGAATGTGAGCATAACATTCAGTTTGATCCACCGGATGTGTCTTGCAAACTAAATTACACCTGATTTAGAGGATGAAATCTTCTGAGGTGGGAAGGTTGTAACACCCCGTGTTATTTTTCCTTTTTCCTAAAATTATTTTTGATTTATTTTCGGTTCTAATGTCACTTGTTCATGATGTCTTGTTTACTCTTGGTGTTCGGTACGTATATATTTTTCACGTTTACGTTTTTAGTCGAATGGACGACTTTACGATTTCTTCTTGACGACTTCAAGAATTCTTGTTCCCTACTACACGGCGGTTCTATTTTGACGTTTAGCATTTGGGCTGCGTTTGGATAGCTTGTTTTTGGTCTTGTTTTTGTTTTTGGGCCCACAAAAGAGAACAAAATTGTGTTTGGATGATATTTTGTGTTCATCTATTCTCCTGAACAGTAAAAGAACATGGGGCAAAACACGACCCATTTTAAGAACATAAAAAAGGTGTTCTTTCAGTCTTCTGCACTGTACACCAAGGACTATTCTCCATGAAATTAAAGAAAAGAAAAAACATTTCTCTCAATACGTCAAAAACATCTTCCAAACTTGTTTATAGGGTTTGTGTTGGTGAGAGGCGAGCGGCACGACCATCCATTTTCATGTTTGGGTAACCTCAAATCGGCGATCGGTGGTTCGATTCCTTTAACGAAACGTGTTTCATTCACTCCTCTGACCACTCCGATGATCTGAATCGAGCAAATTCCAAGAAGCAATACAGGTTCGGTCTCCTCTCTCTTCACAATTTTTAGGTTTCGTCTATGTTTAGACTCTAATGTATATGTGTGTCATGATTTGTATGTGTATATATGTGTTTGTGTATGTGTATATATGAATTCGATGGATTCATCTCTCTCTGATATCATATTTGCTTTCAAGATTTGTGGGTCTTGTCTCTGTTGCGAGTTTATGTGTATGTGTATGTTTGTGTGTATATATATATATGAATATTATGTGTATATGTATATGTGATTTTGTTAATCATGTGTATGTATCACGATTTGTATTTGAATTTTTTTCTCATAAGTATAACTCAGTTACATGTAAATTACGGCTTTTGTGTTTTATTTTTTTTGAAGTAGTTGTAGTTGTTCTTGACTCAGTCCTACTATCATTATTTTACCCAAGGTAATCGATTATTAAATATGACAAAACATTGATAGACTTATAAGATTTGTATGTGTTTGCCAACCATGTACAAAATAAAACAAATAGATAAATAACCCACACCATCTTCAATATTCAGCAATTTATATTGAGAAATGGATGAAACCATCATATTCTTATGCATGATTGGAGTATTACCCGTGCATCAAACCTTGTAAGTTCAATATTATGTGATAGAGTGAAAAAAATCATCCTTTGGGTATTGAGATGCCTGGAGATATGTGTTAAAGATATGTTCACTAGTATGGAGTTGGTGCCTTAAAATTAGAATTGGAAAAACACATTTCAGTGGAAACAATTGATAAAGATCATAAAAGAGAGCAAATAGAGGATTTCCATGTTGTTGCAGAGTAATCGAGGTACTGATTTTAATTTTAATTTTTGTATAAAGGGTAATAATATATGAGGATTCCCCAATTTGTGGTTAGTTTTGTATTTCTATAATATACAATTTTAATGGAGCAATTGGATTTTGTGTATGTGGTGGGTTTAAATTTAATTGGAGTTTTAGGTAATGTACTGAACAATTATTTTTTGTTGATGGTTCGAATGATGTAGGATTAGCGAACAAGAAAAGTATAACCATTCCTTCAGAGTTATTAAAGCTAGAGATGGTCGTAATTTCAAACTATAGTTTACTGAGGAGCCCTAAAAATGCATACTTGAGAGTCTCAGTAAATATACATAAGTGCGATTATAATCAATATAGCTTTTAGCATTCAAAACATGTTCTTCAGCCCCGAAGCTGAACTTTACAGCTAACTCTTCTGACTGATTCAGTAGCTCTGTAGTTCAATCAGAATAAAAGACACTCAAATTGTATCCCGAATCTAGTTTCAATTGGCATAGTGCAAAGTTCTATACATATATGCTATATACACACATACATATGAATGATGAATATATTTTATTCCTTTACATATATATGAATCAGATTCTAGAATCTGATACTATTACCATTACGCTTACAGTTGTATTTATATAACCCATATAGAGAATGAGTTGTATTCACATTCATTGTAACATTTAGGTACTTTCCTAATGTCTTTTGGTGCAGGTTAAGTGCTGGCAAATCTGAAAACAGTCCAGGGTCCTCAAGGTGCAAGAACTATTCATACTGATTTTGAAAGAGGGTTCATTTGTGCTGAGGTTATTTCTTGCTTACTCTTGTTATTAATCTTGCCTTTGTTTGGCCTTCGTTTGGCCTATCAACTTATCAAAAAACATACTGCATGTAGTTTTTCCTCTTTTATTTAATTCCTTTCAATAAAAGGTTGAAGCATGTTTATTTGTTACATTATAAGTCTGTTTATTTCCTACTTGTGATATTATTTCCTATTTTGTGTTTGTTAGTCTTGCTTATGTGAAATGAACAACTACTTGTGATAGTAAACTGGTTTTTGTATTTATATGCACTTGTGATTCATGTTAATTTTTGCAATATCATGAGTCTGCACTTGTGTAAATGTAGATGGATACCAATGTATCGCAAGGTAATCCGAGTGAAAATCTGACTGGGGGGTTACATGATAGTAAACTTTGGGGTACGCCCCAGTATGAGATGATGATGAATGTAATGGAAGAACAAGTAAATCTTGGTAACGCGAGTGGCAAGGGAACATTTACAAAAACTGGTTGGGATAATATTATTAATACCCTTCAAGCTGCTTTTGGAAAAAAATACACAACCAAAATAATTAGGGGCAAATTGAATAGAGAAAGACCAAATTGGAGGAACTTCAAAAGGGTTAAGGAAAGATCAGGAGTTGGTTTTGACCCTACTATTGGGTTGCTGACCATGGATCTCGAACAATGGGAGAGTCTGGACAAGGTAATTAGTAATATTAAAATTCATATAATTAAAATAGTTTATAATTGTGATTTATAATGAGTGTATCGCTAAAATTCTTATGTTTTTGTTTAGGAAATCCCTGGTTGCAAAGCCAAAATTCATGAGTAAGTCGTTCGTGTACCATAGGCAATGGAGCATTATAGACGAACATGGGGAATCTACGGGTGCATATGCCCAACCTTCGACTATGATACTAGAATCCGTCCCAGAGTCCTCCACCCGCCCAGTTCCAATAATTTTAGGGGATGATGATATTGATATTGACGAGCTCATGGAGACTCCCAACCCAAAACGTAAGAAAAAGAAAGAACAAACACTAATTAAAGCAATGTATGATTTCATGAGCGTGATTGAGAAGACATCACTTGCAAGAGATGAGAAAATTATGAGCTTAATCCAGAGTGTGGTAAGTGCCTTTAACAAATAAACATCAAAGTCAACTCCCCAAATGGAAAGCCAGCAGAGTCGTAGTGATGAGGCCAACTCCCCCCCTAAGAAGATGTACGATGAATTTATACATTGTACAGATATCTTAGAGACCTTGGAGGGAGTAGACAGTGTGCATTATTCAAATGCCGTGATGGCGTTGGAGAAGTCTGAGGCACTCCGGACATTCTTTCTTAGAATTTCAAATTAGAGGAAAGTCACCTAGGCGATGAATCTTTCTTAGAATTATCTCTTTCGTACTTATTTGAATGACTGTATCGTTGAGTACTATGATTTTTTTTGGATGACTATTTTCAATTTTTATTTTGATGACTGTAGTACTTATTTTGTTATTTGGATGATTGTTATGTTTTTATTTGGATGATTGTTATGTAAACCTTTTTAATGTTCAATTTTTATTTGGATGAGTTATCTGGTGTTCGATAAGAGGTTTTTCACTTTTGCTTTCATTTCATTTTTGTTTATAATCGGAAGTGTTATTATAATGCTTGACATGATATTTTTTGTATATTTGTCATTAGTAGGTAAATCAAGTGCATTATGAGCAGGGAAGAACGCTACCTATTGAACTCGTTTTCTCAAGTTTTACTATCTTGTTATGCTGATAACTCCAATCAAGAACATAGTATTCACGACATATACATGATATTGGAAGAGTATGTGCAAGAGATGGAGATAGATGGAGCTGATGATGGAGATAATCAAATTGAACCATCTTGCTAAGGTTAATGACTCTTTCCGTGAAGTATGTTGCCAGGACTGGCTGAAGAATTTTGAATTCACCTTGATATTAGTAGTATATGAATAAAGGACATTTTAATGACACATTAGATCGAAAAAAATATTTATGGAAGAAAATGCTGAACGAATTTCTGCTGCATATCCAACCAGCAATGTACAAGGTCATTATAGCTTGAACACTTGGGGCACTGATTTCTGCCTTTCAGATCACCTCCATAATTGGCCGTGGTTCACAAAAAACCTATAATCTGGGTGATTAACTTGCAAAAGAAGGAGCCAATTATTAGCTGCTCGCAATAGAGATGTGATTTTTTGATTATCATAAACCCCATTCGGGTTCCATACAGAAACTTTGAACTTATACGAAGTAAATCCAAAGATACGCAATGAAAGCTTGGTGGGCATGCCAGCACTGTGAAGCTCCCTACTAGTTGAATTATGAACATGTGGTTAATCAATGATTGTACCTATGATACCTTTGGGTATCCTATATATGGGATACCTTTATGAAGAGTGTGAATGACTTTAGTATGACAAGTACCTCTACACAAATGACGCAATAGTAAATAATACTTATAAAATGATAATGCAAGTTGATATATGATATATGTATGCTATAATTATACAAAAAATGATTTAAGATAAAAGACAAGCATACCAAGCCACAGATATCCAACTTGCAGGGGTAAGGTCACAACTTTTTTCTAAAAAATGACTATTAGTAGATACGTTACCATTAGTCAAAAAACAATTATTGTTACTTAATTTTAACTTCATAAAATTTTTTTTTCTCTTTCATAAAATTTAGTAGATACGTTACATTTTTTTAAAAAAATTAATTTTAATTTCATAAAAATTATTAGTCAAAAGATTAATGTAAAAAAAAAAACATAGTAGATACGTTACTATCAGTCAAAAAAAATTAACTTCATAAATTTTGTTTTTCTCTTTCATATATTTATTGCTACTTAATTTTATCAAAAATAAATTACTATTAGTCATTTTTAGGGGAAGGTGTTGTATGAATTTTCTCAATTCCAACACTTCGACAAAATTTTAGTAAAAATCTTTTAAAAAAAATTCAACTCGCCAAACATGTTTTTCTGTTTCTGTTTTTAAAAATCCAAGGAACACAGACGCCGCCGAACATGTTTTTTTGTTTCGGTTCTCAGATTTTCTGAAAAAACAAGGTCTACCAAACGATTTTTTTGTTTTTTGTTCTTCAAATTTTTTGAGACAAATTCTCAACCAAACATGTTTTTATTTCCAAATTACCCTTAGGAAAAGAACGAGAATATTTTTTGTTCTCAAGAGAACAAAAACAAAAACGAAAACACTGGTTTCCAAACGCAACCTCAGTGTTTCTACTGAGCGGCGACACATTTTATTTGATCAGACTTGTTAGGCGTTCCGATGGTTGGGTTTTATACCCCGGGTTATTTATTTCAGACTGTTTTAGTTATTGGGTGTCCCATTTATTTTTTGGACTCGCGTGATTTTATTTATTTCAGACTGTTTTAGTTATTGTATGCATGTATTTAATTGGAATTGTATTTATATATGTGGGTATTTATATATATAAATTAATGAAATTATATATATAATTATATATACAGAATATATATGTATATGACCCTGGAGAGAGAAAAGGGAGCTGACCTATCTTCTTCTCCTTTTCATTTGACTATCGCAACTTCTTCTTCTCCACCCTATCAGGTTCTTCATGGCCGATGAGCCAGAGCGAGAGGGGTTGACGAGAGAGAGAGGTGTTGACGAGAGAGAGACGCAGGTGTCTTCACGACTGAGGAGGGGCGAGGCTGGCTAGGGTAGTCGGCAACAAACGACCCAGGTGGTAATGGTTGTGCGACTAGGGAGCTAGCTGGAGGCGACGTCGCGGCCGGAGCAACCCGTGGTGGCTCGCTAGAGGCCGGGTTTGGCCGGACTTTGCCGTGCCGGTTCGGTGACTTTCAGTACTCTGATTACCATATTTTTTGGAGGGTAGTTGCGTATCAGCTTCGCAATTATAGGTATGGATTTTTGTTTGGGTTTTGTTAGATTTGACCAAATTTATTAACCTATTGCTAATAGGCGTCGTATATATCGTATAGGTCGTCGAGGCGGACGCTTCGGTATATTTTGAATTTTAATTAAATTTTTTTGATCTGCGGGCCCCATGTACAGGCGCCGACACTTTTCACAGTGGGCCCCACTTCGGGCGTGAACATGTTGGGACAGATTTGAACACGTGTCTTGGTCGATGTGTTGGTGTGTCCGGTTTGGTTGCTTACGTGACGGTTTGGATTGCGTCATGCATTTTGAGGTGGGAAAAATATTCTCACTTCCGTATCCTTGATTTGGTTTTGGTGTGCGAACCCACTACTATTTTATTTTAAATATATATATTTGTGAATATAAAATGTATTTATATAGGTTAGAAGCGAAACAGGAGATTTAAATTAATTTGAGAAATTAAATAAATATTTGTCCTGCTAAAGTAGTACCTATTTTAACTGAATGAGAATAGGTGGCCTAGTAATCCCTTGAGATTTAACGCGGGTTAGTAAAATTTGTAAAAGTTGGACTTAAACTTAGAACGTGATATTAGTTTCCCCATTTGGTTGTGTTTACGGAATTTAAAACATGTTAGTGGATATATGACAGTGAGGGACATGAAAACTTAGACGTTATTCTAGTTTCTGTTACACTTGTGAATTCTTGCTTTAATGAAATTAAAAGCATGTTAAAGTGGATGAAATTGATCTAATTGTGAATCATGGCTTTAATTGAATAAAAAATATGTTTAAAAGAATGAAATAGCATCCTTGTGATTTAAATGATTTAATTGAGATAAAACCATGTTAAATGAATAAAAGTGTTATCCTTATGAATTAAATGACAACTTGATGATTTGGAACATTAATGGTGCATGAGAAACCATCCTTGTTGATTATTGCTTTAATGAGATTTAAAAGCATGTCGAATGATTAATGGCATTTGTGTTGGCATTTTGGGAATGTTGTTCATAAATATGATGTGATACATATTTGTGTTGCTGCATGGGTCATTGAGACATAGTGCATATGGAGTTCACCTTTTGTAGTGAGAATCAATTGATGTTGGTCTACTTTCTTTTGTGTAATTATGCGTGAGTAGAGTTGTAGCGGATCATCGTAACAATTGGTCAAGGGATGCTTCTTACTCCTACAGAACTAGTCTTCCGAAAAATAGAGATGGTAGGGGGAGGACTTGTTCCAAATCCTATTTGTCACGCCCCGTTATTCCTGAGACTCCAATCAGGAGAATCAGCGAATCCCGAGGTATGACGTCACAGAAAAGACAACCAGAGATAACAACAACATCGAAATACATGGAATATGAATGAATATGAAATATTCCATGTCACCTGAGTGATAGAAACTCAGTAAAAGAAATTCTAACGAAAATCCGGCAGAATTCCATTTGTAATTGGAACATCCGGACAACTCAATTTCAACACAATAGCACAACCTGCCCAGAATAACAAGAATAAAAGCAACGACACGTAGCCCAACATTCCAGAAACCAACTAGGGCCGAGGTAATGGAAAAGAACACCAATACCTCTCCAAAACCCTACTAAAATCAACAGAGCCCCAAATGCTCAAATGAAATTACAAAGAAAAACATATGGCGATGCCGAAAAGGTATAAAGGCATCCCAAACAACAACAAACACCCACTGAGCCACCAAGCTCAAATAAGAATACAGAGAATCATACGGTAGTGCCGAACAAATACAATGGCACCCCAAACTAATAAATACATGAACTGAAAATACAACATAAGGGAATTTGCCAACAACCTGGCTCCCAAGAGAATAAAAGAATAATAAATATGATTACGGAAGGAGGAATGAATCTACCGTCCCAAATCCCCCGTACCATCGCCGCCGTACGCGCCGTGCTGCATCCACCTGCAAACCTGAAATTGTTTTGTGTGGGGGGTGAGCAAAAAACCACGTGCTCACCATAATATCAAAACATCACACTCATAGCCGTCTAGAAAATGCTAACCATCCCGTGTGCATGCATCTATCCTAGGTCAAGCTACCGTCTCCCATGGCACCCCCGCTAACCCGAGACACCCAACAATAACCTCACAACTGATCTCGAAACTACTCAAGAGTCGTAAAACAGCACAGATCATAAGATATATCTACCACTCGTATAAATGCATGTCGAACCAACACATATATACATACACATATATATATATACATAAAGTCCCGTAAACAGCTAATCCTAGCACCTGGTGTATAAAAGCACCCAGTCGAATACACACTCTCGTCTAGGGATACAACCAGAACTAACTATCTATTATACCATACACTGAGCACGCCACCCAAGATTCTTAGGAGGTAAGATCACTCACTAGGACTACCAGATGGGAAAACCATAATCATGTCCACAAAATAAATTCATAATTCTTACACATCACCTCTATTAGATCATACCTGGAGAGTCTCACTCTCACAATTTCTATCATCAATACAGTCCAATGGTATCCTCAATACAAGTTCTTTTTGTTTACAATGATTCGTGAACTAATCCATTCATCCCAAAGAAATACACAAGGAAATATATTATCACCACACTGGATTCGGTAACCAACCGAACTATCTCTAACTCACACTGCCTATTGAGGCACTAAAAAGGGGTACAAATCAACAAGATCACCTCTAACTCATACCGCCTATCGAGGCGCAAGAAAGGGTTACTGGAGTCATTTAGTCCCAAACAGATGCCATGGCCCTCGGGTTTTTAAAGAAAAATGTTGAACCCCAAAGGATTCAACCGGTTTTTAAGAAAAAGTTAGGGCCCGGTCAAATCATATTTGGTTCCAATGCCTCCTAACCCAACCAAACACTAGGAATCGCACTATGTGCGCTTAACTTAATCTCACTTCTCTTACCCGAGAAGATCCACAAACAAACACAAATGATCATATTTCTTACCTTAAGGAATGAAACCTCAGAAACACATGTTCGGGTTAAAACCCAAGAAACTATAACACAGGGAAAATAACTACTAGAGTTCAACCAAATATCACCTCAAAGTCACATTCAAACTTATTTCGAAACAGGTTCTAAGACCTTCAACTTAATATAGGAATTTATAAACAAATCCTCAAAGGTTACCAAACCAACACCAGGATTCAAGTGTTCCTCAGAACAACTAGGAGAGATCTGAAACCATCAATCTCTAAAAACATATCTAAATCTCCGAACTGACCTCGAGTCTTACCCAACCTTTAACCTGAACAACTCTCTCCACTACCAAAGTGGTCTAATAATCATCCAGTGATAACCCTAATCTCCAATCACAAAGGCCTATTGTGGCCAAAGGCACAATCACAACCAAGTCTCAATATACAGCTAACCAACTCAACTCAACTCCAACCCAAGGGGAAAACAATTATTTATCTAAACCCGAAAGACTCACTTGAACCAATGACACACGAACGAGACATGAAACCATACATAATGCAATATAAATGCTCAACGTGAATAAAATATGTATAACATGTCTCAACAGTGAGTCAAAATCAATATAATAATATTTTCAAATGACAAATATGTCTCAAAATCCGTTTTACACAACCAATTCACCATATATAAACATTTTCATTTTTCTTTAAAAATAAGCTTTAATATTCAACTATAACAGCAAATCACTTTAATTTATCTTAAGATCATCCGATTTCTCAATTTCCCAACACTAATAAATTTTTATAAACTCACATGCCTTTACTTCAATTCTCAGTAATTAATTTCAAACTATTCCACCTCAAAGACAATTAAAGTCGCAATTTAACTTAATCATAATTCACGGGAAAAATAAACTAGAAGGGGAACTAAAGCTATGTCTACATTTTATCGTTCCTCGTCCTCGTGAATTCCCCTATTTTATTTTCAATTTCGATAAAATATAAAGAGCAGGGGATAATTTATTCGTCAGCTCTACATCCCTCAACATCCACTATGTCCGTACTGTATCTCAATTTCAATCACATAGTTCTACACAATCCTACTTTAAGTCCAGGGGTACTAGACCACCTATTTTAATCCTAATTAAGTAGGATTTAATTCTTAAAAATATCCAGGGAATTAATTTATTTTGCTTCCCCAAGGAATTTCTATTCCCGATCTCATTTATTCAACTATGGATATTTTGTGAATTTTATAAAATCCTTAAATTCTATTTATCACTTAGGAATTTAATTACATGCTTTTATTATCCATAAACATACAACGGGGCAACTTAGCATTTTCTACGTACTATTAGTGAGTGCTAGATAAACATATATATATATATATTTAAATATATATAAATCCCCACCTCATTTAATCTCTTATAATCAGTCCCGCTTTAACCGACAGTGCCGTCCGGAAATAAGCTCGCCGAACAAAGTTGCGCTAATCCATTTTCGAATACGGAAAAATATCCGCCTCGTCAACCTAATTAATATACCCGAAGCTCATTAATTATGGATAAGTAATTTTGAATAAATCTAAAGAATATCAACCGAAAATTCTTACCGAAAATCTGAAATTCCCGGCAAACCGCTCAACGGTTTCGCACCAAATTCTGATATAATGTACACGGTACCGAGGCCGAGCTATCCTCCGAAAATCAGCCCAAACATAGCCCAACTCGCCACTGAGTCAGCCCGACTCAGTCCGACTCGCTACTGTTCATCGTCACTACCAACGAGCTGCTCCACTGCTGGCCGTCACTACCAGCTCTGGCGAGCTCGCTGCTGCACGCCGCTTCTGCCTCCAGCTCGCCGTTACTCCGGCGAGCTAACCCGCACCTGGGTCGCCATGTCCGGCGACCCCATCTTCTAACCAGGTCGTGCCTGGTGCGCGACCTCCATGCTCACGACTGCACCGCCAGTCCGGCCGCCAAGACTCTGCGTCGCCACCTGGATCGCCTTGTTCGGCGACCCCCAGGTCACCAGATCGTGCGGCTCCACTGTGCCGCAGCCAGCCACCGCCGCACTGCTCCCCTGCCAAGCTGTCGCTTGTGAGCGACTCCCTCTTTCCCGTTCTCCATTCACAACCTTCTCTCTCTCTCTCAATCGGCCATTAGAGCATGAGGGAGAAGCTGTTTGTAGAGGAATACTCAGACTAACATCCGTCTAAAAGAAAAGGGTATGTGATGGATACAGATAACTCTAGATACATCTAGATACACGTGCACATACATATATAACTAAATTATAAAAATAACCCTCATACTAACTATAAATTACGTAATAACCCCAAAACAATATATATGTATATAATTACAATTATATATATATATACATAATAAATCTCGAAATAATATAACACGTGCCCGAAAATATAAACGAACCGCCCAAATAAATAATATAGCTAAAATAAATAATCTAGGGTATGAAACCCATATATATATATAATCATAATCAAATTCATATAAATAAAATAAGTCCCGTAAAATATACCGGGGACACTGAAATAATTCCATGTGAGCCCATCAAATTCACCGGACTCCGAATAAATAATATAGGCCCAAATAAAAACTCCAGGGCACGAAAATAATCCACCAATTAAATCACTAATCGCCTAGCGATTTATACTACACGATCCCATAACTCTACAGATAGTTAGTCAATAATAACAGTCAAATTAAATATTTCAGTACGAGACTCAACTATCGAATCATCGGAGTCGTCACTAATCCAAACAACTAAGGCACGTAACTTATTCGAACAGTAATCAAATAAAACCACTTCAACCCAAATTAATCCACTAACACGTATCACATACATACAAGCATGAAAAACGAACAAGGTAATACAAATACCCGTAAACACGTAAGTCAAACAACTAAGGCACCTAATGCCACATCAATACGCCGAATATCAACAAACAAAGCACGTATCTACTAACATAAACAAAACGAGCGAAAGGACTATCAATACTCCTAAGCACGTCAGCTAAACAAGGCACGTACTAACCCCATAACCAGGGGAAACAAAACGTCGAACCCCTAAAGCACTAACTACCGAACTCGAATCATTGAGTCGAAGCCCTAAACGTCGGTCAACTAAACGTGTCGTCTTCCAGTCGAAGTACTAAACGTCGAGCGTCTAAACGAATCCATATAATTAGCACTAAGGCCCACGTAAACCTCTAGCCACGTCCGAAATACAAAACATCAGTTCAAGAAACGTAACCACGAAAGAAATCCCACGAAGTCACCGAAGAGACAGTTACAGAGTCGCGTCATCGAATACAGAACTCACGTCAACGTTTAACTAGGTCTGAAACACTACCGTCACGTCAAGTCACGTAATAACCACAGAAGTCCATGAAGAGAGATCGCAACGTCGTCCTGTCGAGTGTAGACGTAAACGCGAAAAATTTACTCATAAAATACATAGAGTAACCATGACGTCATGAACAAGTGACGTCATCACCGAAAATAAATCGGGAATAATTCAGAAAAAAAAAAAAATGAAACGGGGTGTTACACTATTACATGACCGCGTCGTGTTTGTTGATCTTCCTTGTTAAAACTAAAAGAGAGAAAAATCAATTGGGAAGAATCGGAACGATAAATCTACATTCCTTTATGAGCTTAAATAGAAGGGTTAGAGAATGATCTCATTGACCCTTAAAGTAGGGTGTGTGGTTGTGTGTGTACAATGGGTTGTGTTGAGTCACATTGCATTCATGTTGCATTTATGTGATTCTATTTGACACGTTGATCATGATATTATTGCATGTGATGTCGGAGCATTTTGATTATGAATATTGATTAATAAATTCATATTTTTAATAATGCTCAAGTGAAAGTGGATAATGTGAAAATATTATTACATGTAGTAATTGCTAAAGTATAATGAAATGTAAATTCTTATACTTGTGATTATGTACTTTTATGCACTTGGAGGGTTAAGTATATTGGTGTAGTGACCTCTTTGGATAGTTGAGGTTAGTGATGGACTATAGAGTCGATTTTGAGTTGTGACCTTGGAAAAGACAGGTGATAGTTTTGTGATCGTGGTTCCTTGTGTGGTAATGAACCGTTGATGTTTCTTTCACACTTTGAGGAATGTATCATCTATCGTACTTTTAAGGCTTTGAGTTGGTTAGACGAGGTTATGATTGAACCTATCTGGAGGTGTGGTAATGGTCTTTTGGTTTTGTTAGTAATCTAGCGAGTGGTATCTCATGTGAATTTGAGGTTTGAATGAATCAGAAGAGGTATTAATTGAAACTATTTAGTTCCGTGGTATCAGCCACTAGTTTTTCCTTTTTATAATCTTAAGAGGTTTAAGTGATTTTATTAAGTACTCGAGGTACTGTAGTTTTGCAGCCTTGTTTCTCGTTATTAGTTCATTCTCATAAGCATTTATTTTACTATCCTTTGTATACTAGTATGTGATTTTTGACTTATATGTCATTCCTTGAGCTGACGGTTACAGCGTGGTGCCGAACATCTTCCTCGTGCTGTCATTTGATTTTGTGGAGTTGGAAACCGATGGTTGTGTTCTGTGAGTCCAATGCATTGTTGTTCCTTCTTGTTCTCTTGGACATTATAGGAATCCTTGGCGTTGTAGTCACTCTTATCGGGTTGTCTTTCGAAAACGACATTTTTCTAGTTTTGAAAACAATCTCATTCGAATTTAAAAAGGAAAAACCCATTTTTACGTAACCCCGTAGCCACGACATGTTTTTTATACTTTTAAAAAGTGATCTTAGGATCTTCTTTAAAAAGATTTTTAACTTCCAAAGGTCGGTGATGGCGAATGACGGAGACCAGGGGCAATACGGTCATTTTCACTATGTGCATTCTTAAAAGAAAAACCTATTTTTATAATTCTCGAGATTCCGAGACTTCTTTCTCAAGACCTCGACCTATATAGTTTTGAAACGCATTTTCTTGTTCACCTTTGCTTCCGATCATTTCTAAGTCTTGGGTATGAGGTTTGTTGTTGTTTAGTGCAAACATATAGTGTTGTATTTCCCATCTTCTTGGTTACTTTATGTCACCACCTAGGTGATTTGAGTTTTTACACATGTTAGAGGCATGGATGCCTAATGGATTGGTTCAAGTTTTAAAACCTGTTTCTTAAAACTTTTGAATCCCTGGGATTCATCTTTTTATGACTTTCACTCTCGGCCATTCACTTTTGGTTTCTTTTGTCCAGGTGTTTTCCCTAAACACTTGTGGTGTTTTTAATGTTGACATTGGTGTCTCGGTTATCCGTTGGTTTAGCATTGGGACATCTTTTCCCTTGCTTTGTTCTTGACCCATATGTCGTAGTCCATGAGAGTAGTGTGCATGTACTCTCCGTGTTTTTATTAGGTTAGCTTTCATGATGTATAGTGAGAGTGTTTATGATTTCTTGATCATATTGTTGATAGTATTATGAGATTCATATGGTGATATGATTGAGATGATTCAGTCCTTGAGATGTAAATTTTCTCTAGGAATGAGATGATGGTTCTTATATATATATATATATGCTTAAATTGATGATAATTATGTTAGTATGTAAGGACGCGAGTGTTATCCATTATGTGTTATCCGGGAGTGGGTTATGAGCCTTCCTTGGTATTATTTATGGATTCTTTCTCTTGTGGATATTAGAGGTGAGTGTGATTTTCCCTATTTGGACCTTCTGGTTAGTGTTGTGAGCGCTTGATGAATTGTTAGATTGGACCTGGGTGTGGTGTATTTACTGTATATTTCTAAGAGTAGTGTAGACTATTGGAGTTGGTACATGGAGTACGAGTCTTAGTAGTAAATTATGGGACTCATGTTGTGTACATATATATATATATATCCCCTATATACTTATGTTCGGTAGTAAATGAATGCGTGCCTTTTGTTTTCGTGGCTGGGGTTTATTGTGGGCTATGCATCTTGCTGGATGGTTTAACATTACCTAAACAGTTAGAGAATATGGTAGTTAGGATTTCATTTTTCCCACTGAGCATTTTAGCTCATGGGGGTTTTATACCCCTAGTATTCCATGCCAGTTTATAGGAAATGTTTCGGCTACAGACGGTATGTTTTGCAGCGGCATCTTTCTTTTGTTTTTCTTATTACAGGTTTTGGAGTTGTGCAGGGTGATGCGATTACGGTTACAAGGCGATTGGATTGGGGAAGTTAGTTATCTACTGTATTCTATATCATTTAGTTTCTTTACCTATGTTATATGGGATGGCCATGTATTTCTCTTGGGAGCAAGTCTGTTAGCATATCCCTATTGGTGTATCTTTTGTTTCTGTAAGAACATTTATAGTATTATTTGTGTTTAACATGATCTAGAAAATAACCATATTGAGTAAATTGTCATCTTGAGAGTTTTGTATAATTGAAATCGAGTACTTAGTATGTTCGTTTCTATCTCGAGAAAGAAGTCAAGGAGTGTGTCAAAGCAAATAAGGCTATCGGAGGGCAAAAACATCATTTCTAGACATCGTCACTTCACCGGAGGGCAAAAATGTCATTTCCAGACATCATGACTTCAACCAAAAGCATCAGGAGTTCAAGATGAACAGTCTAGTTCAAATACAAAAAAATTGCAAAAGATGCAACATACCTACGTTGTCAAAGACTGAAATAGGACAAATTGGCTTTGACCTATGTTGTGGCTTTAGAGCTGGGAAGGGACCCTATGCCCTAGACCTACACCCAAGCATAGGTCCCAATGCTTGGTCACGTGATCACTTGTTATGCAGGATGTGTTTCGGGGTGCTTTCAAATTTTTCCAGTTTGGTCCCTACTTCGAGTTTTTAAGTGATCGACGACTTCAGACCTCTATGTATTGACATATACACATATTTACATAAGATTTTAGAGGATTTATCAAGGTATTGTGATATTACGTAAGAGGGCAAGGTTAGGGTTTTCTATGACTTGGTCAATAAATACCAAGGTTCTATAAGAGAGGACGTGGCGTCTTTAAGAAATCTCGACAGTATTCTAGTATTCATATTCTTCTATAGAGATATAGATATATATATAGAAAATATCATTGAGTGATTAGAGATATACAAGTTTTCTCTTATTTTTGGACGTTTTCAAACGTGCTTTTACATCGAAGATTTCTATGAACGATTGAATGGTATAGTTATTGAAAAATTCACACACTCTTTATTGCAATGAGGTTGCTTTGATCCGTCTAAGTACGGAGCGATTTGAGGATTTCAGACCGTGAGTAGAGAAAGGCAAATCAGGTGTGACTTGTGAGTCTTTCATAGTGTCTGGCGGAGCATGCGTGCTTCGTGAAGTACGAGTGATTCAAAGGTTTCAGACTGCAAGTATAGGAAGGCATATTAGGAGTGATTGTAAGTCTAAAACTCTCATAGAGTCTGTAATTATTGATTCATAGTGCATCGGTACTTGAGTGTAACAGTGGTTTTTTCTTTGGAATGTTTCCTTGGTTTTTCCACGTATAATTCTTTGTGTCGTCTCTTACTTTATTTTTTACACTATGTTGATGTTTACTTGATATTGCTCGATAGATCTATTTTTTGAATTAAATTGAAAACCCTTTTCACCCACCTTTAGGCTGTTTTCACTATCATCTAGGTAATTTTAATTGGTATCAGAGCGCGGTTGCCCCTTTTTAGGTTAATTACCTAGGGTTGGATTCTGTACTTAGACGATGGAGATGCCTCATGAAGGAGGTTCCATATTTAGATCCCATTTGTTTGATGGATTGAATTACAGATATTGGAAAGCGAGAATGAAAGCATTTTAAAAATCTTTAGATGAGAGGGTGTGGAATGCTGTTAAAGTAGAATATTCACCTCATACTGTGAAAGACGACGTGACCAATGAATCAACACCAAAATTGTCAAGCGAGTGCATTACTGCCAAGACGAATAGCGCGAATTGGAACTCGAAGGCATTGAATGCATTATACAATGCTATAACTTTGAGTAAGTTCAAGAGGATTGGTACATGCGTAATTGCCAAGGAAGCTTGGGACATTCTCCCAATCACTCATGAAGGAACGTCGAAGGTGAAACAATTAAAGCTTCAAATTTTGAATTCTCAATTGGAACAGCTGAAGAGGGAGGAAGATGAGGTCTTCATAGACTTTGAGGCTAGGTTAACTGATATTGTAACAGGTTGTCATAACCTAGGTGAGCTTATTCATGAGACTACCATAGTAAAGAGAATTCTTAGGTCTCTTCCTGAATGTTTTTTATCGAGGGTCACTTTCATCTCAGAGGTCATGAGTCTTAAAGAAATTAAGGTTAAAGAATTGGATGGAAATTTAAAATCTTATGAGATGGAGATGTTCAAAAATCCCCTTCAAAAGGCTAGTGGCACAAAAGAGAAGAGCATAGCTTTCAAAACCACTAGGGAGGATCGTATTTAACTTGATGAAGAAAGTGAGTTGAGTTTGAATGATTTTGCCGTGTTTGCTAAGAGGTTTAACAAATTTGTTAGGGCTAAACAGAATGGCCAGGGATAAAAAATTGGGGATATGTTGGGTGAGTCTAGAAGTAGAAATAAGACTCAAATTAGGAAGGATAAGTCTGATCCTAAAAAGAAGAAACCCAAATGTTTTGAATGTCAAGGATACGGTCATATAGCTGCAGAGTGTGCAAACACTCTGAATAAATCTAAAGGATTAGCTATTGGTTAGGATGATGACTCTGACAATGGATCAGCTAGTGATGTAACAAAATCAGAAATAGGTGATGATTCTGAGAATTTCACTGTGTTTGCGGTACAAAGCAAGGAGGTTAACGAAGTTGCTTCAAGTTTGGCGATGTCTGAAGAGGAAGGTTCTGAGAGTGATGAATATTGTGATGAAACACTTCAAGAGTCTTATAATAAATTACTTGATAATACCACAGAACTTCACAAGAATCACATAAAATTGTTGACTAAAAGTCTTAACATGGACAAAGAATTGCATTATTTGAAAGACGAATTAGCTAATAGTTCTCAAACTCTAAATCTTCTGCAGACCCAAAAGGCTAAGTTGATTGAGGATTTGAATAAGTCTAAACTTAAAAAAACTGAGGCTTTAAAGTTAGTAGATGGTCTTAGTAATGAATTGGTTGAGAAATCTACTAAGATTGAAAATTTGGAAAAAGACCTGAAAGATGCTAACTCAACTATTCAGAAGTGGTATAGTGAAACTCTTAAGCTTAATCATATATTGAGTGTAGGAAAGTCTGCAGGAAATATAAAGGGACTAGGTTTTGTTGGAGTATTGCAAAATTCGAATGTTGCTAGAAAAACCACCTTTGTAAAAGCCTCCCAAGTAGCATCGAGTTCTTCAAAAGGAAATTCATATTGGAATCCTAGGACTCAATCCTATATAAAAATACCTATTGAAAAAAAGTCTTTTCTTACCCCTAGATATCATAGGAAGTCAACTGATGGAGTCCGGAGGTTTGTTCCTATTTGTCAACACCGTGGTGTTAGTGGTCACATTCGACCAAGGTGTTTGAAGTTGAGATGGAAGACTCTGCAATCGGTAAATGAACAAAGAGTTCAACATGGAGATCGTGTTCAAGATCAAATTCTTCGTATACTAAATGAAGAAATGAAGAATTTGTCAAGATTGGCAAAAGGAGCTTCGAAGAAGAAGAAGGCTTGGGTGAGAAAAAGTGAGGTACAATGTCTTGTAGTTCATACTGCACTTAAAGCCCGCAAGTCTACTTATTGGTATTTGGATAGTGGATGTTAAAGGCATATGACTAGAGATAAGTCATTGTTTGGATTTCTCGAGGAATGTCATGGTGGGATAGTCACGTTTGGTGATGGAGAGAAGTCAAAGGGTCTAGACAAAGGTACCATTATGGTTTCTGGTTTACCTAAACTAGAAGATGTGCTTTATGTAGAGGGTCTTAAAGTAAATTTATTGAGCATAAGTCAGATATGGGATAGTAATCAAAATGTCACTTTTTCTCTTGATAAGTGTTTGATCATTGACTCTTTTGGGAATTGCGTAATGGAAGGTATGCATTCAACTGATAATTGCTATTGCATTGTTCCTAATTTTGAATGTTTATGCAATAGAGTTAAACTTGATGAAGTTGAAATCTGGCATCAGCGAATAGGACATGTTAATTTTCGTGAATTAACAAAAATTACTAAGAGTGAAATTGTTAAGGGAGTCCCTAAGCTTGGTTATGCAAAAAGAGTTGTGTGTGGATCATGTCAGAAGGGTAAACAAATCAGATGTCAGCACAAAAAGATAAATGTCATTGATACTTCTAGACCTTTAGAGTTGTTGCATATTGATTTAATTGGTCTCACTAGGACCATAAGCAAAGGAGGAAAGAAGTATATTTTTGTCATGATGGATGTTTATTTGAGATTTACATGGGTTGGATTTCTAAGTGAAAAGTCTGAAGCTCCTGAAAGTTTTAAGAGAATTTGTTTAAAAATTCAGACGGAGAAGAATTGTTCCATTTCTAAAGTAAGGAGTGATCATGGAATGGAGTTTAAAAATTCAGAAATTGAAGTGTTATGTGAAGAAAGAGGTATAAAACATGAATTTTCAGCACTTAAATCTCCTCAACAAAATGGAGTAGTTGAGAGGAAGAATAGGGTTACTCAGGAAATGGCCAATGTTATGTTATAGGGTAGGAATGTTCTTAGGTATTTTTGGGCCGAGGTGGTGAACACAGTGTGTTACACCTCGAACATAATTTATCTTAGGCCTGACACCTTAAAAACTCCTTATGAACTGTGGAATGGCAAGAAACCCAATGTAAATATTTCAAAGTGTTTGGAGCAAAATGTTATATTATTAGAGATCGTGAATCTATTAGAAAGTTTGAGTCTAAGAGTGATGAAGGAATATTTTTGGGTTATTCATTGACTAGTCTAGCATATAGGGTTTTTAACCTTAGAACTCAAACAATGATGAAATTTGCCAATGTAGTCGTTGATGACTCATGTATTGATGAGTCCCCAACGTCTGCTGAAGAGGAAGATGGTGAGTCATTATTTATATTGGATAATGATTCTTCTGAGGTTGAAAAAGAGGACAATGTGGTTAGTAATGATACTTCAAGTCCTACAGAATCACATGATTCAATTGATGATGTTTAACAAACACCGTCTAAGGAACCATCTGCAAGGGTAACGTTATACCATCCTTTGGATAATGTTATAGGATCTGTTGATCATATGATGGTGACACGGAGAAAGGCTAGGAATGAGGTTTCGTATGCATGCTATACATCTTCTTTGGATCCTAAAAATGTTAAAGAAGCTCTTCAAGATAGTGAGTGGATAAATGTTATGCAAGAAGAACTTTAGCAGTTTGTTAAGAATGACGTATGGTATCATGTGCTTAGATCGAAAGAGATAAATGTGATTGGTACCAAGTGGATTTTCAAGAATAAAAAGGATGAAAATGGTACAATGGTTAGGAATAAGGCTAGGCTTATTGCTCAAGGTTATACTCAGATGGAGGGTATTGATTTCTATGAGACTTTCACTCTAGTAGCTAGGCTTGAATCTATTCGGATTTTGTTTGTTATCACTTCTCATCTTGGATTCAAGTTGTATCAAATGGATGTGTAGAGTGCATTTTTGAATGCTATTCTTCATGAGGAAGTATATGTCGAGCAACCCAAAGGATTCGAAGATCCTTATTGTTCAGGTAATGTTTATAGGCGTTGTATGGGCTAAAGCAAGCTCCTAGAGCCTAGCATGAAAGGTTGACTGACTACCTGTTGGGAACATGTTTTACTCGAGGGGGAGTGGACAAAACACTGTTTATTCAAAAAATTGAGAGTGATACAGTTGTTCCTTAAATTTATGTTGATGATATTGTGTTTGGATCGACTTCTGATAAGTTTGCTCATTATTTTGTAGATCAAATGAAACATGAATTTAAGATGAGCATGATTGGTGAATTGAATTTCTTCTTAGGGCTTCAAGTTAGGTAATTAAATGATGGGTTTCTTAAACTCGTTATGCCTTGGAATTGGTGAAGAAGTTTGGTTTGGAAAAGGCTATGGATGCTCGCACTCCTCTGAGTAGTAGTGTTAAGCTTAGCTTAGATAGTAAAGGCAAAGATTTCAATCTTACACTTTACACTTTATAGGAGTATGATTAGGAGTTTGTTATACCTGATATAGCGTTTAGTATTGGTTTTTGTGCACGTTACCAGGCAAGTGTTAAGGAATTTCATATTACTGCTGTGAAAAGGATTATCAAGTATGTTAAAGGGACAATGAATTACGGACTGTGGTATCCATCAGGTACTAATACTGATATCGTATCTTTCTCTGATGTTGAAGGGGCCGGTAATGTTGATGATAGAAAAAGTACCAATGGAGGGTGTTTTTATGTTAGAAATTGCTTAGTTGCTTGGCATAGCAACAAGAAAATTTGTGTTTCCCTGCTAAGGATGCTCGCACTCCTATGAGTAAAATTGAGGCTGAGTATATAACAGTTGGTAATTGTTGTACTCAGGTTTTGTGGATGCGTCAAATGTTGCAGGATTATGGTTTTTTCTCAAGGTACAATGACTGTGTTTTGTGATAACACGAGTGCAATAAATATTTCTAAAAATCATTTTCAACACTCTAGAACAAAACATATAGATATAAGACATCATTTCATTCGTGATATTGTTGAAGATTGTATAGTGTCTCTAGAGTTCATATCCACAGATTCTCAGTTAGCATATATCTTTACAAAATCATTAGATTTTCAAAAGCATGTTAGTCTTAGGAAATATATTGGTATGCTTTCTGTAGAATAGATATCCTCTTATCTATCATTCTAGGAGCACATTGCATTATTTTCCTAGAATTGATAAGTAATCATGCATTTGTATTATTTTTATTCATGTATGCATTTTATTTTGAAATAAATGACAATAAATTTTGAGATTGTTGAGCTTGGCCAGAGTACAAAAGTTGTCATATTTTACTTTATTTTCACATTTACTTGTCTCATTATGCATATGTGAAGTATAGGTATCAGACTGAACTAAGATTTTTGGATGATCACTTGGCATGATTCTTTTGTTACAAAACTTTAATCGTAGGTGCTAGTTACTTCGGTGATGATTATAATGCATGTTGAATATGTTATTTTTTTTTAACCCGAAGTGGTATGAAGGATCATGAGCTATGCTAGATTGGTCTATGCATGAAATAGTTTTTGCATGTGTATGATTGTTGTGATGTTGAAACAAATGAGATGTTTGTGTAATCGGGCCTCTTGCCTCAGTAAGCATTGAGTGTTTGTGTAAAAAAGGGAGAAGACTAATGAGCATAAATTCCATGAAAGGAGCTCGGGCCCAGTTGGTAGGGACTAAAAAGGGATATGGTGAAAAAAGTTGAAAAGATGAGAAGGAGGAAATTGCGTGACAAAGAGAAAATATCTTTTATTTTTGCCTTCTAGATTAGTTCTTGGATTGAATTATCATCACGGTTGCTGGGGAGATTATCAACTTTAGTATGTATTGTTTTTATCTTACCTTAGTGCTTGCACATGAGAATTTTCATATATATATATATTTGTAAAACTTGACTTGTGCATTCTTAAGTTTACAAGGTATGTGTACTGATGTTTTTCTATACCATGTGAATAATGGATGAGTTAAATCTCAGAATATTATGTGTTAATGATATTTTCTGAAAAACAAAAATATTTTGTTTTTATTCATGACATTTTGTGTTTATGCATTAGTAGTAGGGTTATGCATAGTAGAGATTTCCGTTACCCTGAGAATTTTAATATGATCTGATAAGAGTTCTATATCTTGGTATTTTTCATTGATTACTTCCTTGCATCTCTCTACATTGTTGCTATGGCATATACTCTCTTTGCTTGACATTTCAGTGACAAAAAGGGGGAGAAGTATTAAGTGAGGGGGAGTGATATTGCTTAGCTAAGATTGTTTGATTGATTCAAAAGGAGAAGTATTTAGAAAAAGGGAGTTTATTTTCAGGGGGAGAATGATGATCATTATGTGTGCATTGTTGTTATGATTTTCTGATGATCATTATGTTGGTTTATATCTATTTTTCACACTTGCGTTTAATGGTTTGTTCAGTGTTGTGGTTATAGGATTGGTCATCATGAAAGCAAGGTGACATTTTATATCTGTGTTTGTCGGTGTATGTTCATAGGTATAGATGTTATGTTCTTATTTGTGAGGCTATATTGTAAAAACATGGTTTTGTCTCCGAAATGAAAAAGGGGGAGATTGTAAGAACATCTATAGTATTATTTGTGTTTGGCATGTTCTAGACAGTAACCATGTTCAGTAAATTGTCATGTTGAGAGTTTTGCATATTTAAAATCGAGTTCTTAGTATGTTCGTTTCTATCTCGAGAAAGAAGTCAAGGAGTGTGTCATAGCAAAGAAGGCTACCGGAGGGCAAAATCTTCATTTCTAGACATTGTCACTTCATCGAAGGGCAAAAATGTCATTTCCAGACATCATGACTTCAACCAAAAGCATCGGGAGTTCGAGATGACCAATCTTGTTCAAATATGAAAAAATTGCAAAAGATGCAACATACCTACGTTGTCAAAGGTGAAACAGGATAAATTGGCTCAGACCTACACTGTGGTTTTAGAGCTGGGAAGGGACCCTACACCCTAGACCTACGCCCAAGCGTAGGTCCCAAGCTTAGGTTCTAATGCTTGGTCACGTGATCACTTGTTATGCACGATGTGTTTCGGGGTGCTTTCGGATGTTTCAAGTTTGGTTCCTACTTCGAGGTTTTAAGTGATCGACGACTTCAGACCTCTATGTATTGACGTATACACATATTACATAAGATTTTAGAGGATTTATCAAGGTATTGTGAAATTACGTAAGAGGGTAAGGTTAGGGTTTTCTATGACTTCATCTATAAATACCAAGGTTCTATAAGAGAGGAGGTGGCGTCTTTAAGAAATCTCGGCAGTATTCTATCGTTCATATTCTTCTATAGAGATATAGATATAGAGATAGAAAATATCATTAAGTGATTAGAGATATACAAGTTTTCTCTTATTTTTGGAGAACTTAAATTGTGATGATACATCGACGATTTCTATACGCGATTGAATGATATAGTTGCAGAAATATTTACACATTATTTGTTGCAATGAGGTTGCTTTAATCCATCTGAGTACGGAGCGATTCGAGGATTTCAAACCGCGAGTAGAGAAAGACAAATCAGGCATGATTTGTGAGTCTCTCATAGTGTCTGGCGGAACAAGCGTGCTTCGTGAAATATAAGTGATTCAAGGGTTTCAGACCGCGAGTATAGGAAGGCATATCAGGAGTGATGGTAAGTTTAAAAATCTCATAGAGTCTGTAATTATTGATTCATAGTGCATCAGTACCTGAGTGTACCTGTGATTTTTTCCTTGGAATGTTTCCTTGGTTTTTCCACACATAATTCTGTGTCGTCTCTTGCTTTATTGTTTGCCTATATTTATGTTTTCTTGATATTGCTCGATAGATCTATTTTTGGAATTACATTGAAAATTAGGGTTGTGACTAATTAAAATTGAATTTCCTCTAAATAATCTTAATTGATCATAAAATCGTCAAAAAGCCTATTCACCCCCCCCTCTAGGTTGTTTTCACTATAATCTAGGCAATTTCAGTATCTTGTATTTATTATTTCAGGATGTCATTGTATCTCTTCGGCAAACCCATGTTTCTTTCTGTATTCTTATTAGATTATTGTTGCTCTGTTGATTATAGAGGGTTGTGTAGGGGTAGCGATGTTTTCTTTCCCCTACCTCGGCCCTAGTAGTATTGACGAATGTTGGGCTGTGAGCCATTGATATTATAACACTTGTTATTGGTAGGTTATTTTGTTGAGTTTGTGTTTTCGGAATGTTCCTTTTACAAACGGAACTTTGCCAGATTTTCGTTGGATTCCGCTGTTGTGTTTCTACCATTCAACTAGGTATGTAATAAATCATTTTTATCATTATTCCATACATTTTGTTGTTATTGGTATTCTTAGTCGGTCGCTTTATGTATAGATCACACCCAAGAGTCCTCGGATGTCCTGGTTTTGGAGTCTTTTGATTTTAGGGGCGTGACAAGCATGACCTAGAGTGGGTTGTACCACTCGGACTACCGAGATTGAGGCGATGAGAGTTTCTCTACTGGGCTAGTAAGCTCAACCCTGACTTTATATATTTTTCAGGTGATGATTCTGTTGGGAGAGTTCTGTAGTCTCTTCATGGATGTGTGGTATTTGTCAGCCCTTTTGTGCATCGGTGGGAGATTATATTACTTTTGTAGAGCATTAGTGTCATATAAATGTATACACATGCTTTTCTTTTGTAAACTTATGAACGACTGATTAAATACTTATCCTTTTCCGGATAGCATGTTAGCCGGATAACTTGCATGTTAACGTATTGTCCCTTGGAGCGCTATACGCACAGATTTTATTATTTTGGTGCACTTCAGTGTTGAAGTGGTAAAACTATTTCATTTTGTGAAAAACTATGACATGTATCGCCTTAAGGCTTTTGAATATTAATCTACGAATGCTTCGTTTAATGTTGTGTAACTATTAACTTGATTATTAATAGTTACACTAAAAATTATAGTCAACTACATTAGGGGCTATAGCAACAAAGTCCATGCGTGTAGTTTAAAAAATGCGTAGTTTCCGTCTCGTGCCTCTGAATTGAGCCTCGTTTGTTTCAATGGCTTGTCCTATGTCCAAATTCTTGAGATAAAATTTGAAATCATTTATTTTCACTTCAAATAACTGTTTTACCCTTGGTGAAAGTGGGTTACTTCAACTTTCTGTTTTGGTCGACGTTGTCCAATATCGTTTTCCAAAATTCATATCTCTCGCCTCGCGGCTTCTATTTAGGTTCCATTTGTTCATAAGGCTTGTGTTAGGTCCAAACTTTGTAGTTGTACTTGGAAATTAACATTTTAACCCTGAAATGAACATTTTACCATTGGGTAAACATGGGGTGTTAGAATGATCGTTTTAGAGTGTTGTTTGAGTCGTTTCATTTCCTTTTTGATCCCGAGTGATCTCTTTGACATCTTTGGGACGTGAAATGACTATTTTACCCTTGAACAGGTATTTGACGACTATATTATATTTTATTTTATTCTTTTCACTTCCGCATTCACTCCCTTAGCTCTGAGGCTCGGGTTTCTGAGTCCTAGGAAATTTGGGGTGTGATAGAGGGAAACCCTGCACTTCACCCTTTTTCATAATTTCACAACAAACCAAGCAAAACCCTAATATATGGTGTATATAATGTATATAGCATGTACATCAAGGTGTAAAGTGGCAGTTACATCAAGAGAAATAAAATCGGGGTTAAAATCGAGATTTCACATTTTAACTCGCACCCTAACTACGGACGGCCCGTAGTTTCCCTACACTTGGCATGTAAGCCAAGGTAACGCGTGGTGCGTCGGCCCAATTTGGTGGTCCGTAGATAACGCGTCAAAATAGTATTTTCTAGCCACTTTTACCTACTAGGTTCGTAGATGGTGGGTTGCATTTTTCATGGAAACCACTTTTCTTGAGAATAACACCGTTTGAAGACTCTCGACTCCGTTGGAATGTTTTTTAAAGTTTCGGTTTTTAAAATTGTCGTTTACACCCTCCAGAATGCATTTTTCCCTTAAACTTGCTCCTTCTTCATTTCCCTTTTATTTTTCACATTCTTTAAGCTAGATTTGAATTTGACGAAGCCTGATGATGCCTTTACATGACCATTTCTATTTTAATAAACCTACCCGACTTCACAATTCACTGAACATGGTTATTGTCTCAACATGCCATTAATAAAAAAATACTAATAAATGTTCTTACAATTATGCTTGGTTTGTGAAATTATGTAGACAATAGTGAAAATAGCCTTGAGGGGAGGGGGTAAATAGGCTTTTGTCAATTTTATGATCAATTAAAATTATTTACCGAAAATTCAATTTTAATTAGTCACAAACCTTAATTTTCAATTTAATTCCAAAAACAGATCTACCGAGCAATATTAAGCAAAACATCAATATAGTGAAGAAAATAAGGCAAGAGACGACACAGAGAATTAGACGTGGAAAAACCATGGAAACGTTCCAAGGAAAAAACCATGGGTACACTCAGGTATCGATGCACTATGAATCAACAAGTACAAACTCTATGAAATTTTTAGACTTACAATCACTCATGATATGCCTTCCTCTACTCACGGTCTGAAACCCTTGAATCACTCGTACTTCACGAAGCACGCTTGCTCCGCCAGACAGTATGAGAGACTTACAAATCCCGCCTGATTTTCCTTTCTCTACCTGCGGTCTAAAATCCTTGAATTGCTTCGTACTCGGACGAATCAAAATAACCTTGTTGCAATAAATAATGTGTGAATTTTTCAGTATCTATACCATTGAATCGTGCATAAAAATCATCGATGTAGAAGCACGATTGAGGATGTCCAAAAACAAGAGAGAACTTATATATCTCTAATCACTTAATGATATTTTCTCTATAGAAGAATATGAACGATAAAATACTGCAGAGATCTCTCAAAGATGTCGTCTACTCTCTTGTAGAACCTTGGTATTTATAGACCAAGTCATAGAAAACCCTAACCTTGCCCTCTTATGTAATTTCACAATACCATGATAAATCCTCTAAACTCGGATGTAAATATTTGTATACGTCAATACATAGAGGTTTGAAGTCATCGATTACTTAATAACTCGAAGTAGGGACCAAACTGGAAATATCCGAAAGCTACCCGAAACAAATCCTGCATCACAAGTTATCACGTGACAAAGCATTGGGACCTACACTTGGGTGTAGGTCTAGGGCATAGGGTTCCCTCCCAGCTTCAAAACCACAACGTAGGTCAGAGCCACTTTGTCATGTTTCAGCCTCTGACAACGTAGGTCAGAGCCACTTTGTCCTGTTTCAGCCTCTGACAACGTAGGTATGTTATATCTTTTTTAGTTTTTTCATATTTGAGCTAGAATGGTCATCTCGAACTCTCGATTCTTTTTGTTGAAGTCATAATGTCTGGAAATGACATTTTTGCCCTCCGGTGAAGTGACTATGTTTCGAAAAGTTGATTCTATCCTCCGGTAGCTTTCTTTGCTTTGACACATTATTTGACTTCTTTCTCGAGATAGAAACGAACATACTAATAACTCAAATATACAAAGCTCTCAACGTGACAATTCACTCAACATGGTTATTGTCGAGAACATGCCAAACACAAATATTACTATAAATCTTCTTACAATCTCCCCATTGGCATTTCTGAGACAAAACCATATTTTTACAATATAGCCTTAAAAATAACAACATAACTTCTATACCTATGAACACACACCGACAAACATAGATATAAATTGTCACCTTGCTTTCTTGATGGTCCACCAATCCTATAACCAAACACTGAATAAACCATTAAACACAAATGTGGAAAACATATATAAAATGATCATAAGAAAATCATAACAACAATGCACACATAATGATCATCATTTCCCCCCCTGAAAATAAACTCCCCCTTTCTAAATACTTCTCCTTGTGAATCAATCAAACAATCTTAGCCAAACAATATCACTCCCCCTCACTTAATACTTCTCCTCCTTTTTGTCACTGAAATGTCAAGCAAATAGACTATATGCCATAGCAACAATGTAGAGAGATGCAAGGAAGTACTCTATGAAAAACACCAAGATAAATCACTCTTATCAGATCATATTCAAATTCTCAGGGTAATAAAAATCTTTACTATGCATGACCGTACTACTAATGCATGAATGCAAAATGTCATGAATAAAAATAAAACAAAATATTTTTGTTTTTAGAAATCTGTGAGCAAGGCAATAGAGACCCTAAAGCCAATCATTAACATATCATATTACCAGATTTAACTAGACCATTATACACATGGTATAGAAACAAATCAGCACATATACCTTGTAAACTGAAGAATGCACAGGTCAAGTTTTACAAATAGATATATATGAAAATTCTCAAGTGCAAACACTAATGATAAGTGTCAAATATTATATATTTAAACCCCTTAATTTACATTTTTTAGTTCTATAGTGATATCTTTTATTCAAGTTTTACGATATTTTTTGTATTTATCTTATTTTCTAGGTCTTCATGAAAAATTCAATCAATTCCATGCAAATTGGGTCATCAACTATGCATGAAATATATTCATCCTGACCACCCTTTACTTAAATGCCTATAAATAATTCTGTGTTTTGATTCTAGAAATGGCATTGGTACCATTGGAAATTTGATTCAGAGACCTTTAATTTGAGCACAAGAATGACCTTATTTCGATTTGAAATGAAGGCGTTATGGCAGTTGCAAGTCAGCTTCAAAACTGCAGAATTGTGCAGAAATCAATGCGGGTTCGGGTTTACCAAAGGGTGATGTGAATTTTACATTTTCTTGAAGATTTACCACATTCATCAGATTATGATTTTACAAGAGTAAATCTGATCCATGTCAAGAAACAAAGGCACATGGAAGAAACAAAGGCACATGTGAAAAGAAGATAATGGGGTGGAAAGTAATGAATATTCAAACAAAAAGAAATCCAATTTATCTTTTCTAGTTGTCATTTGATTCCATATTTTCCCTATAAATAGAGGTAGTCTTTCATTTGTAAGGGAGGAGGAATAGGAGTGAAGAGAAACATATAGTGATTTATATATTTGTAATGGAATAGTAATTCTCTAGCTAAGGCTAGGGAATGAATTTAAAATGAAGAACCAAGTGTTTGCAAATCCAAGTAGTTAATGCTTCAAGGTTAGTATTATTCATAATATATGAATCTAATAATTTTTATTCAATGATTCTTTGCCTCTTTATGCCATGTATATTGAGTTCTTTGAATCAATGAATACACTTAGGTAATTACATCTAAGATTCATTATGCCATACAATGATATAAGTAATGCTCAACCCACTTTATGTGGTGTTCTTGATTTTTTATGATCTTACATAGGGATAATGAATACTTTGAATGTAATTACATCTTTATAGTTCACAATTCTTATGATTCATATATAATTAATAATACTACTTATTTAATGGGATTTACTAGATCATTAGTATGTTTATTATTATTGCTAATATAGGCATGATTTGTAGAGTTGCTTCATTAGCGACCACTTTCTTGCCATAGCATTTATAATGATTCTATTAGTTAACTTATATAATTCATTTAGTATGTTAATTATTTATTGCTTATAGGCATGATTTGGAGAGTTGCGTTGTTAGTATGGATTATCCTACCAAGCGACCCCTTTCTTGCCATGCAAATATAATTAACATATGATGATTGTATTGGTTAATTTTTATTACTTATTTGGATATGTGGTACACTTGGTTTCGACATTGTAAAGGAATTCCCAATGCCTTAGTATTTAATTTAATTCAAGAAAACAACCAAAATCAATCAATCAAATCAATTCAAGGATAAAAATAAAATTCATTTTTCATACATCTTTCCGACTCTCCCTGAGGTTCGACACTTGGACTCACCAAGACTATATTATAACTTGACTGCCTATACTTGGGTATTGTAACGTGGAACACATTTCTAGACACGTCAGGTTTTTGGCGCCGCTGCCGGGGAGACGGCGAAAGAAGAAATTTCAGTTTTGTAATAAATTTATTTTCTTTTATTTTTTTCATTTTGTTTATGATTGTTTGGACACGAAATTCCGTAGGACGTGTTGAAAGAAATCTTGTAGTGGGTACATCTTTTTGTAATCCTTTGTATTCAGGATCATCGTGTTCAATGGAGGACGATCAAAGTGTGCATGGAGATAATGAAGAACATCAAATCCCAAGAGGAGTGGAAGTTCCTCCCGGTCGTCATGTCCGAACTATGATGGATTATCTCCAACCACCGCGAAGCACTGCACCATCATGTATTATTCTTCCTCTTCATGCCAATACTTTTTCCTTCAAGCCAGGTATGATTCAATTATTACCTAGCTTTCATGGTATGGAATCTGAAAACCCTTATCTTCATCTAAAAGAATTCGAAGAGGTACGTTCTACTTTCCGAGATCGGGGGACTACTGAAGAAGTTGTAAGGCTTAAATTGTTTCCCTTTTCTTTAAAAGACAAAGGAAAAATTTGGTTAAATGCACAAAGGCCTCGCTCCATTAGATCATGGCAAGACTTACAAGCGGAATTTTTGAAAATGTTTTTTCCAGTTCATAGAACCAATTCTTTGAGACGACAAATTTCAAACTTTTCTCCCAAAAATAATGAAACTTTTTATGAATGTTGGGAGCGTTTCAAAGAACTTTTAAATGCTTGTCCACATCATGGGTATGAGAATTGGAGTATAGTGAGTTTCTTTTATGAATCTCTACCGGCTCATATGCGCCAATTTGTCGAAACCATGTGTAATGGAGACTTTTTAATCAAAGATCCCGAGGAAGCCTTTTTGTTTTTTGACCAAATAGCCGAAAGTGCCCAAACTTGGGACACTTGTCATCTTGATGAAAGAACTAAACTTCCGGGAAGGGGTGGAATTTATCATTTAAAAAGTGATGATGATTTAGGAGCAAGAGTAATGCATTTAACTAAGAAATTGGAAGCCTTAGAGTCCAAAAATGTGAATGGGGTTAATGCAATAGGAGAAGTAGTGTGTGGAAATTTTTTTTTTTTTTTTTTGAATGGTAAGAAAATGAAATAAATAAACGGAGGCAAAAAGCCTTACAAGGAGCTTAGGGGCATCCCCCTGAAAGATATGTGAAAACCATATTTCCACCAAAAGAAAAATAAGCAACGACAACCTAATTGTCTAAGCATAAACATAAGAAAGAAGAATGGAATAAGAAAAGAATAGCACAAAATCCACATCCAATCTGATCTCTTATAGCAGCTAAACTCCTCATGACCAAAAGGCCAAACATTTCCACCCATTTTAACAGGAAACTGCAGCCGAAAATTACACCAAGTTAAATTGCACCAGGAAGTGACCAAGGGCATCCCATTATAGCAATACTCCAAATTCATCAGCAAGCATTGAAGAACCAGCAACACACTGCAAATACTACACCAGCAAATAGAACAATTCGAGGATATACAATCCTGATTATACTCCAGCTGCATCAGTAGGTGCTTTTGCATCAGCAAACACTTACTGCACCAGGAAGTGACCAAGAGCATTCCATTATAGCAAGACTCCAAATTCATCAGCAAGCATTGAAGAACCAGCAACACACTGTAAATACTACACCAGTAAATAGAACAATTCGAGGAGATACATTCGTGATTATACTCCAGCTGCGTCAACAGGTACTGTTGCATCAGCAACCACTTACTGCACCAGCAAAGGCATTGAAACACCATATTCCTGAATCTTTTTGCATAAAGCAGCTCCTGGGCAGTTACCGAAGCAAAACTTCGCCAACATATCCTCTTAGAGTGAGCTTGATACCTACCACAATAAATAGCATGACAGATATAAACTTGCCCAACACAAAAACCAAGCCAGAAATTCCTCAACATTTTAGCAGCAAACAGTTGGACGTGATGCATAAAACAGTCTAACCAACAAGACGAATTCCACTTTAAAGCAGCAAAGAATTTGGAAGTGACCATGAATGCACAAGAGAGATATTAGGACGAGAACTTGGGAAGTTAGACAAAGGGAAAAGAGAATTCCTCACATTAGCAAGAATCTTCTTAGGAATAGACTCCATAGAGCTATAATCATTCGAATAAATTCTTCTACACCTCTCAGCCCAAACTTCATAAACTGCAGAGGAAAAAGCAATGCGATTCAACAATGAGACTAGGGAATTATCATGTAAATGAGCAACCATCCACTGAAATAAATTGTCCCAATTCCCATCAGGCCAGCTTACAAGGCCTTGCTGAATAATAGACTTCCACAGCCTAGAAGTAAAACTACAAGAGAAGAAAAGATGGTCCCTATCCTCCTGACCAAGCCCACAGAAAATACAAGTAGCTTGTTGAACTAATCCAATAGAAAGAAGAAAATATAAAGTGGGTAATCTGTCAAAGTTAACAATCCATAAGTGAAAAGAATGTTTAGGGATACAGTGTTTGAACCAAACCACTCTCTTCCATAACACTTTATCATAATGAATTCTCAAGTGATCCCAAGCAGAATGAATAGAGAACTTTCCATTGGAAGGAAGCCAAACTAACTTATCTTTCATAGATAAATTAGGCACAAGATCAGGAGTAAAACCAGCCTTGAAGTCTAACCAAAATTGAGAATTTAAAGTAGGGAAGTGCCAACCTCTAGAACTGATTAATCTGCTAATTGAAGCATTAGAGCCAATACCTGAACTTCTAATAACATTAAGAGGGCAGATAGTATAAAGAGGGCCAAAAGGGTGCCAGTTGTCAAACCACAATCCCTGCATTTAAGGGAGTCCTTAATGCTCCGGTCGAAGTCAATGCTTTCAATACTTTCAAAAAACCACATAATTCTCCTTACTCTGAGACTTACAATAGAGAATGGCGGAATCACCCCAACTTTAGTTGGAGTAATTCTAATTTTCAACAAAGTCAACCCCAACCAAGGCCACAAGCTCCTTATGTTCCACCTCCAAAAAGAGAGTTGGAAGATATTCTTGCACAATTCATTCAAAAAAATGATCAAAAGTTTGACCAAATTGTGCAGTGTACCAACCAATTCATGCAACACATGCAAAAGACTGACCGAGCCATTGATGATATAAGGTCTCACATATCAAAATTAACCCCCATGCTTTCACCTCAAGAAAAAGGTAAATTTCCTGCCCAACCTCTTCCTAATCCACAAGGCCAATTTATGGTCCAAAGTGGAGAACCTTCCCAAGTCAACATGGAACATGCCAAGTCAATCTCTATCTTAAGAAGTGGAAAGGTGGTTGATAAAACTATTTCAAAGGCCCAAAAACCCGAGGAATTGGAACCTTCAAAAGAAGCTGAGAAAAAGAGCGAGAATGAGCAAGAAAATGAGGAAATTGAAAAGATCAAAAATAGTGTCACTGTTCCATTCCCACAAAGATTAAATCAATCTTTGTCGGCAAGTTCCAATGCTGAAATTCTTGAAGTCTTTAAGCAAGTAAAAGTCAACATTCCATTGCTTGATGCTATCAAGCAAATCACTTCTTATGCGAAATTTTTAAAAGACATGTGCACAACGAAGAGGAAGATGAATGTAAGAAAAAAGGCTTTTATGACTGAACAAGTAAGTTCCATTTTACAAAACAAGAGACCTTTAAAATTCAAAGATCCTGGTTGTCCCACAATCTCTTGTATCATCGGGAATTGTCATATAAAAAGAGCGTTGCTTGATCTTGGAGCAAGTGTAAACTTACTTCCATTTTCGGTATATGAAAAATTGGGTTTGGGGGAACTTAAGGCAACTAATGTGACATTACAACTAGCCGACCGTTCGGTGAAAGTCCCTAGAGGAGTTGTGGAAGATGTTCTTGTTCAGGTGGATAAATTTTATTTTCCTGTGGATTTCATTGTGCTCGACACCGAACCAGTGTCCAACCCTTCGAGTCAAATTCCAGTGATTTTGGGAAGACCATTTCTTGCAACCTCAAATGCTGTCATCAATTGCAAAAATGGAATTGTGAAATTAACTTTTGGGAATATGACTCTTGAACTTAATGTTTTCTCCTTAAGTAATCAACATAAGGAGTATAATGAGGAAGAAGTCGAGGGGGTTAACTTCATTGAAACAGTTGTGGAAGAATATTTTGAAAAGTCTTTTGTATTAAATCCATTAAAAAAATGTTTAAATGAATCTAATACTTATTTACACAACATTGACTTATTACTTGATGATCCAGAGGAACAGAATATTGCAATGGGGATACACATGGTACATGAAGATATTGTCATCACAAGAGAAGACCAAAACTTAGAACTCAAGCCATTACCGAGTGACTTGAAGTATGCCTTTTTGGGAAGCAACAATACTTACCCCGTGGTAATTTCATCCAAACTCGATAGTAAGCAAGAGGTAAGATTGATTAAAATTCTTGAAAAATATAAAAAGGCAATTGGGTGGACTTTAGCCGACCTCCAAGGTATAAACCCTTTGGTTTGTACACACAAAATTTATCTCAAGGAAGAGGCTAAAGCAACAAGGCAACCTCAAAGAATATTAAATGCACAGTTGCAAGAGGTTGTAAGAAATGAAGTTTTAAAATTACTTGATGCAAAAATCATCTACCCAATCTCAGATAGTAAATGGGTAAGTCCTATGCAAGTAGTACCTAAGAAATCTGGATTAACTGTAGTAAGAAATGAGCATAATGAACTTATACCCCAAAGAGTCACTTCAGGGTGGCGAATGTGCATTGACTATAGGAAACTAAATTCTGTGACCCGGAAATATCATTTTCCCTTGCCATTCCTAGATCAAATACTTGAAAGGGTAGCAGGTCATAGTTTTTACTGTTTCTTAGATGGCTACTCGGGGTATAATCAAATTGAAATTGATTTAGAGGATCAAGAAATGACCACTTTCACATGTCCTTTTGGAACATTTGCATATAGAAGAATGCCCTTTGGTTTGTGCAATGCACCAGCCACTTTTCAAAGGTGTATGCTTAGCATTTTTAGTGACATGGTGGAACGTGATCTTGAAATTTTTATAGATGATTTAACTGTTTATGGATCCTCATTTGATAAATGTCTTACAAATCTTGAGAAAGTCTTGTGCAGGTGCATGGAGAAGAATTTAGTACTCAATTGGGAGAAATGTCACTTCATGCTGACACGTGGAATTGTGTTGGGTCATATTATATCATTAGAAGGAATTGAGGTAGACAAAGCCAAAATTGATGTCATTACCAAATTGCCAATTCCAAAAATGGTAAAAGACATCCGATCCTTTCTTGGGCATGCTAGTTTCTATAGGAGGTTTATTAAGCATTTTAGTCTTATTGCAAAACCCTTATGCAACCTTCTAGCCAAAGATACACCATTTGAGTGGAATGAAAAATGTGATAAAGCCTTTGTCAAACTCAAAGAAATGCTCACTACTACACCCATTATGCAATCACCAGATTGGAGCCTACCATTTGAACTAATGTGTGATGCCAGTGACTATGCTGTGGGGGCGGTACTTGGCCAAAGAAAGGAAAAGAAACCATGTGTTATATATTATGCAAGTAGAAAGCTCAATGATGCTCAAATGAACTACACCACCACAGAAAAAGAGCTTCTTGCTATAGTATTTGCACTTGACAAATTCAGGTCATACCTAATTGGTTCCCCAATTGTTGTTTTCACCGATTATGCTGCACTTAAGTATCTTCTTACAAAGAAAGATTCTAAGCCAAGACTGTTAAGATGGATCCTTCTACTTCAAGAATTCAACATCCACATCAAAGACAAAAATGGAATATAAAATGTGGTGGCAGACCATTTGTCCCGCCTTACTTTTAATGAATCTTTAGAACCCTGTCCTATTAAAGATTCATTTCCAGATGAGAATTTATTTTCTGTTTCATCTTTACCTTGGTATGCTGATATTGTGAATTATCATGTTCAGGTAAGATGCCAATATTATGGTGTGCTCAAGATCGGAGGCGATTTGTCCAAGAAGCTAAAAGGTTCTACTGGGATGAACCATACCTTTACAAGTATGACGCCGATCAAATCATTCGACGATGCATCCCAGATGAACAAATTGAAAGTGTGATGTCTTTTTGTCATAATGAGGCTTGTGGAGGTCATTTTTCTTCAAAGAAAACAACCGCAAAAATTCTTCAATGCGGACTTTATTGGCCTTCCATTTTCAGAGACACCCACAACTTTTGCAAAGCCTGCCCAAGATGTCAAATGCTAGGGGGAATTACAAGACGGAACATGATGCCATTGAACCCAATCTTAATCCTTGAGATATTTGACTGTTGGGGCATCGATTTCATGGGACCATTCCCATCCTCATCTGGTAATTTGTATATTTTACTTGCAGTTGATTATGTTTCAAAATGGGTGGAGGCTAAAGCTTGCAAGGATAATACTCACAAAACTATCGTGAAATTCTTAAAAGAAAATATCCTTGCAAGGTTTGGCATTCCCAAAGCAATCATTAGTGATAGAGGGTTGCACTTTTGCAATCGTACAATTGAGAAACTCATGCAAAAATATGGTGTTACACACAAAGTTTCGACCTCCTACCATCCTCAAACAAATGGGCAAGCCGAATTGGCTAATAGGGAGATAAAACAAATTTTAGAAAAAACGGTAAATCCAAATCGTAAAGATTGGTCATTACGTTTAAATGATGCACTTAGGGCTTACCGTATTGCTTTTAAAACCAATCTTGGAATGTCTCCCTATCGGCTAGTTTATAGTAAGAGTTGTCATTTGCCTGTAGAATTAGAACATAAATCTTTTTGGGCAGCTAAAATAATGAACTTTGATTTTGTTAAGGCAGGTGAAAATCGAAAATTGCAACTCGAAGAACTGGAGGAATTAAGGAGGGATGCATATGACAATGCCAAGATATATAAGGAAAGGGCGAAAGCATTTCATGAGAAAAAGATTTTGAGAAAATATTTTGAAATTGGGCAAAAAGTTCTTGTATATGATTCTCGTTTACATCTTTTTCCCGGAAAACTAAAATCAAAATGGAAAGGTTCCTTTTTAATCAAACATGTGTATCCATATGGCACCTTGGATGTGGAGGATCCAAGTAATGGCTTTGTTTTTAAAGTTAACGGACAACGATTGAAGTCATTCTTTGAAATTCCAACTCTGGAAGAATCCATGTCTTTAGAAGACCCAACCTATGTGTAAAAACATTGGTTGTTCTTTAGAGTGTGTGTATATTTATTGTTTTGTTTTGCAGATTTGTTTCCTCTCATCACAGAATTGGTAAGATTTCAACCTTACATTCTCTTTATACATTGAGGACAATGTCCGTTTCAAGTTTGGGGGTAAGGTGATTATATTTTGTTTTTATTTTGTTTATATTTTGTTTTATTATTTTGGATTATATTTAGTTTTTATTTTGTTTTCAATTTTTTCAATTTGCGATGTTTAAAAAAAAAAAAAAAAAAAACAAATTGAAAATTTTATTAAGTTCTTCATTCGAAATATGTGCTTGAGGTCAAGTATAAGTTAATTTGTGAACATGTTATGACTAGGAAGATAGTTGTATACAATTACCCCACTCATGAGTATGTAATAGTTTGATTAAATTAATTTTTAAGATGTGGTCCACATGGGTGAATAGATGAGTGAAATTGAAACCGAGAAATATAGTTTTGACCTATAAGCACTTGCACATATTCTCTATGGGATGATTAATTGATTTTTGACTATGTAGTTGAAAAAATAGTTTTGTTTCAATGATAAGGGGAAAAATCTAAAAAAAAAAAAAATGAAAATGCAAAAAGTAGTTTTTCGATCTGAGTAACCGGCCATTGGTATCACCAATATCATTGTTCGCGTAAAAAGGGGAGAAAACTAATGAGCATAAATCCCATGGAAGAAGCTAGGGCCCAGTTGGTTGGGATTAAAAAAATCCTCGCTGGAAAGTCCGGAGACTTAGAAAGACAAAAAGGGATAAAAATGCAAAAGTGATATTGAAGTTGTGTCATGGCAAAACTTGATCAATGAATTAGAAGAAGGGAGATTAGTCTACTATAGAGAATGTTCACAAAAACACGGAAAACTATGTGGATCGACTGTAGAAATTAGCAAGTTTATTTCACCACTGTGGGGACTATTCTTTTAAATTTAATTCATGAAAACTTTTATATATGAGTGAGTGAGGATAATTTGTATGCATTTTATTCTTACGACATCATAGCCTTACAAGATTACTGAGTATTTGATTTCATGAGCATACAAGAATGAAGAATAATAAAAAACAATATATGGAAAAAAAAAAAAAAAACAAACAATGTTTGTGGGTAGCATTTCTGTTAAACCCTCACGAGACTTCACTCGTCCTACTAGGGATGCCTAGGGGTTCAAAAGACTTATCAATTTTAATTTTACTCTTTTTAATTTATGTTGGTATTACTAGGGACTAGTAATATGTAAGTTTGGGGGTGTTGATAAGTGTCAAATATTATATATTTAAACCCCTTAATTTACATCTTTTAGTTCTATGGTGATATCTTTTATTGAAGTTTTATGATATTTTTTGTATTTATCTTATTTTCTAGGTCTTCATGAAAAATTCAATCAATTCCATGCAAATTGGGTCATCAACTATGCATGAAATATATTCATCCTGACCACCCTTTACTTAAATGCCTATAAATAATTCTGTGTTTTGATTCTGGAAATGGCATTGGTACCATTGGAATGTTGATTCAGAGACCTTCAATTTGAGCACAAGAATGACCTTATTTCGATTTGAAATGAAGGCGTTATGGCAGTTGCAAGTCAGCTTCAAAACTGCAGAATTGTGCAGAAATCAATGCGGGTTCGGGTTTACCAAAGGGTGATGTGAATTTTACATTTTCTTGAAGATTTACCACATTCATCAGATTATGATTTTACAAGAGTAAATCTGATCCATGTCAAGAAACAAAGGCACATGGAAGAAACAAAGGCACATGTGAAAAGAAGACAATGGGGTGGAAAGTAATGAATATTCAAACAAAAAGAAATCCAATTTCTCTTTTCTAGTTGTCATTTGATTCCATATTTTCCCTATAAATAGAGGTAGTCTTTCATTTGTAAGGGAGGAGGAATAGGAGTGAAGAGAAACATATAGTGATTTATATATTTGTAATGGAAGAGTAATTCTCTAGCTAAGGCTAGGGAATGAATTTAAAATGAAGAACCAAGTGTTTGCATATCCAAGTAGTTAATGCTTCAAGGTTAGTATTATTCATAATATATGAATCTAATAATTTTTATTCAATGATTCTTTGCCTCTTTATGCCATGTATATTGAGTTCTTTGAATCAATGAATACACTTAGGTAATTACATCTAAGATTCATTATGCCATACAATGATATAAGTAATGCTCTACCCACTTTATGTGGTGTTCTTGATTTCTTATGATCTTACATTGGTATAATGAATACTTTGAATGTAATTACATCTTTATAGTTCACGATTCTTATGATTCATATATAATTAATAATACTACTTATTTAATGGGATTTACTAGATCATTAGTATGTTTATTATTATTGCTAATATAGGCATGATTTGTAGAGTTCCTTCATTAGCGACCACTTTCTTGCCATAGAATTTATAATGAACATATAATGATTCTATTAGTTAACTTATATAATTCATTTAGTATGTTAATTATTTATTGCTTATAGGCAAGATTTGGAGAGTTGCGTTGTTAGTATGGATTATCCTACCAAGCGACCCCTTTCTTGCCATGCAAATATAATTAACATATGATGATTGTATTGGTTAAATTTTATTACTTATTTGGATATGTGGTACACTTGGTTTCGACATTGTAAAGGAATTCCCAATGCCTTAGTATTTAATTTAATTCAAGAAAACAACCAAAATCAATCAATCAAATCAATTCAACGACAAAAATAAAATTCATTTTTCATACATCTTTCCGACTCTCCCTGAGGTTCGACACTTGGACTCACCAAGACTATATTATAACTTGACTACCTATACTTGGGTATTGTAACGTGGAACACATTTCTAGACACGTCAACTACGATAAGATGAAAACAATACATACTAAAGCTGATAATCTCCCCACCAACCGTGATGATAATTCAATCCAAAATCCAAACTAAAAAGGCATAAACTAAAAGATACTTTCTCTTTGTTACACAATTTCCTCATTCTCATATTTTCAACTTTTTCACCATATCCTTTTTTGTCTTTCTAAGCTCCGGACTTTCCAGCGAGGAATTTTAGTCCTGACCAACTGGGCCTGAGCTTCTTCCATGGGATTTATGCTCATTAGTATTCTCCCATTTTTACGCAAACACTCAATTCTTACTAAGGCAAGAGGCCCGGTTACTCAGATTGAAGAACTACTTTTTGCATTTTTAATATTTTAAAAATCTCAATTTTTTTAACATTACCACAATATTCATACACATGCAAAATAATATTTCATGCATAGACCAATCTAGCATAACTTATGAACCTTCATACCACTTCGGGTTAAATAAAAAAATTAACAGATTTTGCAAGCATTATAATCATCACCGAAGTAACTAGCACCTAAGATTAAAGTTTTGTAACATAAAATAATCATGCCAAGTGATCATCCAAAAATCTTAGGTCAGTCTGATACCTCCACTTCACATATGCATAATGAGACAAGTAAATGTGAAAATAGAGTAAAATATGACAACTTTTGTACACTTAGCCAAGCTCAACATGCTAAATTTTTTTTTTTGTTTTTTAATTTTTATGGAATTTTTGTCATAAGGATGCATGCATGAATAATCCTAATAGTAACAAAACATGATGCATGCATAATAATAAAATAACAAAACAAAAAATAAATAAACATGTAAATAAAACAAAATGCATGATAATGTATCAATTCTAGGAAAAAATATAATACAAGATATTCCTAGAATGATACATATGAAGACATCTATCCTAATGATAATATGCCACAAGATATTCCTAGATATATACTCAAAACCTTTCTCAGAATTAGAGTCACGTGCTAGACATGCAGTATGAGCAACCAAACAATGCAATTAATCTTTTCTAACCAACATTTATTTAATTTTCGGTGCTCTATTTGCTAGCCTAGTCAACCTGTTCACCTCTTCACTCAACACCCGAATTTTACTTTCAACATTTAGTCTTTTCTGAATTCTATGCTTCCGCTCAAATTTTAAAGTTTCTCCTCTTAACTTTGAACAAACGGGTCAAATGTGACCTTTCATTCCACAGTGATGAGAGACTGAATAAACCTTTGAAAAACATTATTTAAACCCTTATTGACTCTAGAGGTGAAATGAGGCTTACTCTCAACATGTTTTCTGACATAAGATCGAGCATTAAGATTCCTATCAGACTTACCTTAAGAAGAACTAGATGCTACTTGGGAAGCTTTAACAAAGATTGTTTTGGAAATAGGGTCAGAATCAGTCATTCCTTTGAACCCCAACCCCTTAGTATTTCCTGCTGACTTTCCTACATTCAATATGTGATCAAGCTTATTAGTTCCACTAAATCATCTATGAATAGTTGAGTTAGGATCGTTCAATTAGTTTTCCAAACTCTCAATCCTTGTAGATTTCTCACTCAATTTCAATATTAGAGTTTCTAATTCCTCATTGAGACCGTCTACCTTCTTCAAAGCCTGAGTCCTTTCTTGTTCAGACTTGGTCAATTCTTCTCTTAATGACTGTCTCTCCTTACCAACATTGTTGTATTGAACCAAAAAGTTTGACTACACTTTGCTAACCTGCATTGAATTTTCATACAATTTATTGTATACATCTTCATATGAATCCCCACGATCTTCATTATCCTTAGAGTCATCATCATTATACATTTCCCAACTTGTAACAACTTCATCGACTTCCTTACTTTGTATAGCAAACACGATGAAATTCTCAATCTCATCTCCTACCTCTGAATCCGTCGAATCACTAGCTGATCCATCACTCCAAGTAATAGCTAAACCTTTTTTTTTTGACTTATTAGCACACTCAACAACTATATGACCGAACTCTTGACACTCAAAACATTGAGGTTTCTTCTTCTTATGAACAAACTCATCATTACTATTTTGGATTTTTCTATTTTTAGAATCATGTGATTTATCTCCAAAATTTTGTTCTTTAATCAATTCTTGACCATAAGAAGATTTTAAAAACTTATGAAATTCCTTCATGACCATGTCAAACTAACTTGGTTTACTCTCACCCTATTCATCTGACTCACTAAGACCATCCTTAGTGATTTTCAAAGCTATGTCCTTCACTTTTGTGCTGCTTGACTTTTTAGAGGATTGAGCACATTTCTCCATCTCATAAGATTTCAAATTACCAGCCACCTCTCGAAGTTTCATTTCCTTGAAACTCATGATTTCAGATATGACGGTAACCTTAAACCGAAAATTGTCGGGCAAAGACCTAAGGATTTTTTTCACAATGGTCGCCTCAAAAATAGGCTCTTCTAGATTGTGACAACTAGTTACTATGTCAGTTAACCTAGCCTCAAAATTAGCAAAAACTTCATCCTCCTCCATCCTAAGCTTTTCAAAATTTGAATTTTGAATTTGAATTTTTGACTATTTAACTTTTGAAGTTCTCTCATGAGTTACTTGGAGAATATCCCAAGTTTCTTTTGCAATATCACATGTGGCTATTCTTTTAAACTCACTCTCAGTCACCGCATTATACAACGCATTCAAAGCTTTTGAATTCCAACTAGCACTATTTATTTTAGCAGTAGTCCACTCACTCGATGGTTTTACCCTAGATTCATTTGTAACAACATCTTTCACAGTGGGCGGTGAATATCCTACCTCTATAGCCAGCCAAGCTCTCTCATCTAGTGATTTAAAAATGCTCTCATTCTTGTTTTTCAATATGTGTAATTTGAGCCATCAAACCAAGGGGACCTAGATATGGACCCTCATTTACGAGGCATCTCCATCGTCTAAGTACAAAATCTAACCCTAGGTAATTAACCTAAAAAGGGGCAACCACGCTCTGATACCAATTTAAATTACCTAGACGATAGTGAAAACAGCCTAGAAGGGGGGTGAATAGGCTTTTGTCAATTTTATGCTCAATTAAAACTATTTAGCGGAAATTCAACTTTAATTAGTCGCAAACCTTAATTTTAAATTTAATTCCAAAAACAGAATTATTGAGCAATATTAGGAAAACATCAATGTAGTGCAAAAAATAAGGCAAAAGATGACACGGAGAATTATACGTGGAAAAATCAAGGAAACGTTCCAAGGAAAAAACCAAGGATACACTCAGGTACCGATGGACTATGAATCAACAAGTACAGACTCTATGAGAGTTTTAGACTTACAATCACTCATGATATGCCTTCCTTTACTCGCGGTCTGAAACCCTTGAATCACTCATACTTACCGAAGCACACTTGCTCCGCCAGACACTATTAGAGACTCACAAATCACGTCTGATTTTCCATTCTCTACTTGTGGTCTGAAATCCTTGAATCGCTCCGTACTCGGACGGATCAAAAAAACCTCGTTGCAATAAACAGTGTGTGAATGTTTCAGCATCTATACATTCAATCGTGCAAAGAAATCGTTGATGTAGAAGCATGATTGAGGACGTCCAAAAATAAGAGAGAACTTATATATCTCTAATCTCTCAATGATATTTTTTTATCTATATATCAATATGTCTATAGAAGAATATGAATGATAGATTACTGCAGAGATCATGTGTGGGTGTTTTTGTTTCGGATCATCGCAACAACTAGCCAGGAGGTGTTCACGCCTACGAAACTAATAAGCCAAAAATGTGCTACTTGTTTGGGAGTCGTAAAAGAGGCTCATATTTGTGACCTTTGGGTCCAGGGGCACGGAGTTGCATTTTGGGCTCTTGTGAAACCACCTTCATTGTAGAAGTGATAAAGAGAAAATTCACTTGGGAATAGTCGGTATAGTACTCTACATTACTTGATGAGCTTGTATCCTCAAAAGTAAATGGCCAAAGTATGTATCCGTTAACCTGTGTTGGACGCCGTGTGTATCATGGGGTATGTTGAGTCATTGTACATTTAGAATATCATATGAGTGATTATGATTTTGGTTTTGAAGCATGCTATGTTTGAATGACTATAATGTGAGCATGTTGGGGAAAAATTGCTTTTTAGGTTCGATGGGGTTCCGGATTGGCATGAGAGCCATGTGGGACAAGAGACCGACCTAGGGTTAGTGGCATGAACCTTGGTTGGGTTGAACGACTCGGACTACCGCGATTGAGGCGATGACACATCCTCTACTGGGCTAGTGAGTTCACCCCACGACTTATATATTTTTCAGGTGATGTTCCCTTTATGGGAGGTCCGTAGTCTCTCGGTAAAGATACGGTGTCGATTTCTTTCTTTTGTGCATGAGGACACGAACTACTTATTTTTTAGAGCATTAGTGTAACTCACATGTATACCTATGTTCATTTTCTTGTGAACATGTAAACGAATGATATATACTCATCTTTTTCTAGCTAGCGTGTTAGTTGGGTTACTTACATGGATATATATCCCTTGGAGCGTTATTCGCGTGGACTTTATTATTTTAGTGCACTTCGATACCAGAAATGTAAAGACTATTTCATTTTGTTGAAAATAATAGCATGTATTGCCTTAGGGTATTTGAATGTTAATCTACGAATCCCTTCATTTAGTGACGTGTTGTGAATTCTCGTAATTAATTAGAATATTAGGAGTTTTGCCAAAAATGGCATTTTTCTAGGTTTTCAAACAAACCCTTTTCGTTTTGAATGGAAAAATCCGTTTTCGCCTACTCCTATAACCCCGACTAAAAATTTGTGTTTTAAAATGATTTGAAGTTGTTCGAAAAGAATTGGAGATTTTAAAGTCGGTGTACTACTAAAATCGGAGACCGGGGCAAGACGGAGAATTTTATGAAACCCTAATGGGTGTTTTTGTTCAAAGTTTATGTTGTGTTGGACAGACTTGGAATCATAGGATAAAGGTAAAATGATCATTTTATAGAATGGATATAGGTATGGAAGTATATTAGTTGAGGATTCAATCACATTTGGGGTCATTTTTTGAGGTTTCAAATTAAATCAGTCGACTGATGAAATCTTTGTCTTTCTAGCCATTTTCTTTGAGGCTTGGAATTAGATCGGTCGACTAATGGGAAGCCATCATCCGACTGATGAAAATCTGAGTTCTCCCATTGCTTCGAATTAAAGCAGCCGGTTGATGGAGAGCCATCAGTCGACTGATGTGCACAGGAAGCCGACTTCTGTACATGGGAATTCTACTGATGTCCACGGCCAGCCGACTCATAAAATTGGTAGGTCCCTCTTTCAGCCCCGTTTCGACCCCCGTTCACTATTTCGGTCATCTCTTGAGCTACAGGTGTCGATGGAGCTGTTCTTTAACTTTTTAGAAAACCGACTTAAAGATCTTGATTTTAGTCTTTTGAATCGCTTCATTACAGTCATTTTTAAGGGCGTAATGGTCGGTTGAATATGACGGTATGTTTTTAACCTTTACACTTCGCGATGCACGGTTTTCAAAATGTTGTGGTTTCCACCTTGTACCTTCGAATTTGGTTCCGTTTGTTCCTATGACTTGTTCTAGGTCATAAATTTGTCATTATACATTGAAATTAGTATTTCACCCTGAAATGACCATTTTACCCTTGTGTGAACATGGGGTGTTTAAATAGTCTATTTAAGGTGTCGTTTGATCTTTTTCACTCCCATTTCGATCCCGAGTGATCTTGTTGGCATAGTTTAGGCATGAAATGTCTATTATTATCCTTGTGTTGGTTTTTGATGACTATAGGTCATTTTGTTTCTTTTCTTTTCACTTCTGCATTCACCCCTTTAGCTCTTAGGCTCGGGTTTGGGAGTCGTAGGAAATATGGGGCGTGACATCATGCTATAAGAGCATGTTCTTCCTATATGGAATGACGGGAGAGGGTCGTTATCACTTTTTTCTTATTGACTTTCCCACTTATTATTGGTTCATGTGTTGGTTCTCGTCTCTTGTACGTCGTTGACTTATGCGTGTATCGACATGGCTTTATGGTTTTATTGGTGTGGTATGATTGTACTTGTGCCTTACATGTTTGGTTGTTGTTGTGTAGAGAGCATGCCACCACGTAGAGGTCGACCGCGTGTCGTTAGAGAGGGTGATGCTCCGGGTCAAGTACCTCCGGTTGTGGATGTGAATTTGCCAGCACCTCCCGATGTTGAAGACCGTATGCCGGCAACTCCTTTCATGGATGGCGATCAGTTTGTGTGTGCTTTAGTGGCAGCTATGGAATAGGTTCCTTAGAGGTAGAATGTTGAGGATGAGGGCTCGCGTGCTCAAAAAGCTCTCCGAGATTTCTTCAGGTTGGATATACCTACTTTTATGGGTGGTTTAGATCCGTTAGTGGCCAATGATTGGTTGGAGCAGATCACCAATGGCTTTGATATATTGAAGGTGGTTGAGGATGATGTACGGGTAATGAGTGCATCGTTTCGACTTACGGGTGATGCAAAGGGTTTGTGGAACTCTATCATCAACACGAGGGACATTCGAACTATCACATGGTTGGACTTTCGCACATTTTTCTTGGATTGGTTCTTTCAATATCTTCCTAAGATGAGCATAAAGGACCGGTTCAATGAGTTGGTTCAGGGTCATTTGTCAGTGACCGAGTATGAGCTTCAGTATACTAGAGTGTCTCGATTCGCACCAGAGATGGTGGTGGATTATGAGGTAAAAGGTCCAAATTTTGTGAGGGGTTTAAGGGGAAATCTCAAGTCGAAGATTTATTTGCTTACTATGCCAACGTATCATGAGGCTGTTACAAAGGCATTACTTGTTGAGGAGGATGCAAGAGAGGTTTAAATAATGTATGAGGCTAGGGATAAGGGCTTCGGAGGTTCTTTATCTTCCGGCTTTGGGAACAAGAAGAGGCAGTGTAATAGCATTTCAGCTCCGGTTGCACAGCAGCAACAACCACATTAGCAGCGTCAGGGGCAGACTGCACCTTCTTCTAAAGCATCTTCGAGTTCACCCGCCGGGAGATTGTTTGTTTTCATTGCCATCATCTAGGGCACACGAGATTACAATATTCGTCTCGTCAGCAGGCACAGAGTAGTGGTTCAATACATAATAGGGGTTGTTTCCAGTATGGATAGCAGGGTCATATCGCCAGGAACTGTTGAGAGGGACAGAGCGGCGGTACTCCTCTGAGCGGGACTGGATAACAGTCTAGGGCTACCCACCAGTAGGTCAGTCTGGGTATAGAGCATCACAGTAGCCAACACCAGTAACTTAGGGTTCTCAAGCCATGACATCTGCATGTACTATCCAGCGGGAGCCACGTTCTTAGGGCCGGGCTTATGCGGTCACTACAAGAAATAGTGTAGTAGGACCTTCTATAGTGGGGGGTACATTTCCTGTATGCGGTTGTTGGGCTCATGTTCTTATTGATTCTAGAGCTTCGTACTCATTTATTGCTTCTGCTTATGCATCTGCTTTGGATATACATGTTTCCTATCTTGGGGTACCTTTGTCGGTAGACACACAGGTTGGTGGTAGTGTGTATTTGTCTAAAGTGTGTCGTGGATGCGAGATTGTGATTACGGGATTATCATTAAGATTCTACTTCTTTCTCCTAGACATGACGAGCTTTGATGTCATCTTGGGCATGGATTGGTTATCTACCTTTCGTACGCAGATTGACTGCTTTAGAGGCCGTGTGTTGGTGTGCACGCCTAAAGGTGAGTGTTTCCACTTCTTCGGTAATCGAAGTGATTCTCTAACTTCTTCCTATTTTTTATGGGGTAATGATGTATCCATTTTCTTCTAGGCAAGTATATTTTCCAATGATGAGGTTCGTGGTTATGTCGAGGTACCTCATGTAGTGGGAGAGTATTTGGATGTTTTTCCCGATGTCTTGACTTCTTTGCTTCCGATTTGTGAAGTGGAATTTGCTATTGATATTGTACCAAGTACTGATGCTATTTACATGGCACCATACCGAATGGTATCAGTGGAGTTAAAGGAATTGAAGGAGCAAATTGATGATCTCAGGCAAAGGGTTTTGTTGGCTTTGAAATTTACTCTCAGCAAACAATTCCAAAATTGATGATAACAAACCATTGAAAAGTGTTTGATACTAATGAATTATCGAGTTTATATTTTCAGCAAAAGACAGGTGAACGACTCAGAAATTAAACTCGAAAAGAAAATGACTAGAAAACCAAGCTCGGAAAGAAAGTTTGATTTAAAGCGAAAAGCTGTGAAATAAATTGAAGCGCAAAATGGAAAATCATTTAATTCAACGGCAAAGGCGAAAGTCGAAGACTCAAGACTTGGGGTAGATAGGTCGGGGAGCGATCATTGTAACAAGGTAATTTTATGCGTCGATATTATCGTATAAGCTCAAGTATAAAATGAACCGAACTTAAACGGAAAGAAAAATATTTTTATTAAATATTTTTTATATTGTAGTCGACTAGAATCACCATGTGTATTTAAATATAGTCGACTAAAACAATCAGTAGCTTTAGGCTTTTCATCCACATCAAAGTAGTCGACTGAAATAAGCTTAAGTCGACTAGACTACATTTTGTAGTCGACTAGATGGTCCAATGTAGTCGACTAGAACACAATCTAGTCGACTAGATGGTCTAATGTAGTCGACTACAACTTCAATGTAGTCAACTAGTTTGTTCCTTAAAATATGCAGATTCGGCACAAACATTTTCCATGTATTAACAAGATGTTTATGGACTTCAAACGATTGTGTTTTCTCAAATACAATAATCATTCTTCAAAGCCCTAATGCAATGCTATATATAGAATGAGATGTGTATATTGAAGAGGTAGAGATTGAAATACAAAGAGAAAGAAAGCTATCAAAAATTCTGCAGAAATTTCCTCTACAAAAACCATTGAATCCAAGCTTTGAAAATCTGATTTTTTCCAAGTTTCTTTGAAAATCAAAACCTCTAGTATCTCTTCTTATTCTCCAAATATCATTCATTGATCATATCCTTTGAGAATAAATTTCTAGAGCTATTGTAAAATCACCAAAGACACTTTAGCTTATATTGATTTATCTTCTATAAAAACCTTTGGGTTTTGAGTGTTTTTGTTCTTGAGTGATTTTATTGATTACATACGAATTTGTAATCTCGGACAAGTGAAGTCCACCGATTGTTCAAGAGAGGGTTGTTCTCTTGATTGAGAGACAAGCTCGAGAGGCTTGTGTTGTAAAGGTTTGTCATTCCACCTGTGAAGGAAGGGCCATAGTGAAAGGATCGGGAAAAGTCTCAAGAAGGGGTTCTTGAGCCGAGGAGTAGGAGTTACCGAACCTCAAAAACATCACGGGGTCAATCTCTCTATCTCTTTCTCTTTACTTGATTAACTTGTATGCTATAATCACTTGAATATCTTGTATGCTACAATTTGTCTTGAGATTAATTGTTAGAGAATTGAAATTGAATCATTCACTTGTTTATTGAGAAATTGTTTTTTGGTTATAGCGTGTTCCAATTTTGAAAAGAATTAGAATTATTTTTGAACACCTTATTCACCCCCCCCCCTCTAGGGTTAATTAGTGACTAACAATTGGTATCAGAGCCTAATCTCTTTTTATTTTAGACTTAACCGTCTTAGAGAACGATCATGTCATCAAATTTAGTCACTCATGTTGAAGGACAATCGAATAATAGGCCCCCATGGTTTGATGGATCAAATTATAGCTATTGGAAAACTAGAATGATAGATTTTCTTCAAGCTATCGATTACCAAATTTGGCAAGTAGTTCTTGAAGGACCATTTGTATGGACCAAAATTTTTGATGGAAAAACCGTCCCCAAATTACCTAATGAATGGGATAATGATGACCGCAAACTCATGTCGTACAATGCTAAAGCCAAAGTAAATTTAAATTGCGCTTTATGTCCAAATGAATTTAATCGTGTATGTACTTGTTCAACGACAAAAGAAATGTGGGATAAACTTGAGGTAACCTATGAAGGTACATCTCAAGTATGAGAATCTAAAATTGACATACTCATGCATTAATATGAATTATTTTCTATGAAAGATGATGAAAATGTGAATTCTATGATGTCTCGCTTTACAAATATTTTGAATGGACTAAAGCATCTTGGTAGAATTGTTCCTAGATCCGATGCATCACGAAAAGTGCTTAGAAGTCTCCCGGTAAAATGGGATGCAAAAGTAACGACTATCAAAGAAGCTCACGACCTCAACACCATGAGTCTCGATGAAATTTTCGGCTATCTACTCACTTGGGAAATAACATTAAAAGCTCGTGAAGACGACATCAAGCCGAGAAAGGGGATAGCTTTGCAAGCTTTCACCAAAAATGAAAACAATGAGCGGAGTAAAGAAGAAGAGGATGAGGACATTGCCTTGTTCACCCAAAAATTCAAGAGACACCTTCAAAGAAAGAAAGCAAATGGTGGAAGATTCGTGAAGAGAATCGATCCAAGAGGCGAGCCTAGCAAAAGAGAACCCCCAACGTGTTTTAATTGCGGTAAGCCGGGACACTACAAAAGCGATTGCTTCAAGCTCAAAAAGGAAAACGAGAAAAGACCTAGCAAGATGGCAATGAATGTCACATGGGAGGACTACGACTGATCTGACTCGGATGAGGAGAAAAGTAGTGAGGAAACGGCAAACATTTGTCTCATAGCAAATGAAGAAGAAGTACATTTAAATTTAAATGATCTAGATAAACTATCATATGATGAACTTCTTCTTGATTACAATGAATTGCAAGATGTGTTTGAAGAATTACATGATGAATTCGAAAAATTAGCTAGAAAATATATCCTTCTTAAGAAAACTAAATCTTCATGTAGTCTCACTAGTTCAAACTTAGAAGTTTCTTGCAATGACAAAAACATAGAGCTAGAAAAGGAAAATATTCGGTTGAAAAATACTATTATTGATCAAATAATTGTTTTAGCAAAATTTACAAAGGAAAAGATAACCTTAGTATCATGTTAGGAAGACAAAAAGGATCATTTGATAAATGCGGTCTAGGGTATGATGCTTTTGACAAAAATGCTCTCATTTTGAAAAAGAGAAAATCATTTAGCTCTACATTGACTAGAAAATCATCTCATGCATCTTCAAATGATTATAAACATGTTACTTGCTACTATTGCAATAGAAAAGGACACAAAACAAATGTATGATTTCATAGAAAGAAGAAAATTATGTCAAAAATGGTTTAGGTTCCGAAAGGGACTAGTGCATGCTTTCATAGAAAAGTGAATGTTGTAATGAAACAAATTTGGGTTCCAAAAGAAACTATTGCGTATCTATCTAACCAAAATGACCCAAAAACAGATTGGGTAACAATACAAATTACTTGAACTTATTTTGTAGGTATGCTTGAAGTCCGCATCAAAAGAAAAATGGTTTTTGATAGCGGATGCTCAAGGCATATGACAGGAGATAAATCAAATTTTATTTCACTAAAACCATATGAAGGAGGAAATGTTACCTTTGGAGACAACTCTAAAGGCAAAATTATGGGAATTGACTCAATCGGTATTTCCTCTTCTCTATCTATAGATGGTGTGCTTTTAGTTGATGGTTTAAGCATAACTTATTTAGTATTAGTCAACTTTGTGACAAGGGCTCTGATGTTATATTTAGGACAAATGCATGCATAATCAAGAAAGATGGGAAACAAATGTTCAATGCCAAAAGAAATGGAAACTTGTATACTTTGTTGCTATATGAATTGCATGATCAAGATGTTAAATGTTTTCTCACATCTAGCGAAAATAGTTGGTTATGGCATAGATGTCTAGGACATGCTAGTATGGACCTCATTCATCGTTTATCCAAAAATGATTTAGTCAAAGGCCTCCCAAAGACTAAATTTTCAAAAGATAAAATATGTAGCGCATGTCAAGTAGGCAAGAAAGTTAAATCCTCTTTCAAGAGAAAGAAAGATATCACCACTTCTCGACCTCTAGAGTTACTTCACATGGATCTCTTCGGTCCGGAGAGAACGGCTAGCTTAGACGGGAAACTCTATGTACTTGTTATAGTTGATGATTACTCTAGATATACTTGGGTTCACTTTCTTGCTCATAAAAATGAAACTCACTCCATTCTTGAAAATTTTTATAGTCATTCAAAATGAAAAAGATTTGAAAATCAAGAGAATTAGAAGTGATAGAGGTAGGGAGTTTGAAAATCAAGACTTAGAAAAATTATGTGATGACCTCGGTGTTTCACATGATCTCTCGGCCCCTAGAACCCCTCAACAAAATGGTGTAGTTGAAAGAAAGAATCGATTTCTATAAGAGATGGCTAGAACCATGTTAAATGAGCACAACCTTCCCCGAAGCCTTTGGGCGGAAGCGGTAAACACCGCTTGCCATATAATTAATCGTGTTATTATTCGGATGAAGTTGGGAAAAACGCCCTATGAGTTGTGGAATGGTCGAAAGCCCAATATTGGGTATTTCAATGTTTTCGGGTGTAAATGTTTTGTGTTAAATGATAAAGACAACCTTGGAAAATTCGACTCCAAATCGGATGAAGAAATTTTCTTAGGATATTCTACAAGGAGTAAAGCATTTCGGGTTTATAACAAAAGGACTCTAACCATGGTTAAATCTATTCATGTTGTCTTTGATGAATCACCCTCATCACCATCACCTAGAATTGACCTAGAAGACGATGAGGTTGTTGGGATTGAGGATAATTTAAATACTTTCAATATCTCCAATTCATCAAGTTGCCAAAAGGAAATGAGGGAAGTTGAGCATCAATCCAATGGTGACTTGACCAACTCAATGCCTAAAGCATGGAGGATTGATCACAATCATCCTCTTGATCAAGTCATAGGTAATCCATCAAAAGGGGTTAATACTAGATCTCAACTTAAAGATTTTTGCAACCACATGGCCTTTGTATCGCAAATCTAACCCAAGAACTTCCACGAAGCTCAATGTGATGATTCTTGGATCGTAGCAATGCAAGAGGAACTAAATCAATTTGAATGCAATCAAGTTTGGCGTTTTGTTCCTAGACCCGAAAATCAAACTATAATTGGCACAAAATGGGTTTTTCGAAACAAAAAGGATGAGAATGGAGTAATTATTCGAAATAAAGCAAGATTGGTAGCACGAGGGTATAATCAAGAGGAAGGCATCGACTAAGATGAGACCTTTGCACCGGTAGCTAGATTAGAAGCAATTAGAATGCTTCTTGCATTTGCATCATATAGAAATTTCACTCTTTATCAAATGGATGTCAAAAGTGCTTTCTTAAATGGTGTCATAGAAGAAGAAGTCTTGGTGAAGTAACCACCTGGTCTTGAAAATAATCTTTTTCCAAATCATGTTTTCAAATTAGCTAAAGCTCTATATGGTTTAAAGCAAGCTCCTCAAGCTTGGTATGAGAGACTTAGCGGATTTTTGACTAAAAATGGTTTTACAAGAGGAAAAGTTGACAACACACTTTTTACAAAAACCATCAAGAATAATTTGTTGATTGTCCAAATTTATGTTGATGACATCATATTCGGCTCAACAAATAATTCTTTATGTAGGGATTTTGCTACAAGCATGCAAAATGAATTTGAAATGAGCATGATGGGTGAGTTGAATTTCTTCTTAGGGTTGCAAATCAAGCAAAGCTCGGATGGCTTATTCATTAGCCAATCTAAGTACACTAAGGATTTGCTAAAGCGATTTGGTATGGAGGCTACCAAACATGCCATAACTCCTATGAGTTCCTCTATTAAGATTGATAAAGATGAAAATGGTAAATGTGTTGATATTACTAACTATAGAGGCATGATCGGTAGTTTGCTTTATTTAACCGCTAGTAGACCGGATATAATGTTTAGTGTATGCTTATATGCCCGGTTTCAATCATGTCCTAAGGAATCTCATTTGCTTGCGGTCAAACGTATTTTTCGCTACCTAAGTGGTACAATAAACTTAGGGCTTTGGTATCCACGAGGAACTTCAATTGATCTTATTAGTTATTCGGATGCCAATTTTGCGGGATGTAGAATGGATCGAAAAAGCACAAGCGGCACTTGTCATTTTCTAGGACACTCACTAGTATCTTGGTCAAGTAAAAAGCAAAATTCCGTTGCATTATCTACGGCCGAAGCCGAATATGTGGCAGCAAGTAGTAGTTGCGCTCAAACTCTTTATATTAAGCAACAACTACTTGATTTCGGTCTTACTTTCTCTCACGTGCCTATTAAATCCGATAATACGAGTGCGATTTGTATTTCAAAGAATCCTATCCATCACTCAGGCACCAAGCATATAGAGATTAGGCATCATTTTTTACGTGATCATGTTGCTAAGGGTGACGTTGAATTGGTTTTTATCGACACTAAAAATCAATTGGCGGATATTTTTACAAAACCACTTGCGGACGAATCTTTTTCTAAAATTCGTCGAGAAATCGGAAAGGCCATGGATTTTGATTTTTTATCGTAGTTTCTGTCGTAATATTTATTTTTCATATTTTTGCTATTTTTGTGTATTTATTTCCTGATTTTTTATCTATTTTTATCATTTTTGCCTTCTAGTCGACTCATCTTGTGCAGTGTAAATCACTCTAGTCGACTACTTTGGTTAGTAGCTTCACCTTGGGCACTCTTTTCATTCTAGTTGACTACTTTTTCATTGTAGTCGACTCAATTGCATTTTAGTCGACTACTTTCCTCTTCTAGTCGACTCAAATCTTGCCGAGTCCACTCCTAGTCGACTCAAACCTTTCCTAGTCAACTCAAACCCTCTATCTAACCGACTCAACCCAGCCTAGTCGACTCAAACCCCAATCTAACCGACTCACCTAGACCTAGTCGACTCAACCCACTATAAAACCTAAACCCCCTTCATCTTCTCCATCCGCCTCCTTCAGACCTTTACCTACCTTCAAACCCTCTCCTCTCAATCCCTCTCCTACTACCACTTATACCTTCAAATCTTCACCTATCCCTCATTAATTTCACATTTCCATCATCCTCCACCCATTTCCCTCATCCAAAATTTCTCATTCTCACTCTCTCACATACCTATATATACACCATCATATATCTATATATCTCTATATATTTGTGCATCATCTTCTACAATGCCACCGAAGACTTGAGGTCTATTTCGGAAACGTTCACGCATTGATGGAGGCCAAAGCTCAACCAATCCACGCATTCCTACAGTTGTTGACGAAGAGGAGTCGAAAGAAGCTCTTCTTCTTGAGGTACTTGTTCTTGATGATGATGATAGAAATAAATTCATCACTGTATTTGTTCACCGTGCTCCTACACCTTGCCGTATTGTCACAAAAGATTTATGCACTGAAATTAGGGCTCGAACTTTCGAGTTGTTCAGAGCAATTGGTTGGGATTTTTTCGTTTCTCTTGACATTCCGGTACTTCCGCGAATTGTCAAAGCCTTCTACGCTTCTCTTGAAAATCATAAGGAGAAATTACTCTCTCATCTTCATTTTAATATATGTGGTGAAGAAGAGACTGTTGATGACAGCGAAATCAAGCTCATTTTCTCGCTTCCGGATGACGGTATCCGCCACTTCTCCAAGGATTGGTATAAGGCTGATGGGTTCGATTGTATTCAGGTTGTTGGGCTATATGCGTCGACAAAGAAATTTCGCAGAACGTCGGTATTATCTCTTCTATGCTACTACCCGAGGCTAGATTAATTCATAATGTTATTACTTACTCTATTCTGCCTAAAACTGGTAGTCGTAGCAGTGTTTCTCGTATGGAGGCCTTTTTGGTTTATTGCGTTTTGACAGGAACCCGTGTTGATTTAGCTTATATTTTCCATTCCGTCATTCTTACATGTCAGCGCAAGCCATCTGGCCCGCTTTTCTTTCCCGCGCACATTACATATCTACTGCAGCGGAAAGGTTTTAAATTTCCAAATGAAGTGTCCGAGCATCACCCTATTTTTCTTGACGCCACTCATGTCAAGCATATGCACATTTCTTCTGATACGGAAGGAAACTTCATTTCTGAGAGTGCGCCTGCTCCTCTTTCGCGCCCAGCTCCTACCTTTTCTGCACCGCGCCAGTAAGCCTCTTCCTCAGTTCCTCCATTGGACAGCGCTTCGGCTTCTCAGGCTGCTCTTCTCGACTAAATTCTTCGGGTTGTTCAGAGCAATACGGACCTACTTAGGCAGTAGGAACAAGTGCTTCAGCGCCTTGATACGACCGTGAACCATAATACGGAAGCCATTCGATTGATCAATGAGCGCCTTGTTCTTCATGATGAGGAAATGTCTACCCGCATTACAAATCTGGCCGGGTCAAATTGATGACCTCACTCTTGGACTCAGGAACCCTCGCTCACACGCCACTCGACGCTGACAAAAAGGGGGAGAAATTATGCTATTGTACTCTCATGTATTTCATTATCCGACATTAGCAATTTCTGTTTTTGTGTGGCTTGTTATGGTTATTTACGAACTTGTTTGTTTTCTTTTCCATGTTTTTCATTAGTATAAACAGCTTGTATTAAACTGAAACATCTATGATAGGCTGTTTATTTTTGCTATCTCAAATGTGCGCCCATTTTTATATATTCTATCAAAATGCCTATTAAATTGCAAATTTCATTTACTAAGGGGGAGCATTTGATCAAAATATTATGCACATGTTGAGGGGGAGTATCACTTGATGTTTCACCAAATGCCAAGCAAACACAAAATGTTTTGTCATCATCAAGGGGGAGATTGTTGGCTTTGAAATTTACTCTCGGCAAACAATTCCAAAATTGATGATAACAAACCATTGAAGAGTGTTTGATACTAATTAATTATCGAGTTTATATTTTCAGCAAAAGACAGGTGAACAACTCATAAATTAAACTCGGAAAGGAAATGACTCGAAAAGCAAGCTAGGAAAGAAATTTTGATTTAAAGCGAAAAGCTGTGAAAGAAATTGAAGCGCAAAATGGAAAATCATTTAATTCAACGGAAAAGGCGAAAGTCGAAGACTCAAGACTTGGGGTAGATAGGTTGGGGAGCGATTATTTTGTAACAAGGTAATTTTATGCGTCGATATTATCGTATAAGCTCAAGTATAAAATGAACCGAACTTAAATGGAAAGAAAAATATTTTTATTAAATGTTGTAGTCGACTAGAATCACCATGTGTATTTCAATATAGTCGACTAAAACAATCAGTAGCTTCAGGCATTTCATCCACATCAAAGTAGTCGACAGAAATAAGCTTAAGTCGACTAGACTACATTTTGTAGTCGACTAGAACTTAATCTAGTCGACTAGATGGTCCAATGTAGTCAACTAGAACTCAATCTAGTCGACTATATGGTCCACTGTAGTCGACTACAACTTCAATGTTGTCGACTAGTTTGTTCCTTAAAATCTACAGATTCGGCACAAACATTTTCCATGTTTTAAGCACATGTTTATGGACTTCAAACGACTATGTTTTCTCAAATATAATAATCATTCTTCAAAACCCTAATGCAATGCTTTATATAGAATGAGAGGTGTATATTGAAGAGGTAGAGATTGAAATACAAAGAGAAAGAAAGCTATCAAAAATTCTGCAGAAATTTCCTCTACAAAAACCATTGAAACCAAGCTTTGAAAATCTGATTTTCTCCAAGTTTCTTTGAAAATCAAAACCTCTAGTATCTCTTCTTATTCTGCAAATATCATTCATTGATCATATCCTTTGAGAATACATTTCTAGAGCTATTATAAAATCACCAAAAACACTTGAGCTTATATTGATTTATCTTCCATGAAAACCTTTGGGTTTTGAGTGTTTTTGTTCTTGAGTGATTTTATTGATTACATACGAATTTGTAATCTCGGATAAGTGAAGTCCACCGATTGTTCAAGAGATGGTTGTTCTCTTGATTGAGAGACAAGCTCGAGAGGCTTGTGTTGTAAAGGTTTGCCATTCCACCTGTGAAGGAAGGGGCATAGTGAAAGGATTGGGAAAAGTCTCAAGAAGGGGTTCTTGAGCCGAGGAGTAGGAGTTACCGAACCTCGAAAAAATCACGGTGTCAATCTCTCTATCTCTTTCTCTTTACTTGATTAACTTGCATGCTATAGTCACTTGAATATCTTGTATGCTACAATTTGTCTTGAGATTAATTGTTAGAGAATTGAAATTGAATCATTCACTTGTTTATTGAGAAATTGTTTTTTGGTTATAGTGTATTCCAATTTTGAAAAGAATTAGAATTATTTTTGAACACCCTATTCACCCCTCCCCCTCTAGGGTTAATTAGTGACTAACAGGTTTTATTCAGCCTAGTCTTTTCGATTGGGGTGCTCCTGTTCTTTTCGCTAAGAAAAAGGATCGGTCACTATGGTTATACATGGATTATCATAGGTTGAATCGAGTGACGATCAAGAACAAATATCCATTGCCACAGATTAATGACTTGTTCGATCAACTCAAGGGATCTAAGTTCTTCTCCAAGATTGACTTGAGGTCTGGTTATCATTAGTTACGGGTTAGGGATATTGATATTTTGAAGACCACGTTTCGCACTTGGTATGGGAACTACGAGTTTCTGGTGATGCCTTTTGGTGTGACTAATGCACCGACGACATTAATGGGGCTTATGAATCGTATCTTCCACAAGTTCTTGGATAGATTTATAGTAGTATTCATTAATGACATTCTAGTGTACTCTACTACGGAAAGTAAGCATGAGGTTCATCTTACGACCATTATTCAAATCCTAAGAGAGCACCAATTGTATGCTAAGTATAGTAAATATGAGTTTTGGATTCAAGAAGCTAGATTTTTAGGGCATGTTATTTCCGGAGGGGGCATTTCAGTTGATCATTCAAAAATAGAAGCGGTTATGAGTTGGAAGAGGCCGACTAACATTTTTGAGGTTCGTAGTTTCCTTGGCTTAGCGGGGTATTATCAGTGATTTGTGAAGGACGTTTCTCATTTGGCGGTTCTTATAACTAGCCTCATGCGAAAGGGTATCAAGTTTGTGTGGGATGACAAGTGTGAAGAGGCATTCATAGAGTTGAAAACACCATTGACTACGGCTCCGGTGTTGATTTTTTCCGAGTGCAGCATCGGTTATGTCAGACAAATAGGGGAGATAACAGAATCGCAATTGCGTAGAAGAGAGAGGAGAACATCGATCGGCCTACACTTCGCGTGTGATTTAACCCAACAATCAGGCAAGTATAATGTTCTTCTCTTCCCCTTTTAACCCATAATTCCAGCATCTTCTTGTTTTTGTTCCATATTATTTTGTGTACTTGTATAATTATATGTTACACTGATATTCTTTCTTGTTCCATAATCTGTGTATAGTGTTATAAGTTATAATCTATATATGTTAATACAATAATAGGTTAATTGTTTAACATGTGTATATAGATTCGAATAAATTACACTTAAATTCATATATGCATAGACATGTATAAAATCGGAGCAATAGGGTACCGGGGATGATCGATTGTTGTCGATCAATTTAAAAAATATATATTAATAAGATTTGTATCATGGGATTGAAATCAGGAGGTGGTGGACACGTTGTATAGGTGATTGGAGACTTGTACATATTTGGCATAATTCTTTTGAACTTTCGTTAAATATTATTATATTAGTTATATATAGGAAATCAATTTGTGATTAGTCTTTACAATGGTTGTATGGTACTGACTACTGACCATACCTGTAGCTATGAATATAACCTTATACCTTTTGTGGGTTTTGGCATATATACACCTATGTATTGATACATAGCTTTGGAATAGTTAGTTTTTATTGGAGAACTGTTACATGAACACCTATCTATCTATCTATTTATATATATGTATATACATAATTCGGTGGCTTCAATGAGCCTGGTTGTAGAGATACGTGTGTAGGCAATGTTGTGGAGCTCTACATAAATTTTATTCATGCAAAGAATTAGAATGTGTTAGAATTTGTCAATTAATTTAGGATAATTAAGGTTTCACAATACAGAAATTATTTCTATTAGTATTATTATTATTTTAAAGTAGTTTTATTGCCTAGTTGACCACTGAGGTGCAAATCAATTAAATTGTTATTTCATAGCTATTGGGTAAAGAAACTAAGTAAGTATTATTTATATATATATATATATATATATATTATTTGCTTTTGTTGATGTTGATGTTGAGATCAAATCTAATAAATTCTCCCCGATACGGAAAATAATATTTATTATGTATTATTTTATTTTATTTTATGGAGGAATGGAGGAAATCATAATGAACTGACTAATAAGCCAGTCTCATTTGTATCATAGTCAACAAGTCACGACAGTGATAAGTTATTGGGTACGTGGTTATGGTTAGGCATGGTTAAGTTGCCTATTTATTGGTGAATTAATTATTGTTGCACTTATTTGTTTTGTTTATGGATTTGTGATTTAATTGTGGTTGCCCTTATTTGTTTTGTTTATTGATTTGTCATTTAATCATGGTACTCTGTATTATTGGTACTCTGTTTGGGATCATGTAGAGTCTACTTTGCTCGTGGATCTGACCCACCATTGTTAACATTTCAGGTCCTCGACAGTTTCAGCCACAAGGTTGAGGGTTCATCTAGTTTCTTCTTGAGATATTCAGTTTTCCGTTTTGTTTCAGAGTAGGGACTCTATATTAGTATTTTCTTTCGAACTTACATTTTCGTTTATGGTTTTAGGGGTCCATAGATATGGGATTCCCGAGTTGTACCCTATGGGGATTTAGATTTCTGAATTTGTTTATTCATGAGAATTAAACTTTTGAAATTCTTAAATATGTCTTTTGCTTCCGTGCTTGTTTATTATTGAGTGTTGATGCAGCTTAGTTTTCAATATAGGCCTGGCCAACCTATGTATGAAAATTAGTGGGTATGACAGTTGGTATCAGAGCACTTCGGGTTCAAGTGTCCTAGGGATGTTTTCACTAGGTTTTCCGCGTTGCGTATTCTGATATTTATAGAGCCTAAATTTAGGATTCGTTGTACTCTTTTAAGTTTGTTGTTGTGGTATTAACGATTCGTATTACCGTTATTTCAGTATGCCGCCTCGTAGGAGAAGGAATGCTCGTCAGGGTCAGGGCAATGCTCAGGAAGGCAATGCTGAACTTCCTCCTAATCTCACAACTATCATTGCTCAGGCTGTTGCTGCAGGGGTGGCGACCGCTCTTCAAAACCAGCAGCCTCATCCTCCGTCTCTTCAGCAAGCTCCCGTTGTTGAGCAGGCAGTACAACCCGTTGCATGGGATAAAGTTCGGAACACTTTCACAAAAGGTCATCCACCAGAGTTTTCAGGGTCCACTGATGTAAAAGTATCTCACCAGTGGCGGAAGGATATTGAGCGTCATCTCCGTATGGTTGAGTGTACAGAGGTCCATAAGCAGATGCTTGCTACTTTTAAGTTAGTTGGTGATGCTTTGCAGTGGTGGGAGTCAGTTACCACCTCAGATGAGAGGGCCACATTGACCTATGCTCAGTTCCAGGCTCGTTTTGACGATAAATATTTCCCTTTTGCAGTAAGGGCAGCTAAGAAAAGAGAATTTCTTGATTTACAACAGGGAGATAAGACTGTAGCGGAGTATGAGCAGGAGTTTACTAGTTTATCATTGTTTGCACCTGAGGAGGTCAACACAGAGGAGAAAAAGAAGAATTGCTTTGTGTACGGTTTGACATGGCGCATTCGGCAGGTGATTGTGGGTAATCCAGCTTACATCACTTATGCTCAAGTGGTGGATGCAGCACTACAACATTGTCAGATCAGGAGGGACTACCTGAAAACTAAGGGGGATAAGCGTAGTGACAAGGACTCCACCAGTCAGTTAGTGGATAAAGGAAAAGGTCAAAGTGGCAACCACAGTGATAGAGGCAGATTTCAGAGGTACCAGCCTTGGAAAAAATAGAAGGGTAGCAATGATACTAGTAAGGAGATGACTTCTCATCAGGGGGAATAGGGTGGAGTACCTCAGATTGGACAGGGTCAGCAACAGGGAAACTTCCAAAGGAGATTTTCAGGTCCTTTCAAAGGACATTGTTATGGTTATGGGGAGTTTGGGCACTCTGCTAAGAGATGTCCTAAGGCTACTCAAGGTCAGCACGACCAGCAGGGGCAGAGACAACTACCACCATTACCGACACCACATATTCCACGTATTCAGGGTCTGGCGTACCCAGCTTTACCAGCACCCCCACAACCACAGGGTCAGCCGCAACAACAGTTGCATTATGGCAGGGTGTACAACATCATGCCTTATGATCCTCGGGCACCTCAGGCTATTGAGGGTATGTTTCCTATTTATGGTAGAGTCGATCGAGTTCTTTTTGATACTAGTGCATCACATTCTTTTGTGTCTCGGTCGTTTGTCTCTTTATCTGGATTATTGACTCAGTCTTGTAGTCGACCCCTCAGTATTCCCACACCAGTATATGTTGATACTATTTTACGGGAGAGTTGTGAACAAGTCCCTATTGATATTGGCAGGCTTAGATTTCTAGCTGATTTGTTAGTACTTGATATGCACTCTTATGATGTGATACTTGGGATGGACTGGTTATCTCACTACCATGCTCAGTTGGACTGTCATGGTAAGACGATAGTCTTTGCGATACCGGGTCAGGAGATGTACTTGATTGCTATACCTCGTCCACATGGAGGGTCTAGTACACATTTATTTTATATTGATACAGAGACTCATGAGGAGATCACTGTATCCATGGATAGTATTCCCGTAGTGCGTGATTTTCAGGATGTCTTTCAGGAGATTTCAGGGTTACCGTCGAGTCGTGATATTGACTTAGCTCTAGGCACCAGGCCTATTGCTAAGGCACCATATAGGATGGCACCGATGGAGATGCGGGAGTTGAAGGAACAAATTCAGCAGCTTCTTAGCCAGGGTTTCATTCGCAGGAGTACTTCACCCTGGGGAGCACCGGTGTTATTTGTGAAAAAGAAATATGGTTCTCTTCGTCTTTGTATCGATTACAGGGAGCTGAATAAAGTCACAATCTGCAACAAGTATCCGTTGCCTAGGATTGATGATTTATTTGATCAGTTGAGGGGAGCCACCTACTTCTCGAAGATAGATTTGAGATCTGGTTATCATCAACTTCGTGTTAGGGAGCAGGATGTACCCAAGACAACATTTCTCACCAGATATGGGTCGTATGAGTTCCGTGTTATGCCTTTCGGGTTTACCAACGCTCCAGTTGTCTTTATGGATCTGATGAATAGAGTATTCATGCCATTTTTAGATCAATTTGTTATTGTATTCATTGATGACATATTGGTCTACTCTCGGTCTGAGGGGGAGCATGCCAAACATCTACAGACGGTGTTACTGACCCTTAAAGAGCATCAGTTGTATGCAAAGTTTGAGAAATGTGCATTCTGGTAGAGAGAGGTGAAGTTTTTGGGTCATGTGGTGTTAGAGAAGGGGATTGCAGTGGACCCAACGAAGGTCTCAGCGGCTCTGGAGTGGGGACAACCTACCTCACCTTCAGAAGTTCGTAGTTTTCTGGGATTGGTAGGTTATTATCGCAGATTCATTCAGGGTTTCTCTAAGATCGCCGGTCCGCTCACCAACTTGACTAGAAATGATGTGCCATTTGTTTGGGATGATCACTGTCAGACAGCTTTTGATGAACTGAAGACTAAGTTGACTTCTGCACCTGTTTTGCCCACTCCACAGAGTGGGGTTGAGTATCTTGTCTACACTGATGCATCGTTACAGGGTCTGGGTTGTGTGTTGATGCAGGAGGAGAGACCAGTATCTTATGGTTCACGTAAGCTCAAGCCACATGAACTTAATTACCCTACCCATGATTTGGAGTTGGCAGCGGTAGTTTTTGCATTGAGGATCTGGAGACATTACCTCTTAGGTGAGGCTTTCAGATTATTCAGTGATCACAAAAGTTTGCGGTACCTGTTTACGCAGAAGGAGTTGAATATGAGGCAGCGCAGATGGCAGGAATTTGTGAAAGACTATTATTTTTCCATTCAGTATCATCCAGGGAAGGCTAATGTAGTGGCTGACGCCCTCAGTCATCGACCCTATGCTAGTCTTTCAGCCTTGTTCGAGACTGAGTGCAATGCGTTAAGTTCCGTTGATGAGTTATCTGACACTTTTGCGGCATGTGTTATGGTGACATCTGTCATCATTCGAAGAGTGATTGAAGCCCAACAGGTGTACCAACAGTGTATAGATAGAGTTGTAAAGTTGACATCAGGAGAGATTCCCTTTTACTCAGTTGGTTCAGATGGGGGGTTGAGGTACAAGAGTCGATTAGTTATTCCTCCTATCGATGACTTGAGGAGAGCATTTCTATGGATTTCATTGAGGGGTTACCTACCTCACATCGGAACCATAACTCCATTTGGGTGATAGTTGATAGACTTACAAAATCTGCCCATTTTCTACTTGTTCGCTTTGATTACACTTCGGAGCAGTTGGCAAAGCTTTACATTGCAGAGATAGTGAAACTTCATGGGATTCCATTGTCTATTATATCGGATAGAGATCCAAACTTTGTATCTGGGTTTTGGACGAGCTTTCAGTAGGCTTTGGGTACAGAGTTGCACCTTAGTACAACTTATCATCCACAGACAGATGGTCAAATTGAGAGGGTTAACCAGATTTTGGAAGATATGCTTCGAGCTTGTGTCCTTGATTTCAAGGGAAATTGGGAATTCTATTTGCCACTTTCAGAGTTTGCCTATAACAATAGTTATTAAAGACTATTGGTATGGCACCATTTGAGGCATTGTACGGTCGACCCTGTAGATCTTCGGTGTGTTGGCTGGAGGCTGGAGAGAACAGATTATTAGGTCCTGAGTTCATCAAGGACACCTCAGAAAATATTCCTCTTATTCGGGTCCGTATGAGGACTGCTCAGAGTAGGCAGAAGAGTTATGTTGATCGGCGAACTCGAACTTTGGAGTTCAGAGTGGGGGATCAGGTTTTACTCAAGGTGTCTCCTATGAAGGGGGTAATGCGGTTCGGAAAGAAGGGGAAATTATCACCTCGTTTTGTGGGTCCTTTTATGATTACTGACAGTATTGGACCGGTGGCGTACCATTTAACACTGCCAGATTTTATGCACAGGGTTCATAATGTATTCCATGTTTCAATGTTGCGAAAATTCTTATGAGATGAGGATGTATATCAGCATATTGATGTGGGAGAGATCGATTTGGAGCCGGATATGACTTATGTGGAGCAACCTTATCGTATTATCGATCGAAATGAGCATGTACTTCGTAAGAAGATCATTCCTCTGGTGCGTGTTCAGTGGAGCCATCACAATGAGGCGTAGTCCACTTGGGAAAGAGAGGATAAAATTCATGCAAAGTATCCAGAGCTATTTAGTTCAGGTATGTGGTGAATTCCAGGGACGGAATTCCTTTACTAGGGGAGGAGAATGTAATACCCCGTGATTTTTGGGACAAAGAAATTAAAAAAATATATATATATATATTTATATAAATTAAGTTGGATAAATTATATTTATTTAATTAAATAATACAAGTTGGGGTTATAAGCCCAATGAATTACTATTTAATTACTTTTGGGCTATTACATATATATATAAATTATTTTTGGGCCCATGGGAATTATGTAAAATAAATATATATATATATATAAAAAGAAAACCCTAAGTTAGTCCTACATTTCTGTCAGACAAATAGGGGAGAGAACAGAATCGCAGTTGCGTAGAAGAGAGAGGAGAACATCGATCGGCCTACACTTCGCGTCTGATTTAACCCAACGATCAGGCAAGTAGAATGTTCTTCTCTTCCCCTTTGAACCCATAATTCTAGCATCTTCTTGTCTTTGTTCCATATTATTTTGTGTACTTGTATAATTATATCTTACACTGATATTCTTTCTTGTTCCATAATCTGTGTATAGTGTTATAAGTTATAATCTATATATATTAATACAATAATAGGTTAATTGTTTAACATGTGTATATAGATTCGAATAAATTACACTTAAATTCATATATGCATAGACATGTATAAAATCGGAGCAATAGGGTACCGGGGATGATCGATTGTTGTCGATCAATTTAAAAAAATATATTAATAAGATTTGTATCATGGGATTGAAATCAGGAGGAGGTGGACACGTTGTATAGGTGATTGGAGACTTGTACATATTTGGCATAATTCTTTTGAACTTTCGTTAAATATTATTATATTAGTTATATATAGGAAATCAATTTGTGATTAGTCTTTACAATGGTTGTATGGTACTAACTACTGACCATGCCTGTAGCTATGAATATAACTTTATACCTTTTGTGGGTTTTGGCATATATACACCTATCTATTGATACATAGCTTTGGAATAGTTAGTTTTTATTGGAGAACTGTTACATGAACACCTATCTATCTATCTATTTATATATATGTATATACATAATTCGGTGGCTTCAATGAGCCTGGTTGTAGGTATACGTGTGTAGGCAATGTTGTGGAGCTCTACATAAATTTTATTCATGCAAAGAATTAGAATTTGTGAATTAATTTAGGATAATTAAGTTTTCACAATACGGAAATTATTGCTATTAGTATTATTATTATTTTAAAGTAGTTTTATTGCCTAGTTGACCACTGAGGTGCAAATCAATAAAATTGTTATTTCATAGCTATTGGGTAAAGAAACTAAGTAAGTATTATTTATATATATATATATATATATATTATTTGATTTTGTTGATGTTGATATTGAGATCAAATCTAATAAATTCTCCCCGATACGGAATAAATAATATTTAGTATTTATTATTTTTTTATTTTATTTTATGGAGGAATGGAGGAAATCATGATGAACTGACTAATAAGCCAGTCTCATCTGTATCATAGTCGACAAGTCCCGACAGTGATAAGTTGTCGGGTACGTGGTTATGGTTAGGCATGGTTAAGTTGCCTATTTATTGGTGAATTAATTATTGTTGCACTTATTTGTTTTGTTTATGGATTTGTGATTTAATTGTGGTTGCACTTATTTGTTTTGTTTATTGATTTGTCATTTAATCATGGTTGCGCATTATTTGTTTTACCTATTTGTTTATTAATTTATTTATTTATTTTGGAGGATATTTATTTAGGGGGTGGTATTTAAAGTTATAGGAATTATTGTAATTTCTATTATACATGGTCGGGATAGATAATAGAATTATTGATACTCTGTTTCGGATCATGTAGAGTCTACTTTGCTCATGGATCTGACCCACCATTGTTAACATTTCAGGTCCTCGATAGTTTCAGCCACAAGGTTGAGGGTTCATCTCATTTCTTCTTGAGATATTTAGTTTTCCGTTTTATTTCAGAGTAGGGACTCTATATTAGTATTTTCTTTCGGACTTACATTTTCGTTTATGGTTTTAGGGGTCCATAGATATGGGATTCCCGAGTTATACCCTTTGGGGATTTAGATTTCTGAATTTGTTTATTCATGAGAATTAAACTTTTGAGACTCTTAAATATGTCTTTTGCTTCCGTGCTTGTTTATTATTGAGTGTTGATGCACCTTAGTTTTTGGTATAGGCCTGGCCAACCTATGCATGAAAATTATGGGGTATCACAGATAGTGTGGTGGCTTATGGGCCTTGATAGTTGAAGACTCATGAGCGGAATTATCCTACGCATGATTTAGAGCTTGCAGCGGTTCGTTTTGCGCTTAAGGGATGGCGACACTACTTGTATGATGAGAGATTTGAAGTCTTCTCTGATCACAAGAGTTTGCAATATATCTTTACGCAGCGGGACTTGATTTTGAGACAACGTCGATGGGTCAAGTATATGGAGGACTACGAATTTGCACTCTAGTATCACCCCGGGAAAGCTAATATAGTGGCGGATGCGTTGAGTCGCATGTCACATGTATCATTATCTACTATCTTTATTCGTGAGTAGCGGATTATGGAGGACATCGCAAACTTAGGTTTTCAGTTTCGTGATAGTGGAGTCACTAGTGACCTTGTTTAGTATAGTGGCACAGCCTTTACTTGTGAGTCATGTGATTAAGGCTCAGGGATAGGATGTTAGCATTGCTTCGATTCTCACTCGCATTGCTAGTGACGAGGTCGTTGATGGTTGGGTTTTGCACTTCAACGGAGGTTATCTTTTCAGGGGTTTACTTTATGTACCGCAGACTTGCCATGAGGAGGTTTTGTGATAGTTTCATAGTTTTAGGCTTATTGTTCACCCTGGTGGCACGAAGATGTATCATAATCTTCGGCGTCATTGTTGGTGGCATGGGATGAAGAAATCAGTAACGGATTTTGAGAGTCGTTGTCTTACTTGTTAGCGGGTTAAGGTTGTTACCGAGGACCTACCGGGTTGCTGAATTCGTTACCAATTCCTGAGTGGAAATGGGAGCATATTTGCATGGACTTTGTGACAGAATTACCAAAGATGAGGAATCAAAAGGATACAGTGTGGGTGGTCATTGATCGATTGACGAAGAATACATATTTTCTATCTATCCGTGAGATGGATAATATAGAGGTTTTTAGTAGGCTGTACGTGAAGCAGATTATCAGACTTCACAAGGTTCTTGTGACTATTGTTTCAGATCGGGATTCGTAATTCATGTCATAATTTTAGGACGCTTTTCAGAAAGTCTTGGATACAAAGTTATGGTTTAGTACCGCTTTCCATCCTGAAACGAATTGTCAGTTAGAGCATACCATTCATATTCTCGAGGACATACTTTGTGCTTGTGCTATTGATTTCAGAGGCAGTTGGGAGGATCATCTTCATTTGGCGGAGATTGCGTACAACAACAGTTATTAGTCAAGTTTTCAGATGGCACCTTATGAGGCATTGTATGGTAGACCGTGTCATTCACCGACTTATTGGGCCGAGGTTGGTGATGCTGCACTTATGGGACCCGATATAGTTCATGAGGCAATCGAGAAGATTAGGATTGCATGACAACATTTTGTTATGACACAGAGCCTATAGAAGATCAATGCAGATCGGCGTAGGCGTCCTTTTTTCTTTGAGGTCGGTGATCATGTGTTTCTAAAGGTGATAAGTGCATAATTCATACACGATTAACCTCCAAAAATATATTTTTTAGTCATTTATTTTAAATTATTTAATTAATATTTGTGTTTTTATATTTTTATAGGTTATTGGTGATTTCTGGTACAAATGGGTTAAATCCATCTAAATAAGCTCAAAATTTGTTTAGACCACGTCTTAGTATTTGGGCCATATATTTCAGCCCATTTTTTGGATTTGTGTGAGCCCAGTGTTCCAAGAAAGCTGATTCAATTTAAAGAATATTGGTATTTCACATAGAAACCCTAATTCTGAAGTTTAGAGGGCGAAAAAGACATTTTAAATCTGGCATACTATTTTGTGCGAAAATTAGCATCAGCTTGGTAATATAATCACAGATTTTGAATGAAAGATCAAAATGGACTGAAATCAAGGGCTCTGGGAAGAGAACTTGATTAAAAAGAAAAGTGTATTTCACCAATATCTTCCAAATTTACTCTCCAAATTGGTCAAAAGTGGGCTGCAAGATATCACCAATTAGGAAAAGAAATATGGGAATATTGTATTCTCTTATTTACTTTCCTAGATGAAACCTTGAGGACCCCTATAAATAAGGCATATGTGGATGCACAAAAGATCATCAAGAGCCAAAGGAACATAAGAGAAGACTGGTTCAATTCACGGAGAAAGCAATGACGTTCTTCCATCTTCAATTTCGGTTTGGTTGTTATTTTATTATTTTATCCTTTATGTCTAGCTAATTCTCTCAGCCAAGGCTGAGAGGAAGCCCTTTTCATGTACAATTCCATGATTTTTAATTGAATAATTGAATATTTCATTTAATAAATTATTCTTCTAGTATTTTGATGTTTTCCTATACTTTCGATTTTCTGTGTTTTAATCAAAACCTTAATCGAATGTATTAGAATTCTAGCATATAGGTTACTTGTGTCTGACCATGAACTAGTAATCTTATTTGGAAATTTAAGAAGAAGAAAGTAATGAATAATAGTTTATGCCTGACCACGGATAGATAGTTAGGATTTGCACTTTCTTTCAATTAGGTGTTTATTATTCATGAACAAAATAATAAATATTTGATTGAATCGATGCCTTAACACGGATTGGCAATCCATATATTTGATTCTACTTATTTTTATTGGATTTGTGAATATTATTTGGATATTTAAGAATTTCAATTGAAAATCGGAATTGTCTTGATTGGTGGTGGAATCGAAGCTTTGGTATTTTCTTTATCATTGTTCTTTCATCTCTTTTGCAATTATTTTTTTTTTCCACAATCATCAATAATTTGTTGAATTAGTTAGATAGTAGTTTTTAGATGTAATTTGTCTTAATCAATCCTCGTGGGAATGACCTCGCAATACTTGTACTCTTTACTACTATGATTCGTATACTTGCGAGTAAAATTTGGTTTGGGTTAATCTATCTTTTGGGTTACTCTAATTTTCACATCAAGTTTTTGGCGCCGTTGCCGGGGATTGTATTTGATACAATTAAATCTGAAGATTATTATTTATCACAATTCTTAGTTTAGGTTTATTGTTTTATTTTTTTTATTTCATTTATTTATTTATTTATTTTCTCATTCCAAATTTCTGTGATTCCTTTAATTCCAAGCAACATCTAAGTCATTGTCATCCTTTTACTGGTTTGATATTACTGCTTCCTCAACTGCAGGACGCTTGGTATAGAAAAGGGGCGTAAAGTAAAAAAAAAAAAAAAAAAAAAAAAAACAATCGCACTATTGCATAATTTTGCAATTCAGGTAAGTGACTCTAAGCTTATGTTTTTATTTTTTTATTATTTATTATTTATTTTTTAGGTTAGAATAACATAGGATTTGTTTTTTCTTGGAGCACATTTTCTTCATTCATATTTATTTTTAATTTCGTTTTTCTCTTCTTTTCTTTTATTATTGTTAGTACACTTATTTTTGAAAAAAAAAAAAAAAAAGATATTTCACACACTCACTCCTTTGTATTATTTTTTTTGCTCTCCTTTATTTCTTACTTGTTTTATTTGTGCATTTTAATTTAGCATTTTGCATAAAAATTTAGTAAGGGCACCAACCCCTAACAAGATAAGGATTGGATTTCATCACCAATTTCTTGCCCACCTATGTTAAAAATCTCCTTACATTTGTCAAACCCAAGCCTAAATGTTTTAATCTAAAATCAAGTAGACGTTGGCCCTAGGATTTTCATATAGCTCATAGGACCCTCTTGGAAAAAGATAATCTTTGGTAACTCTAGTGAGCACCTTCCAACTTAACAATGTCTAGAAAGGTTCTGTCAAATGGCGACTCTGTTGCTTAAGGTTCTGTGGACGTACCGTCATTAAGCAAGCCTAGTGCCTTTCCACCAACCTGGGAACCCACCTGGTTGTTTAGTTGGTGGGCCTTAACTGGTCATCCTTTGATTTTCTTTGGAAGAGAGTAGGAGCTCAAATTAGGAGATAATTATTGTGGCTATTCCTGATAATTCTCTACAAGATTAGAAAATAAACATTAACATTGCCCTTGAATTAATTCTCACAAAGAAAATTAGAAAAATAAATTAATAATAAAAAATAATAATAATTAAAAAAAATACTTGTTTGGCTTGTTTGGCTGCTAACTTTCTTGAGTGTGTGTCTAGTATATGCAAGGTTGTCGATCTCAAAATCCAAAATTAGTATCCTTTGATCCAGAAATTGAAAGAACATTTAGGAAAAGATCTAAAGGTAAAAATAAATTGGAGAAACCTTTAATTGAGATGGGAGAAGAGGTTGCGCCTAAAACACTTAGGGAATACTCTTCCCCTGTCCAATGTAGTACACCTTCATGTATACTGTTGCCAGCCACAACGACCACAAACTTTGAGCTTAAACCAAGTGTCATCCAACTTCTGCCCACATTCCATGGTCTAAATATTGAGGATCCATATTATCATGTCAAGGACTTTCTAGACATTTGTTCCACATTCAAGTTCCAAAACTTCTCTGATGAGTCCATTCGTCTACGTCTCTTTCCCTTTTCTTTAAAAGATAAGGCGAAGGCATGGTTGAATTATTTAGAATCAGGATCTATCTCTACTTGGGATGTTTTGTCAAAAAAAATCTTGAACAAGTTCTTCCCTGTTCATAAAACCAATTCCCTTCGGAGAGAAATTTCAAATTTTACACAAAAAGAGGTTGAATAATTTTATGAATGTTGGGAGAGATGGAAAGATTTACTACTTAAGTGTCCCCACCATGGATATGAGATGTGGCGACTAGTTCAATATTTCTACGATGGTTTAACACCCCAAAATCGTCGCATAGTTGATGCCACTAGTGGAGGAACATTTATGGATAAAAGTGACATCGAAGCTTAGGACTTCTTTGAAACATTGTGTGAAAATTCCCAACAATGGGATTATTCAACTAGGGTGGAAATGAATTGTCACACCCCAAATTTCCTAGGACTCCAAAATCCGAGCCTAAGAGCTAGGGGAGTGAATGCGGAAGAAATAAGAGATGAGAATAAATGACCTTCAATCATTAAACGCCCACAAAAGGGTAAAATGGTCATCACATGGCTAAAGTAGTGATTCCAAGGTATAAATACGAGGTTTGGGCCTAGAAGAAGTTATAGGAACAAACGGAACCGAATTTGAAGGTACGAAATGGAAACTACGACATTTTGAAATCGGTATTCCTACGTTTAGAGGCAGAAATCTACTGTCAACTTCAATCGACCATTTCGCCCTCCAAAATAACTCAAATGAGGCGATTCAAAAGCCTAACATCAAGATATTTAAGTCAGCTTTCTAAACAGCTAAAGAACACCTCAATCCGACACCCGTAGCTCGAGATATGAGCGAAATATTGGAATAGGTCAGAGCAGGGCCGAACCACCCAGTCGACTGGCTAGTGACCCAGTCGACTGGATGAACCCGAGAGCTCAAAGTTTTGAAGAAAAATTTCCTCCGTTTCACCCAGTCGACTGCCCGAAAGGGCCAGTCGACTGCCTAGACCAGAAAACCTCAAATTTGGCTCCCATACGGCCCCAAACCCTTAGAACCTATCAAGGGAGATCTCAACTGGTCCTTGGGACTTTATAAATGAGGAAAAATCCCCCTAACTCGGAATAAGAAGAGAAATGGTTACTTTTATCAAAGACGCTTCTTAAAAATCCGTAAAAATAACCGTCTTGCCCCCGGTCTCCGTTTTAACGACCACCGAGTTAAAAAGATCAAAATCTTGTTAAAATGAGTTTGAAATCATTCCTAAAACAAGAAATTTTACCGGGGCTACGGGGGTAGGCGAAAACGGGTTTTTCCATTCAAATCGAAAAGGGTTAGTTTGAAAACCTAGAAAAACGTCGTTTTCGGCTAAACACCTAATATTTGCAATTCATGGCAAATCATCCAATTTACATTCATAACTCCAAGTAAAAATACTCAAGAATGACATTTAAACGCTCGAAGTCGAACATGTTATAATTTGATCATAATGCATAATCCGGCACCGAAGTGCACCAAAAGAACACAATCCCCGCACATAGCGCTCCAAGGGATATACATAATCAATAACACCTCGGCTAACATGCTAGCCGGGTCAAAATAACATGGTTTTACAAGTTTAGTTTACATGTGAAAAAGGAACATATTTATCGGCCTAATGCCCAACAAAATAAAGTGTGGTCCGCCTCCCATGCACAAAAGGGCGGACATACATCCACACATCCACGGATAGACTATGGAACTCTCCCAACGGGATCATCACGTGAAAAATATAAAAGGCGTGGGGTGAGCTCACTAGCCCAGTAGAGGAAGCGTCATTGCCTCCATCTCGATAGTCCGAGTGGTTCAACCCAACCAAGGTTCATGCCACTAACCCTAGGTCGGTCTCTTGTCCCACATGGCTCTCACGTCAATCCGGAACCCCATCGAACCCAACACATATGTTTTTCCCCAACATGCTCATAATATAATTTACCACAATTATAGCATGCTTTAATAACAATATCATAATCACACATATGGGATAGTTCAAGTACAATATAACTTAACACACCCCATAATATGCGCTTGCCCAATATAGGTTAACGAATACATACCCTACTCATTTATAACGAGAAAGAGTACCGCACCGACCCTTCCCAAGTGTTTTTGACATTTCACTTTCAACAAGGAAGGCGGTTGGCACGAGACGACCCGTGCCTAAAGATTCGTATAACGAATGCACGTGACGACCCGCGACTTCGAGAATGAGACGACTCACCATATACCCCATTCACGGCTCATTATTCCGTAGGATGGGAACACCCCCTGGCCAGTTGTTGCGACGATTCGACACAAGACTACTTACACTTACGAATACATAATCCGTATAAACCCTACACCCATGTTTTTAACACTACAAGGTGTACCCCAAAATGCATAAAGGTTCTTATTATAACCATATGCTATCACAATACATGCTTCTATCAAATAACATTATATTGCATTCAATTTCTCACAAGGCTTACAATTTAACATTTGTTAAGCAATAAATCACAACATAATTTATAGCACAAATCATGTTCTCAAAGGCATATTTCATAGTCTAAACTACCAAGACCAACTCACATATATATATATACGGCATATATACATATAGACGCACACACCCTCATACAAAGACGAATACAAATCGTTTTTCCCCTACCTCAATTCCAAGCAAGAACACCAAGAACAAGCAAAGCCTCCAAGGTGAACCGAATCAACCCAACCTCCTCCAAACCCAACAAATAGCTCAATTCAACCGATAGCTAAGCTTTAATGGAGTCTCAAGCAAAAGCTATATATAGACAACTCCATAAATCAAAAATTGAATATAAGAATTCAATAATAGGAACTAGGGTTTGATACTAGAAATTCTAGAGGAGGAAGAATCACTTACCAAGCTTTAGCTCAAAAGGAAGCTTGGAGCACCAACATCCACTTTCATGCACAAACTTTCTTCAAATTCTCATCATAAGGAAGAGAGAATTTGACAAGAAGAAGATGAAGGAGTGTAATGAGGGAGAGCAAGAGAGAAAGAAACGTATGGGAGATAGAGAGATATTTGTGGTGTATGAGAGAAGTCTTGCAAATGAGAGAACTCATAAGTGTAGAGATTCTCCACTAACCCTACTCAAATCCAAGGGTCCAAAATGAAGCTAGGAAAGAAAGGAATGAATCCAATGGTTAGAAATAAGTCTTGCCAAGAGAAACACTTTTTACACAATTCACAAAACTCATTAATTTTCCAAATGGGGCCTCATCATCCAAGGGCTTAGAATAAAGTTGGAAATCAAATAATCATCCAATGGTTGAGAAAAAGTCTTGCCAAGTGGATGACCAAAAATAATGGATTATTCCATTTAAGTGCCAACCAAACAAGGCCTTATGATCCAAGGGTCCAAAACAAAGATGGGAGAATGAGATCAAGGGCTAGGAATTAGACAACACATGAAAGGTGGAAATGACCAAATTATTCCAAAGTTGGGGTTAATTACTAAAGTGCCATCAAGACTATTAAATACTCTTTTACCCCTTGCCATCCTCTCTAATCACCAAAATGCCACTCAAGCCCTAATTCTTACCCAAAATCTCTACACTTTCTACCAATTACTCCAAATGTGAAATTACTCATTTACCCCTCGGTCATTTCTTTCCCGAAATCGTTTTCAATAATTTTTATTAATTTCAAAATAAGAATACAACATGCTACCTACAATTTTTATAACACGTAAAATATGTAAGGCATGCTAAAACAATTAAACACATTAAGCATATAACCACATAATTACTTAAATAAAAATCTTAAATTAACCCGTAAAAATACCAGACGTTACATGAATACTCATCTTCAACAGAAGGGTGGCATATATGAGATAGGAAGTACTATAGACCTTAATGCAAAAATTGATTCCTTAGCTCGAAAAGTCGATGCTTTGATGTTAGCTAGTGGGCCCCCATTGACACCTAAATCTGAGGTGTGTTGCATCTGTTCAAGCCCAACCCACCTCACAATGTCTTGTCCATCTAATATGACATTTTCTGAACATGCATCTGAGCAAGCCCATGCCTTGAATGCTTTTAGGAAACCAGACAATGATCCTTATTCACAGACTTATAATTTTGGTTGGGCTAAACATCCAAATTTATCATGGTCCAAAGGGTTAAATCAAGGAGTTCCATATGGGAATTCCAACACTGATTCTTATCCTCAAGCTTCCAGTCAGTCATCAACTCAACAGTTTTCACCATATCCTACACAAACTAGGAAGCCATCTATTGAGGACACTCTCCATCTTTTCATGCAAAGTTCACTTCAATTCCAAAAAGATACCCAACAAAGCTAGCATTCTAATTCTCAATCCATTGCTAAATTGGAAGTTCAAATGGGTCAAATTGCCTCTACCTTAACTGAGAGAGAGAAGGGAAGGTTTCCTAGTCAACCCATAACTAATCCAAAGGGTCAACATGAGGTGAGCTCTAGTTCTAACCATGAACAATACGAGGAAGTGAAGTCAATCACTACCCTTAGAAGTGGCAAACCAATTGATAACAAAGAAGAAATACCTAGGCATGAACCAAAAGTTGTGTCCAAAGAGTGTGTTTTAGAAGAAGGGAACAATAAGCAATTCAAAGAAAATGATGCTTCACCAGAGTGTCAGAAATCATCCACCTCTTTTGAGTCCAATCCTATGGAAGTTTATATACCCAAGGCCCCTTTTCCTCAACGTTTGACCCCAGTCAAGAAAGGGACGAATTATAGTGAAATGATGGACATGTTTAGGCGAGTCCAAGTAAACATTCCCGTACTCACTCTTGTCGATCAAGTTCTCGCCTATGCCAAATTTTTGAAAGATCTTTGCACTGAGAAACGAAAGTTAAATGTGCACAAGAAAGTCTTCCTCATAGAGCAAGTAAGCTCAATCAACCGTCACAACACCCCACCTAAGTTTAAAGATCCTGGATGCCCTACCATTTCTTGTGTCATTGGTGATCATATGATTGAGAAGGCATTACTCGACTTAGGGTCTAGTGTGAATCTATTACCATATTCTGTGTATGTGCAATTAGGTCTTGGTGAGTTAAAATCGACCCCTATAACACTGCAATTGGCTGATAGATCTATGAAAATTCCTCGTGGTGTTATTGAAGATGTTCTAATCAAGGTTGACAAGTTTATTTTTCCAGTGGACTTTGTCGTCTTAGATACCCAACCTATCCAAAATCCCAGTAACCACATTCCGGTCATCTTAGGTCGCCCATTTTTAGCCACATCCAATGCTGTCATAAATTGTAGAAATGGGGTTATGCAACTATCTTTTGGCAACATGAATGTTAAACTCAATGTGTTTAATGTGGAAAAACAACCTCCAGATTTAGAGGATACTTTTGAGATTAACATGATTGAAAGCCTTGTTCATGACTCATTTCCACAATTATCTTCTCATGACCCCCTCGAGACTTGTCTAACTCATTTTGGTTTAGATTTTGACATAGATAACTCTATCGCTGAAGTCAATTCATTGCTTGATTCTACCCCTGTTATGGACACAACTAAATGGAAAGCCATGGTAGAACCTCTTTTACCATCCAAGTCTAAACTTGTCCCATCTGTTGAAGAGTCACCCGAACTTGATCTTAAACCTTTTCCAGAGTGTCTCAAGTATGCATTCTTAGGTCCTTCTAATAAGTTACCTGTCATCATTGCCTCTAATCTTCATAGTGCACAAGATAAAAAGTTGCTTAATGTTCTCAGAGAACATAAAACAGCTTGAGGGTGGACAATAGCAGATATCAAGGGTATAAGCCCCACTAGGTGTATGCATCGTATTCATCTTGAGGAAAACTCAAAGGCAACTCATGAAATGCAACGTAGGCTTAACCCTAACATGAGAGAAGTTGTCCAAGCCGAAGTGCTCAAATTGTTAGATGCGGGAATCATCTATCCTATTTCTGATAGTACTTGGGTTAGTCATGTCCAAGTAGTGCCTAAAAAGTCTGGGATTACGGTTGTCAAAAATACTAATGACGAGTTAATATCTACGAGAATGACGACTGGGTGGCGTGTGTGCATTGATTATTGTAAACTTAATCTAGTCACAAGGAAAGACCATTTTCCTCTCCCTTTCATAGATTAAATGCTTGAAAGACTAGCCGAACATAGCCATTATTGCTTTTTGGATGGTTATTTTGGTTACAACCAGATTCCTATTGATCCTGAAGATCAAGAAAAAACCACATTTACCTATCCCTTCGGTACCTATGCTTATAGACGCATGCCTTTTGGGCTATGCAATGCACCTGCTACCTTTCAGCGGTGTATGTTGATCATATTTTCTAATATGGTTGAGTGCTTTCTTGAGGTATTCATGGATGATTTCTCAATATTTGGGTCTTTTTTCGATGAGTGTTTACACCACCTATCCCTTGTGTTGGAAAGATGTCAAGAAACAAATCTCGTGTTAAATTGGGAGAAGTGTCATTTTATGGTACAACAAGACATTGTACTTGGGCACCTCATTTCTCATAGGGGAATAGAAGTCGATAAGGCTAAAATGGATCTTGTTAGTCACTAATTAACCCTAGAGGGGGGGTGAATAGGGTGTTCAAAAATAAGTGTAACTCTTTTCGAACATGGAACACACTATAATCAAAAATCAATTTCTCAATAAGCAAGTGGATGATTCAATTTAAACTTTTATAATAATTAATTTCAAGAAAAATTAGCATACAAGATATTCAAGCAAATATAGCATGCAAAATACTTATGTAAAGAGAAAGAGATAGAGAGATTGACACCGTGATTTTTTCGAGGTTCGGTAACTCCTACTCCTCGGCTCAAGAACCCCTTCTTGAGACTTTTCCCGATCCTTTCACTATGGCCCTTCCTTCACAGGTGGAATGGCAAACCTTTACAACACAAGCCTCTCGAGCTTGTCTCTCAATCAAGAGAACAACCCTCTCTTGAACAATCGGTGGACTTCACTTGTCCGAGATTACAAATTCGTATGTAATCAATAAAATCACTCAAGAACAAAAACACTCAAAACCCAAAGGTTTTTATGGAAGATAAATCAATATAAGCTCAAGTGTTTTTGGTGATTTTACAATAGCTCTAGAAATGTATTCTCAAAGGATATAATCAATGAATGATATTTGGAGAATAAGAAGAGATTCTAGAGGTTTTGATTTTCAAAGAAACTTGGAGAAAATCAGATTTTCAAAGCTTGGTTTCAATGGCTTTTGAAGAGAAAATTTCTGCAGAATTTTTGATAGCTTTCTTTCTCTTTTGTATTTCAATCTCTTGATTTTCAATAAACACATCTCATTCTATATATAGCATTGTATTAGGGTTTTGAAGAGTGATTATAGTATTTGAAAGACAAGAGCCGTTTGAATACCATTAAACACGATCCACAAAACATGGGAATTGTTTTCTGAAAATCTGCAGATTTTAAGCAATCTTCTAGTCGACTACTTCTTCATTGTAGTCGACTACAATGGTCCATCTAGTCGACTCGATTGAGTTCTAGTCGACTACTTTGGACCATCTAGTCGACTACAATGAGTAGTCTAGTCGACTCAAGCTTGTTTCAGTTGACTCTTTTGATGTGGATGAAAAACCAATAGCTACTGGTTGAAATAGTCGACTACTAGAAAATACACAGGGTGATTCTAGTCGACTATAACAAGAAAAACATTTAATAAAAATATTTTTCTTTCCGTTTAAGTTTGGTAAAGTGTTTTTCATTTCATTTGAGTTCGGTTCATTTTATACTTGAGCTTATACGATAAAATCGACACATAAAATTACCTTGTTACAATGATCGCTCCCCGACCTATCTACCCCGAGTCTTGAGTCTTCGACTTTCACTTTTGCCGTTTAATTGATTTTCCTTTTTCGCTTCAATTTCTTTCACAGCTTTTCGCTTTAAATCAAACTTTTCTTTCCGAGCTTGTTTTTCGAGTAGTTTCCTTTTCGAGTTTGATTTCTGAGTCGTTCACCTGTCTTTTGCTGAAAATATAAACTCGATAATTCATTAGTATCAAACACTCTTCAATGGTTTGTTATCATCAATTTTGGAATTGTTTGCCGAAAGTAAATTTCAAAGCCAACAGATCTGATTTCACACCTTCCTCCACCATGGACAGTGAAGGAAATTCGATCTTTCCTTGGTCATGCTGGATTTTATAGGAGATTCATTAAAGCCTTTAGCAAAATCTCTCGTCCCTTATGCAACCTACTTCCTAAGGAAGCCACTTTTGCCTTTAATGATGAATGTTCACAAGCATTTGAAAAGCTCAAACTCTTATTGACTTCTGCTCCCATCATACAACCCCCCAATTGGTCTCTACCTTTCGAGCTTATTTGTGATGCATCTGACTATGCTTTTTAAGCTGTCTTAGGGCAACGAGTAGATAAGATGCCCCATGCCATCTATTATGCTAGTAGGACTCTGAATGATGCCCAACTCAATTACTCCACCACAGAAAAAGAGCTATTGGCCATTGTATTTGCTGTAGATAAGTTTAGATGATACCTCTTAGGGTCCAAGGTTATTGTGTTCTCTGACCATGCTGCTTTGAGATACCTTTTCTCAAAGAAAGATGCTAAACCTCGTTTGATTCGTTTGGTCTTACTATTACAAGAGTTTGATATTGAGGTTCGTGATAAGAAAGGTTCTGAGAATGTCGTAGCTGATCACTTGTCTAGGATTGTCTCGGAATGCACTAAGGATTTATCACCCTTGAATGAATCTTTTCCTAATGACCAACTTTTAGCTATCTCCCAGTTACCTTGGTATGCTGACATTGTCAATTATCTTGTTACTGGTCAACTCCCTGAACACTGGACAAAACAGGATAGATCTAGGTTCCTTGCTGAGGTTAAATATTTTTTCTGGGATGATCCTTATTTATTCAAGTACTGCCCGGATGAAATCATTAGGAGATGTGTTCCTGAAAATGAGTTTCATACTATTATCTCCTTTTGTCATGACCATGCATGTGGTGGTCATTTTGGTTCTAAGAAAATAGCTACAAAGATTTTACAATGTGGATTCTATTGGCCAACACTCTTTCGTGATACACATCCATTTTGCTCCACTTGTGATCGGTGCCAACGTATGGGTAGTATTTCTCATAGGAACATGATGCCCCTCACTAACATCCTTATCGTAGAAATTTTTGATGTTTGGGGTATTGATTTCATGGGTCCATTTCCTCCCTCATTTGGTTACCTATACATACTTGTAGCTGTTGACTATCTGTCCAAGTGGGTGGAGGCTGTACATTGTAGGAAAAATGATCATAGGATCGTGATTCAATTCTTAAAAGATAACATATTTTCTCGTTTTGGGTCGCCTCATGCAATTATAAGCGATGGTGGTAAACATTTTTGCAATAAACCATTTGAAATTGTCATGAAAAAGTACCTCATCACTCATAAAGTTGGCACTTCTTATCACCCACAGACAAGTGGAGAAGTGGAAATTTCCAATCGGGAGATCAAAACTATTTTATAAAAACGGTTCGACCTGATCGTAAGGACTGGTCACAACGGATGAACGACGCTCTTTGGGCTTATCGGACTGCATTTAAAACCCCGATTGGAATGTCCCCTTATCGACTTGTCTTTGGAAAAGCATGTCACTTTCCTGTAGAATTAGAACATTGTGCTTATTGGGCTATCAAAACCTTCAACTTTGATATGGGTAAGGCTGGGTCACATCGTAAAGTCCAACTCAATGAGTTAGAAGAGATTCGTAAGGATGCATATGAGAATGCCAAGATTTATAAAGAGCGGACTAAAATGTTTCATGACAAATTTATTCTTAGGAAGTCCTTCGAGCCCAACCAAAAAGTTTTGTTATTCAACTCTAGATTACGTCTCTTTCCTGGAAAGTTACGTTCTAGATGGACTGGTCCATTCACTGTGACAAATGTTTTTTCTCATGGGGCAGTCGAGATTCAAAACCCTAAGGATGGTAGTATTTTCAAAGTGAATGGGCAGATGTTGAAACCATACTTAGATGGGTTGGTAGATAGAGATGTGGAGTGTATTCGTCTAGAAGACCCCATTTATCAAAATTGTTGAGTTTCAAAAAAATATATATATATATAGATTTTTGTGGATGCTTATAATCCAAGTTTAGGGGTGGCATACTTGTGATTCCTTCTGATCCATATTTGTTTTTATTTTTTTAATTTATTTATTATTTTTTTTCTCCTTGTTCTTGCTTGAAGTTGGATAGTACGTCATCCAAGGTAATTCTCAAACTTGCCCATGTGACTTTCATTTTTAACTATTTAGGACAATATTTGATCTAAGTTTGGGGGTGAAGGGAATTTTTATTTTATTTTTATATAGATATATGTATATATTTTCATATTAAAAAAACTAAAATTAAATTGAGTATGTTCAGTATTTCTATTGAGTATTGAATTGTCATCAGTTTGGTTGAAATTTGAAAATCATTAGTATATTTAAGACTAAAATACTTAATCTAGTCAGAATGAATGATAGTCCTTAGTCTTTTATACTTATCATTATTTAGTTGATGACCCTCATAGTTAAACCTTGAAACATATTTCACGAGCACTATCAACTTACATTTTTTAGAAAATGTCTGAAATTTAGTGATATCGTTCTATTATCTTAGAAAATAAATCGGTAGACCAGGATGAGATTCAATCAGGACTCTTCAGATGAAAAAAAATATATATATCCAAAGGGTTGGCTTGAGGTTGGGAGTAAATTAAGCTCCTCTTGGGTAAACAATTCCTTGTGGAAGTTTGTCAAAAAAAAAGAAAAACAAAAAAAACAAAAAAATTGGATACATTCATTCTACCATCATCAAAGAAAAAAAATAAATCACTTGAGTTACCAATGTAAAATTTTTCTTCTTTTGGAAACCCGATGATTTTTGAGATTTTGGAGTTATGTCATGAGGTTTTGACCAATTCTGAATTAGTGTTTAGTTGTTGCACTTTACAACAAGGATGGAGAATTTGGGTCTTCAACTAAATTTTGATAAGTGAATTAGACTTAGCTTAAATATAATTTAGACGGAGAATATGGGTTTGACATCTCAAATAAATTAATGATTCGAAAATCTAAAGTTGGTGACAATTTACTATTCAAGGTTACATATTTGATTGTATATTGCTTTGAAACATATTTTTTGGATGTTTGTGGGTATCATCGCTGGAAACCCTCACGAGACTATAACTCGTCCACTAGGGGTAACCTAGGGGTTCAAAGGCTTATTGTATATGCTAAATGGAATCGAGAGTCCTGCGAAAGTGGTACAGTTAGGGTTTTTTGTTTTTATTTTTTGTTTTGCTCGAGGACTAGCAAAATATAAGTTTGGGGGTATTTGATAAGTGCATAATTCATACACGATTAACCTCCAAAAATATATTTTTTAGTCATTTATTTTAAATTATTAAATTAATATTTTTTTTTATATTTTTATAGGTTATTGGTGATTTCTGGTACAAATGGGTTAAATCCATCTAAACAAGCCAAAAATCTATTTCGACCACGTCTTAGTATTTGGGCCATATATTTTAGCCCGTGTTTTGGATTTATGTGAGCTCAGTGTTCCTAGAAAGATGATTCAATTTAAAGAATATTGGTATTTCACATAGAAACCCTAATTCTGAAGTTTAGAGGGCAATAAAGACATTTTAAATTTGACATACTATTTTGTGCGAAAATCAGCATAAACTTGGTAATATAATCACAGATTTTGAAGGAACGATCTGAATGGACTGAAATGAAAGGATGTGGGAAGAGGACTTGATTAACAAGAAAAACGTATCTCACCAATATCTTCCAAATTTACTCTCCAAATTGGTCAAAAGTGGACTGCAAGATATCACCAATTAGCAAAAGAAATATGGAAATTTTGGATTATCTTATTTACTTTCCTAGATGAAACCTTAAGGATCCCTATAAATAGGGCATATGTGGATGCACAAAGGATCATCAAGAGGCAAAGGAACAGAAGAGAAGACTGGTACAATTCACGGAGAAAGCAAAGACGTTCTTCCATCTTCAATTTCGGTTTGGTCGTTGTTTTATTATTTTATCCTTTATGTCTAGCTAATTCTCTCAGCCAAGGCTGAGAGGAAGCCCTTTTCATTTACAAATCCATGATTTTCAATTGACTAATTGAATATTTCATTTAATAAATTATTCTTCTAGTATTTTGATGTTTTCCTATACTTTCGATTTTATGTGTTTTAATCAAGACCGTAATCGAATGTATTAGATTTCTGGCAATTTAAGAAGAAGAAAGTAATGAATAACTGTTTATGCCTGACCACGGATAGATAGTTAGGATTTGCACTTTCTTTCAATTAGGTGTTTATTATTCATGAATAAAATAATAAATATTTGATTGAATCTATGCCTTAACACGGATTGGCCATCCATATATTTGATTCTACTTATTTTTATTGGATGTGTGAATATTATTTGGATATTTAAGAATTTGAATTGAAAATCGGAATTGTCTTGATTGGTGGTGGAATCGAAGCTTTGGTATTTTCTTTATCATTGTTCTTTCATCTCTTTTGCAATTTTTCTTTTTTTTTCACAATCATCAATAATTTGTTGAATTAGTTAGATAGTAGTTTTTAGATGTAATTTTTCTTAATCAATCCTCGTGGGAATGACCTCGCAATACTTGTACTCTTTACTACTATGATTCGTATGCTTGCGAGTAAAATTTGGTTTGGGTTAATCTATCTTTTGGGTTACTCTAAATTTCACATCAAAAGGCCTCACCTCGGAAGGGCTTGATTCGATTCGGGAAGAGTGACAAACTTTCCCCATGATTTGTTGGACTTTTTGAGATTCTTGACCATGTTCGCGAGATAGCGTATTGTGTAGCCTTCCTACCAGAATTGTCAAGGGTTCATAATGTTTTTCATGTCTCTATGCTTCGCAAGTATGAGTCGGATCTTGGATGCTCGAGAATAGGTTTTGTGAGGCAAAACCATCCTGTTAGTTAAGGTCTTATGGCACCATTGCGGAGTCGAGGAGGTGACTTGATAGTGTGAACGTGATGTTCAGGAAAAATACCTGGACTTGTTTTCTACTATAGGTATGTCTTTATTTTGAGGACAAAATCTCCTAAGGTGTGGAGGTTGTAGGGCCCGATATTTTTATGTGCTAATTTAAAATTTTATGAACACTTAAGTGCTTATGTGATTATGAGCTTAATGTGTTTATTTGCTTAGCATCACTTACATATTTTATGTGATATTAAAAATTGTAAGTTGTATGTTATATTTTAATTTTGAGAATAACGAAAATTATTGAAAATGATTTCGGGAAAGAAATGACCAAAGGGTAAATGAGTAATTTCATATATTTGGGAACTTAGTGTAGGGGTATGAGTGGCATGTTGGTAATTAGAGAGGATGAAAAGGGGTAAAAGGGTATTTAAGAGTCATGATGACACTCTTGTAAATAACCCTGAGTTGAGAAGAAATTAGTCATTTTACACTTTTGGGGTGTTGTCTAAATTCTAGACATTGATCTTCTTCTTGCATCTTTGTTCTCAACCCTTGGATCATAGGGCCTTGTTTGGGAGGCACTTAAATGCAAGAATCCATTACTCTTGGTGTTTCATTTGGCAAGACTTCATGTCAACCCTGAATCAATTATTCATTTTATTTGCTTTATTCTTAACCATTGAATGTTGAGAATTCTGAGTGGAGAATCTCTACAACCTTTAAGGTTAGCCACATTGCTTGTGGTGGACAGCTCTTGGTAGTGTCCTTGAAATACTTTGTTAGTCTTTTATCCCATTTTAGGGTTTTGGTTGCTAAGAACCTTAAGTTTCCTGTTCATGAATTTCTTTGTGGGGATATTGATTTTTGCCTTATTTTGTTCATGTTATGGAAGGTAGAGTTTCTTTCAAACTACCAAATGAGTTGCATTTGTAGTAGCTCTTGGTTTTCATATTGTGAAGAGCTAGTGGTGAGTTCTCTAACTTCTACTCTTAAGCTTTCAATTCTCCATAAAACCCTAAAAAAGAAATCATTAGGGTTTGAATTGATTCTTGTGGTTGGAGCCACTTGTGTATAAATTTCGGTTTCTTGTGACACTATAGTAATTGTGTTGTACATATGATGTGTTGCTAGTGTTTGGAGCTATCCTATTGAGCACTTGAGTTGTTATTGGCTTGGACCTCTTTTGGGCATATTGTGTAGCTTGCTTGGAATTGAGGTAGTGAAAAATCAGTTGCTTTCAATTTTTTACGAGGGTGTGTGCGTCTATGTGTATATATACCATATATATATATGCGAGTTGAATCTTGATAACTTAGGCGATGGATTAAGGCTTTAAAGCATGATTATGCGATATAAATGCTTGTTGTGGTTTATTGCTTATAAAGGTGGGATTATGAGCATGTGGATAATTTTGGCATAATATATTGCATAAAGATAAATAAAAGCATGTATTATGATTGACCATGGTTATATGATCTACAATATATTGCAAATGAGAAAAGAATGTGTTGTGATGGGGTATGGTTGTTATGAAATAATAGAGTCATATTCAGTCACTTGTATAGTGTCAAAAACATGGTGTCTGTATATGAGGGTCGTGTAATCATGTGTAGGTGGTTTTGTTTCGGATCGTCGCAATAACTGGCCAGTAGGTGTTCACGCCTACGGAACTATTAAGCCAAAAATGTGTTACCGGTTTGGGAGTCGTAAGAGAGGCTCATATTCATGACCTTTGGGTCTAGGGGCACGGAGTTGAAATTTGGGATCCCGTGCAACCGCCTTCCTTGTTGAAGTGATAGAGAGAAAAATCACTTGGGAAGAGTCGGTGTGGTACTCTACATTAGTTGATGAGCTTATATCCTCAAAAGTAAATGGCCAGAGTATGTATCCACTATCCTGTGTTGGGCGCCGTGTGTATCATGGCGTGTGTTGAATCATGGTGCATTTAGACTATCATATAAGTGATTATGATTTCGGTTTTGAAGCATGCTATGTTTGAATGACTATAATGTGAGAATTTTGGGGAAAAATTGCTTGTTGGGTTCGATAGGGTTCTGGATTGGAGTGAGAACCATGTGGAATAAGAGACCGACCTAGGGTTAGTGGCCTGAACCTTGGTTTGGTTGATCCACTCGGACTACCGAGATTGAGGCGATGACGCTTCCTCAACTAGGCTAGTGTGCTCACCTCGTGACTTATATATTTTTCAGGTGGTGATTGCCTTCCGGGAGTTTCGTAGTCTCTCTGTAAAGATACGGTGTTGATTTCGCCATTTTGTGCATAAGGAGGCGAACTACTTATGCTCCTTTACTTGTAAAGCATTAGTGTAACTCATATGTATACCTATGCTCCTTTACTTGTAAACTTGTAAAAAAATGATAGATACTTGTCTTTTTCTGGTTAGCATGTTAGCCGAGTAGCTTACATGGATGTATAACCCTTGGAGCGTTGTACACGGGGATTTTATTCTTTTGGTGCACTTCGGTTTCAGAAATGTAAAGACTATTTCATTTTGTGGAAAATAATAGAATGTATTGCCTTAGGGTATTTGAATATTAATCTACGAATCCTTTCATTTAGTGACGTGTTGTGAATTCTCATAATGAATTTGAATATTAGGAGTTTGGCCGAAAACGGTGGTTTTCTAGGAATTCAAAGAAACATTTTTCATTTTGAATGGAAAAACCTGATCGACAGGGCCAAACCTTGTTATGTTCAGCCCTTATTACTAGGCTTGTGTAATAGAAAATAATAATGATAATGATGATAGTGTGGGCAAATAAGCCCTTAAAGTTGACATAGTTTTACATATCGCAGGTGCACGAATCAATTTATAGTATAGTACCAATGAGATAAGATATATCGAATCAACAGAGACTAATTATTCTTCAACTCTTTTATAATTACTCTAAATAAATTATTAAGGATAAGTTGATTGTTTGGTTTTCTCTAACTAATGAAGCTAAAATAAATATGATAAATAATTTGTTTTGGTTGACAACAATAGAAATAAAGATTTAGGGTTTTTCTAACTCCACCGCTAACCAGATAACATATCCTTTAATTCATTCAATTGTAAAAGGCGGTCCATCATATGTGAATCAGATATAGGGTCTCAAACATTGGCAAAACCCTAATACCAAAAAAGGAACAATTCATCCATCATTGACACAAGCCATCTCTAATCAAGCATAACTAGTACATGCATCTACTCTAAACTAGTCCTACTAACAAAAATTAAAAGCACGTCACTAGTGATCGCTTTCAAGCATGGTCTGTTTAAATCAATATTACATGTTAATTACCAGTATTATGTAGAAAATCATGAGTTAAGCATCCGAGTTCTAGCCCATATTGAATAATCATGATTGTATAAAATAAAACATTCATTCAAGCTAAGACAAGACATAGAATAAACATAGAATCTTATATAAAATCAAACGTAATCACTCATCTACATAATCATCACATACATGTCCTTCACCGAGTACTCGGTGAAGGGTATACCGAGTAATCGATAGTTCTTCACCTTGAATTCTACATTTCATCCTCTTTTACTCTATTTCTCTATTAAGCTTCTGATGAGACGTCAGGTGTGTAAAAATATGTGGTTAAAAATAAATCCTTAACGACTCTAAGTTTTACCCTACACAAACGCATGTATCAATTATAGAATATCAAACGGCTTGAGTAAGGGATAAGATCCCACAAAGACTGAGATTGTTCACTTTAATAGTTCGAAAACATTGAATTATATTTTCTGAAAATGGTTTGTTTAGGTGGTCAAAGACCAAATTATCTATTTTAACTAATAATTATCTAGAAAGCAAAGTAAATTGGTTGTGATTCAGATGAGAGAGAAAACTATGGTTTTCATCACTCCACCACCAACTGCATAATATAATTCCTCACTATTTCAACAGTAAGAGGGTGATCCATAACTGTGAATCAGATCGTACCGCAAATAGCTAAACACGACCCCAAAAAGGAGTACATCAACCAAGATTTCGACAACCCATCTCAAGACTGACCTAACTAGTGCATGCCAATTATATTACTCTAATCTACTCATACTTCATGAAAATAAACTACGACATGTCTTCATTAAATAACTAAGGCATGCCCTATGTCAACCTAGGGTTTCAAGTTTCATTACCACCCTTGTGTAGAAAACCATGATTAAGCATCCGAGTTCCAGTCCATTGTGAATAATCATAAATGTGCAAAACCTTACATTCATTCCATCTAAGACAAGAATTTAGAACAAACATATAATTTTATATTGCAAATCAGTATGGTCTCTGAACTACTACAATCATCATAGTATGGTCAACAGTTTCCCCTCGTTACAATTAAAAACAATGAAAAAACTACATTACTTGGCTAGGGTTTTGCTAGAAAACCCTAGATACCGAGTTAGTTGGCCATGGTGGAAGGTGAATGCATCAGTGATGTAGAAACGATCTCCATGGTCTTCTTCTCTAGATCTCTCGGTTTGAATATGGTTCTCAACAGTAGCAAATCTGAATGAATGAACCTATAAACTCAAGACTGAACAAATCTCAAAAACCCACCAGCCTCTATGAACGTCGAACCTCCTTTACACTGATATATGATCGTTTATATATTGGCAATGGTATAGACAGACCCTTTTAAGTCTTTTCACTCTAAACTTCATGCAAATCCTAACTCAATTGTATATACATGTAAATGGAGGTTTGAAGTCAAAGGTATTCTTAAAACCGAAACGGGGGTACAATAGGCAAAAATCTCGAAAAACCATAAAATCTTGCCGCAAATACACTTGAAGTGTACCTGGCCTACGCTTCAAACGTAGGTCCAAGCGTAGAAATGTGTTTTCCAGCCACTTTTTGAAACAGAAAACGTACGCAAAGGCGTAAGTATTTTATGGAAGACAACTTTTCTCCGTGAATGCACCAAAACGACCATCTTGAACCCAGGATACTTTTGGCTGAAGATGACGACTTTTTGAAATGCCATTTTTACCCTCCGGGAGCCATTTTTGTCTCAGACTGCCTCTTTGACTCTCCTCTTGGGTAGAAAGAACACACTCATCAGTTAATGTACTGAAGTTAGCTCCATTTTTTTATTAAGCTTCTGAAACATGCTTTAACACATAAACAACATAAAAATTCCAAATAATGGAATGAAATAACGTAACAATAGTGAGTTAAGGGATTAAAATGACTAATATTTGACACCTATCACACCCCAAAACTTACACATTGCTAGTTCCTTAGCAATAAACTCAGGGACCTTTTCTTGAGATGATCTTTTTAATCTAACTACTCCAACTAATCTAACCTAATCCCTTGTGTTCGTGAGAGTCGACGATTACACTTAGCATGTGTAATAAGCCTTTTATAGCCCTAGGTTTCCCATAGTGGACGAGTGAAGTCTCGTGAAGGTTTCCAATGATGGTACCTACAAACATCTCATTTCTCTGTAGTCACGCAGTCATGAATTCACACACAAATTAAATTAAGTCATGATACAATGAAAAAGATAACATGAATGCAAATATTCCCACTCACTACCGAACAACAATTATATCAAGCTTCGTGTCATGAATGGTTCCCATTAAAGTGAATGATTTCGTAACTTTCTACTCAAAATTGAGACAACCTTCCATGATTTTGTGAACACTCGATTATGATATTTAAGTTTCTCTTCTGTTACCTCAGTGATCAAACTTTGCCATTTTTAATAAAAACATATATTTCCATCTTTCCACTTTTCATCCATTTTTTGTCTTTCTAGGTCTCTAGGCTTTCCAGCGAGAATTTTTAGTCCCGACCAACTGGGCCCGAGCTTCTTCCATGGGATTTATACTCATTAGTTTTCTCCTTTTTTTATCCGAACAATGTTATTAGTGATACCAAGGCCTGGTTACTCAGATCGAAGAACTAGTTTTTGCAATTTATTTTTCAAAATAAATTTTCAACTTTTTTCTCCATTTTCACCATAACATCTCCCCATCTCCCCTTTTATTGTGGCAAAATTATTTGTTCAATTACATAGTCAGAGATCAAATTATTTCCCATAATGAATGCATGTTTGTCCTTATAGGTCAAAGTTGTCATTCTTAATTTCAATTTCATTCATTCACTCATCGATGTAAAACCACATCACTTCACTAACTCGATTTAATCATTAGTCTTATGAATGGGAATATCACATTACATATTACTCATACATCATAAACATGAACTCACTCAAATTGTAATGCAAAACATTCATGCGTGAAAACAAAGAACTCGTCCAAAAAACTTTTTCAAAAATTTTCATTCCTTCTAATACCATACCCTCACCCGTAAACTTAAATCAGACCATGTCTTCGTGGTAAAAAATAATATAGTTACCCTTGACGTTAAATTCGGGATTCCAAAACAAAGCATGAATCCCTCCGCCCCAAAAAACTTGATTTTGATCACCTGTAGGTATAATCAACAAAGCACAAATACCCAATCACAACCAGGGAAAAGAAATTTCATCATAAATATCCAGAAATCACCACATGTTTTCAAGGAATCAAAGCTTATCTTTTTTTTTTCCAAAAATAATAATAAAAAATTGATTTGGCCTTAAGGCCCTACAATCCTATGAAATAAAATAAAATAAACAAAGACGTGGACTTAAGGGTCTATCGTCCCTAAAAACAAAACAAAACAGAACCAAAAATCCTAACTAAAACTAAACCCTAATCTCAATCCTCCTCCTCTTCTTTATCATTTGACACGACGCTTTTTAACCATATCCGGCAGTCTGCAGTCTCTTTCAACTTTTCTAAATCTTCCTCCGGATATATCGTCATAATTGTCCACCGCATCTCATCCATCTCCTTCATCCTATCACTCAATTATTCTGCAATAATCTTCGATAATAGAAACGGCTACTCACAACTGCTCAGGTAATCGACATCTCGGCCATGATTAACATCAGAATACACACTTTATACCCATGATTTAGGGCATACAACGTTTTAAGAATCGTGTGATCCCTTACACTAGTCCGATTATTGGGCCGAATTTGAGCCAAAACGACACAATCCAAATAAACAAAATCCGACTTTAACCACCAATTTTCATATGTCTTCCTTCTTTATTTGCCGGACTACTAATTGGTATATTCCATGCATTGGAAATACTTCTTTTTCCAATCACAATACGAGCACTCCACTGATTCACTTTAGCTGACATAACCTTAAATTCTGGTGGTCCCAAAATTGTTATATTTTTATAGAATTTTCGGACCAAGCCCGGATACACTTTTCTCCCGTCGGATGCTCTAAACTTCTCAATCCTCGTTCCTTAAGGATTTTCCTCCCGAGTGCTATTAATACTCGGTTCATCCTCTCTAGACGAAATATTTCTTCAAATTGAAATTTGCACTACAGAAATTACCTTGGTGTGTTTTGGCTTCCCATTCAACTTGTGGCTCCTTTATTCGAGCTCTCCACATCCACATAAAGTTCTCTACATTCTATGAAATCCTCCGGGTCAAAATAATCTTGAATAGCATTATCCATACTAACACCCCCAGGATAGAAAGAATAGAAGAGGAATATATAACTTTAATGCTCAACTTTTGAGAATTGTAAATTGTGAATTCGGTCTACTTTATGAGTGTATTTATAGATGGATGTAGTAGAATCAAAAAGAAAAAGGATTTAAAACCCTTGGATGAATAGGAAGGTGAAAGCAATGAATAATCCAACTCCAACTTGTATTTTCATTCCACTTTCTTATCGAACTAGGATTACTCTAAAAAATCTATAAAAAATTTTAAAAACACCTTAAACTATCCTTCTACAAATACATATACAAACCAAGGCAAAACACTGCTCAAACAGGTAGAATTTTCAAATTTTAAAACTCCTCCTCATAGTACCCTATGCTTCAAGCATAGGTTGGATTGGAATTATTATTAATTATTTTATTTTTCACATAGCACTCTTCCGATCAATCCAATACATAAACCACATACACCCCCAAACTTAAATGCACAAATGTTCGCATAGTGCGATATAAAATTTCAGAATAATTCAAACAATTAGCACATGTAAAATCAGCGTAAAATGTTGGGGAGATATCTAACAAAATACGATTGATCCTAAAAATTGCTATTTTATACACCAAAAAAATAAAAAAAACATATAGAAAATAATCGTTGAAGCGGTCACATAAAGCCTTATACGAAACTATCTGGTTGACAATTTATCTTAAATGTATACAAATGAAAGAAAAATAAAATAAAAACCTAACTAAAACTATACTAAGCCTCATCATTAGAGGTCGGTGGTGTGGGTGGAATCTGCACTTCTTTTTGTTTTGTCTTTTAAAGACCATGAGAATAGACGCACTCTTAGATAGTTTTTAGTTAAACCATCATACCTAACGGTTGATGCAACCTCTAAGAATTCATTGAAATGCTGGTACATATCTTATATCCTGAGACCAGAGAACTTTGGGAACATGTTGATCACACTCGTCTTGATCTCGATATGCTTTGCACCTTCCTCTTCTTGAAATTCAGCATAAGATTCATATGCGTCCAATGTGGAAAATCCCTTCAATGAGGTGTCTGGTCCTCTTCATTGATTGACTCTCTCGTCACCCATCTCGACCTCTTCTGTCTGACGACGCTCTTCAACAAATTTTCGTAAACGCCTTAAAGTTTTTTTATTTCGGGTCGTATACTACTAACGCAAAATTTGAATTTAAAGTTTTTTTCTCTTTTTTTTTTTAATAAACGCCTTAGAATTCTTTATATTCGGTAGCTCTTCTTTGCTCTAGCACACCTCTTGATTCTTTTCTCGAGATAGAAATGATAACGAACTCAGTTAATTCACCGAGATTAGCTTTCTTTTTTCATTAAGCTCCTAAAACATGCTTACACACACAAACGGGATAAAAATACAAAGTAATAGAATATAAAAACATAATAAACGCAAGATTGGGGTGAAAAATGACCAATATTGAGCACTTATCATGATTGTGTAGATGAGTGATTATGTTTGATTTTATATAAGATTCTTCCTTTATTCTATGTCTTGTCTTAGCTTGAATGAATGTTTTATCTTGCACAATAATGGTTATTTAATATGGGCTAGAACTAGAATGTTTAACTCATGATTTTCTACACAATGGTTGTAATTAACATGCAATCTACATATAGACAGGCCATGCTAAGAAGAGATAATATAGGCATGCTTTTAATTTCTGTTAGTAGGAATAGTTTAGAGTAGATGCATGTACTAGTTATACTTGTTTGAAGATGGGTTGTAGTTATGTTGGGTTAATTGCTCCTTTTTTGGATTAGGGTTTGCGAATGCTTGCGACTATATCTAATTGACATATGATGGACCGCCCATTATAATCAAATGATTAGGAGGATATGTTATGTCATTAGTGGTGGAGTTAGAAATACCCTAGATTTTTATCTCCAATGTTTTCAACCAAAAACCAAAATCTATATTTATTTTTAAGCTATTTTATTTCTCGTCAAATTAGTTATAGAAAATAAAAAAAATACAAACTATTTTTCATAATTTAGTTACAATAATTATAGTAGAGTTTGTAAATTCATTAGTCTCTGTGGATACGATATATCCTATCTCATATATACTATATCGGGGGTGTTAGGTGTGTGGAAAATATGTGGTTAAAAATAACACCTTAACGTCACTTTAGGTTTTACCCTTCTGCAAGCGCACAAATCAATTGTGTATATTTTTGTTTGAATAGGGTAATATCGATCCCACAGAGACAAGGATTGTTAACTTTAATAATTTAAAAACACTAAATTATAGTATTCCAAAATAAGTTGATTTTTGTAAATAATCTAATATTACTTAAATTAATCTAAACAGCAAAATAAATTGGTTTGTGGTTCAGAGGAAGAGAAAACTAGGGTTTCCTCACTCCACCACTAACCGCATAACGTAGTTCAAATTCTAATTTCAATTACATGAGGCCGATCCATTAACTGTGAATTAGGTCACACTGCGCTAGCAGTTTGACCCCGAAAAGGATTACTCTCAACCGGATCGTGACAACCTATCTCAAGACTAAACTGATTAGTGCATGCCGACTACTAACAGAAAAGTAACTTAAAATAGTAAATTAAAGCAATAATTAAAGCAATAAATTGAAGAATGAAAATAAACTATGGCATGTCTGTATCAGTATATCAGGGCATGCCCTGTGTCAGCCTATGGTTTCGAGTTTTATGACCAAAATTGTGTAGAAAATCACAGATTAAGCATCAGAGTTCGAGCCCATAGTGAATAATTGTGATTCTATAAGATTAATATATTCGAAAGTCCAAGATAAGAATCAATTCAAATATACAAACTCGTATCACAAATACAAATGGCCTTTCATCTAACACAATCATCATAGTATAGTCACATCTTTCCCTCTCTACAATTGAAAACAAAATCAAAACTACATTACACTACTAGGGTTTTGCGAGAAAACTCTAGATACCGAATTAGTTGATCATGGCTGAGGGAGTCTGCATTGTTGGTGTAGAAACGCTTTCCATGGCCTTCTTCTCCGGATGTCTAGGTCTTTAATGGTGTTTCTATTCAATGGAAGAGAACTCTATGAATGAAAGTGTATCTCCAAAACATAACTAAAAATTACCCTAAAAGCATATCTTTCTAAACCCTAATCCTCTTATATTTATAGACAAGTGAGGGAAACCCTAATGGTATCCCTTTTATGCAATTTCATAATACATCAATACTCTTATAAAACAAAATGTAAATATGTGTTTAAGCTTGTACGTAGAGGTTTGGAATCACCGATCACTTAAAATATCGAAGTAGGGACAAAACTGGAAAATTCTAAAATAACTCCGAAACAACTTCAGCACATCGAGAGATCACGTGACAATCATATGGCACCTACACTTGGGTGTAGGTCTAAAATGTAGGGTCCAAAACTACAGCGTAGCTTAGGAGCATAGATTGGGTCCAATTTGCCCATTTTTCTCTCTGGTGACATAGGTATAATGCACTGTTGATGTAAAAATCCATCTTTTTCTATTTGAGCTAAACTGGTCGCCTTTGACTCCCGATGCTTTTTTGTGAAGTAATAATGTCTGAGAATGACATTTCTTCCCTTTCGGTGAGATAATCATATTGTGAAATGACCATTTTGCCCTCCGGTAGGTCTTCTTTACTCTGGTGCACCTCTTGATTCCTTTGTCGAGATAGAAACGAACACGAACTCATTTAATTTATCGAGATTAGCTATGTTTCTTCATTAAGCTCTTGAAACATGCTTACACACACAAACGAGATAAAAATACCAAGTAATGGAATGTAAAGATATAACAAAGGCAAGATAGGGGCGAAAAATGACCAATATTGAGCACCTATCACTATACTATAATTGATTTGTGCACTTGCGTTAACGAAAACTAGGTCAACTTTAAGGGCTTATTTGAACACAATATTATTATTATCATTATTTATTATCCCAACCTAGTAATCCTAAACCTATCTAGGTTTGGGAACCGATCGATAGAGTAGTGGATAATAGAGTTGGGGAAACGTTTGAAGAAAGAATAGCATGAGAATAAGTTTTGGAAAACATTCCTAAAGAAACATCACATCCAATAGAAGATAAACCAATTAAGGAAACACTTGAAAAACCTACGGAGAGGGAATATGAACCAAAAGCACCATTCCTTCAACGTCTCCGAGGATCAAAGTATTATGGCAAACAAGGCGATAAGAAAAATGAAATATTAGAAGTATGTAGATAGGTAACGATCAACCTGCCTTTATTAGATGCCATATCTAAAATCCCACCTTACGCTAAATTCTTGAAAGATTTATGTACGCAAAAGCGTAGTAGTAAAACTAAAGTACTTAAAAAGATAATGTTAACTGAACAAGTGAGTTCGTTATTGTTAAATGATACACCACCCAATTATAAAGATCGAGGATCACCTACAATATCATGCATAATTGGAGATCAAGAAGTCGGTTAGGTTCTCATTGATTTAGGTGCTAGTGTTAATCTCTTACCTTATTTAGTATACCAACAATTGGGATTAGGAGAATTAAACCCTACTACGATTGTACTTCAATTACAAGATAGATCAATTAAACAGCCAAGAGGGATAGTTGAAGATGTGATAGTTCTAGTAGACAAATTCTATTTCTCTGTTGATTTCATAATTTTAGACACAGAACCTGTTCATAGTCTAAAGAAACATGTACCTGTAATATTAGGACAACCATCCTTAGCAACGGCTAATGCATTCATTAATTGTAGAATGGGAGTAATGGATATATCTTTTGGTAATACAAAATTGAGATTGAATGTGTTTAGGAATGATGACCAATGTTCGACAGTTGACGATTATTTTAGTCTCGATAAAATAACAAAAGAATTAGAACAAGTATATGTTAGAAATGATAAATTGCCCAAAGTAAAGGAAGATTTCACGAATATCAATTGGGATAAGCAATTACAATCTAATCTTGATGATATCGCAGCTATAGAAACAACACTATACTTAGAATCATGAAAAGAACCAACAAAGTCGTTACCAGTCACCTCGAATAAACCACACCATTCTGCGCAAAAAGAATTTACGATATTAGAACCTGAAGAACAACCATAGCAGATTGAAACTAACAAATTGGACATTGTATATTGTGTCAACATAATTAATAGCTTGCCGTGGTATGCTGACATAGTTAATTATTTAGCTAGACATAAAATACCAATAGGATGGTCCAAATAAGAGAACGATTGATTCTTTAGCAAAGTTAAATACTATATTTGGGAAGATCCTGAATTATTTAAATATTGTTCTGACCAAATCATTAGGAGATGTGTCCCAGAGAATGAAACACAAAGTATCTTCAAATTATGCCACACATTAGCATGTGGAGGTCACTTTAGATCTAAAAAGACGGCAACTAAAGTATTCTAAAGTGGAATTTATTTGCCTTCTTTATTCAAAGATTGTTATAATTACTCTAAGACATGTGACAGATGCCAACGATTAGGTTCAATTTCTTCGAGAGATATGATGTCACTGTCCCCAATTTTGATAATTGATGTATTAAATGTATGGGGGATAGATTTTATGGGACCGTTTCCAATATCAAATAATAACTTATATATATTTTTTGGGGTAGATTACGTTTCAAAATGGATAGAAGCGGTAGCTTCGGCTAAAGCAAATCATGAAACTGTAATTAAGTTTTTACAGTCTAATATTTTATCTAGATTCGGTATACCACGCGCAATAATCAGTGATCATGGAAAATATTTATGCAATCGTTATATGAATAACTTGTGTCTTAAATATAACATAACACACAAAGTAGGTATGTGGTATCATCCCCAAATCAGTGGACAAGCACAATTTTCAAATAGGGAAATCAAGCGAATCTTAGATTAAATGATGCATTGTGGGCGTATAAAACGGCATATAAAACACCAATTGGAACTACACCGTATCGATTATTCTATAGTAAAGCTTGTCATCTTCTTGTCGAATTAGAACATAAAGTGTATTGGGCCTTTAAAAGACAAAATTTTGACTTAAAAGAAGTAGGCTCCAACATAAAACTTTAACTCAATGAACTTAAAGAAATTCGTAATGATACATATGAAAATGCACAAATATATAAATCAAGGACAAAAGAGTTCCGTGATAAAAATATTAGGAGAAAATCCTTAAACCCTGGTCATAAAGTATGGCTATTCAAACCGTTGTTCAAGATGGGACTATCCATATAATGTAATTACTGTTTTCCTTACGGAGTGGTGGAACTCGAGGATCCAAAGAAAGGTAAACAATTTAACGTAAATGGACAATGACTCAAGAGATGCTAAGAATTTAACCCTGAGTTAGGATGTGGGGAATCTATCGATTTTATAGACCCCACAAATGATAATGGTTAGAACATCTATGAACGTCGGGCCAACGACGTTAAAAAGAGGCACCGACTAAGAGAGTTCGTGTTCTCTCAGACGGGTATGTAGTAATAGGATTTTAATTATTCTGTTTTTTAATTGTTAATGTTAGTTTAATTATAGTGATTTTCTGTTTTTATTAAGTTGATATGAGGTACTGACGTAGGAGTAAAGTACCGGGGTTTAAAGAATGAGATGTAGGAAAATTTTAGCAACTATGAACTACCGAGTACTCGGTAGAGTGTTCACCGAGTACTCGATGACTTAACTTGCAAACTAAACCGGGCAGAGCTCGGCAGTTCTTATTAGGGCTCATTCCATTTTTACTCTAATCACTTTAAACTCATCTTTACTCTCTAAAACTCTCTCCCTTGACCTCTTGTATCTCTATTGCTACCAACATAAAAAGATTCATGGTTTAAAATCTGTCCAAATTGTATATATCACTCTACATATACATAGATACGCACATACATATATACACCCGCGTTTTGCCCTTAAATCCTCATTTTTGCTCAAATCAAGCTTCATACAATCATTCTTGTCTTAATCCCACCAAAACCCAATCATTATTTCAATTCAAATCGAGCTAAAATCTCTCATTTATGTCCAATTTTTGAAGCTATATATATGTGAGCCTATACACACTTACATATTAATTCAAAACAATTCGAAATAATCAAAATGACACCCAAGAAGAGGAGTAGAACTACGGAGAATGGAGAATCATTGGTGGCAACTACCGAGATTCACGCAGAAGCAGCCCAACGGGAGACCAAAGAACGCCGAGAGGCGAAGGAGTAAGTATTGAGCAAAAAGTTCCTCATTGAGCGTACATTCAAATACGCCAACTTTCGATTCGGGACAAAGTCGAGGACGGCCGTCAAGTGGCTCAACTACCGGAGATTACAGTCATTGTTGACACCGGTGTCGGTCATGTTCTATCTAGAGATGGTTTACGAGTTCTGTCGCAACCTCATTTTTGATACGGTGATCGAGTTATCTATGAGGGTGAGGGATCGGAATTTCACAGTCGATACCGCCCTCATTGCAGCAGTGTGTGGTATCCCGGATGAGTGTCTAGAGGATTTATGGGCCAAATATTTGTCTCTTCCTGAGCCATTCCCCGACATTCATGCTATCCTCAAAAAGATGTGTGGTGGGAAGTATGGGGATGAGAAGAGCAAGACGTGTGCAGGGAAGAGGTTTTTTGCACCAGGATACTGATTTTTAGACACTGTGCTCCACACATAGGTTCACCCCCTTGGCTACGACACGGAGAGACAGGGCGTTCTTTTGCATATACTTTACACCTTTGAGGCGAAACATTGGGTCTCGATGTCAAGCATTATCATTCACATTTAGTTGATCGTGTGGCAATATCTCTCAGACATGGTAGTAGTGAAGCCAAATAAGTGGCTGCTTTAATGTCCTTATCTGATCACTAGCATTCTCCACCACCTTGATACTCAGCCTGCTGAGGGGGATGAGGAGTGCGTCGTCGACTCACCGATGACATACGATGTTTTCAGCCATTCTCATGGCAAGATGTGCAAGGGAAAGGAGGATGCGGAAATGGGAGATGCTAAGGAGGAGGCATATTTAGAGGGTGATGTTGATGACGAGGCTACTGATGAGGAGATGCCTCAGGAACTTAAGAAGATAAAGACATTTACTCTATCAAGGGACCAGTATGCTGACATGGTAGCTCGTCTGGAGCAGTTACAGGCTGATATTGAGACGATTCTCCTCGATCAGTCTGAGATCCGAGAAGAGATGGCTCGTGGGTTTCAGGCGATCATGGAACATTTAGGAGTCGGCGCTACCTCCACTTCTTATCCCCCACCCTCGTCATCATAGAGTTGGATTAAGTGAGAGTATCGATCATGTGTCAGCATAGATTTATGTTCTAGATATTGCTATAGGCCGAGCCATAAATTGTTGTTTGAATTTTTTTTGCTTTATTTCTTTTATTTTATTTTGTTATTGTTTTACTCTATTCCCTCTTAATATTAAGAAAATCAATGAAATGGATATTTTTGGTATTTATTAAGAAATTTATGGTTATATTATCTATTTTTTAAATATAAGGACATAATGATATAAGTTTGGGGGAAGGGTATGGTTTTTCAAAAAAAAACAAATTTTACAAAACTCTAACTAATATTTTATTAGTTTTATGTAATGAATAGTTGTACTATATATATTTATTTTATTTAAAATATTTTAGTTAATTATATATACTGACTTCTTATATATTATATGTATAACTTTATATATATATTAAAGAAAATTAATTTTTTGGTACAGGAACTACCGAGTACTCGTTAGTCCTCCCACCGAGTACTCGGTAGAACCTGGAAATTAATATTTTTGGAATAATAAATGTATACTTAATTATATTTTAATATATTTATATAGTTTTAGTATTTTTACATTATAGTAAAGAGAATTGTAGAAACATTTCTATAAATACGGAATCTTGTTCAATTGAGGGAATTTATGCATTAAAGCTAGTTACCTTTTTAATTATTTCCAATTACATACTTTCTATTCCAGATTTCTATTGTAAATTAATCATTCCTCTCCTAGAAGGGACTTGGATATAGGTCTGTAAATATAAGGTTGCCTCTAGTCAATCTTTCTCATTATATTCAGTAAGTATAGGAGAATTAAGGTTTTATTATGGCTATTGGAAGTTTGAATGAGGAAGGAATCAAGGATGCTACCCCTAAGGGTGATTCTCTTGCAGATTATGAGATCAAGTATGAACACGTGTTTAAAAGGCATATCACGTATGATCCATTGGAGATAATGATAGGCATAGCTTTCAAAGAGCGTTGATTGTAGCTGCTTTACAAACCGGCGAATATACGAGCTTTCTCCAACATTGTGCGTGATTTCTACTACAATATGAGGTACGATATTCAAGGTGAAGAATGTTTGATCGCTCATACAACTATATGATACAAATCAAGGTCCATCAACGTGACTCCTGAGGCTATTGTAAAAGCATGGGGACGTCCTCATGAATTACCTTTCGATTTTGATGGGAAGTTTTGCCTTATTCCACATCCAATTATGTCTTTCAATGATATGGTTAGAAATATTTGCGATGGGCTTGAAAACCCACCCACTCAATTTTGGATAAAGAAGACAGAGCTAGAACTAAAGCTTTTGTATTTTGATGGGATTTTGGATAAACAAGCATGTCCCAAGGATAAATATATATACTTATATCGAGAGATGGTGTATACGCTTTATTATTTTAAGAAGGGATTTTGGGTTTCTATCTCATAGTTGATATATGATAACATGATGGAGTGTTAACACACTCTTGAGCAAAGTTCATGTGCTTCATTACATACGGATATGAAGTTGCCATTTCCTTTCCTCATCAGGACATTAATCGAAGATCAATTGGGTGAATTTTTGGATGTGACTGATGAACCAATGCATATGGATAACAAAATTGATCATGATCAATTCTTCGGTAAATCATCCATATATGAGCTTAGAAAGTGGTGGGCAAAAGGATTCAATACATGGAACGATGATTTCACCTTATCTGGCTAAAAGTGGAATAGGAATAAATCGTAGAATTGGGAGTGGACGTAGAATTCTCTAGTATTTTCTTATTTTACTTCACTTATTTTTTGTTATTTTCACAAAATCCGTTTAGGATCGATTCTATCCATGTTTTGCATTTAATTTATTTTATTTTTCTGCAATTTTACTTTATAGGATTGTAGGCCCTTAAGGTTAAATCATGAGTGCAATTATTAATAAAATTTTATTCCCTTGAAAATTTGTTCGGTTTATTAAAGTATTATCTTTCCAATTAATATGATATTGGGTATTGCATAGTTTGTTATTTTTCTGATATTATATCATTTACAACAAGTTTGGGGGAGATACGTGCACTACAACAATTGGAATTACACTTTAAGGGTGGTAACAATTTCTTCCTTGTTTTATTTATATTCTTGGACCATGAGGACATGGTCCGTTTTAAGTTTTGGGGGGAGGAATTAGTTATTAGCTAATGTTTTAAGGGAATGAGAAAAATAAAAATATTTAAAAATTTGAATTTTTTATTAAGTTCTTCATTCGAAATATGTGATTAAGGTCAAGTATATAACACCACGTGTTATTTTCTTTTTTTCCTGAATTTATTTTTGATTTATTTTCGGTTGTGACGTCACTTGTTCATGATGTCTTGGTTATTCTTGGTATTCCACGGGTAAATTTTTCGCGTTTACATTTTGGACTTGGCGGGATGGTATTTACGCGAGTTCTTATTGTCGACTATGCGGTTCCCTTTCGACGTTTAGCATTTAGTGTTTCAACTGGGTGGCGACATGTTTCGTTTGTTCAACATTTAAGGTTCCGATGATTAGGTTTTACACCCCGGTTATTTATATCAGTTTATATTAGTTATTTGGCGTCCCGTGGATTTTTTGGTTCACGTGATTTTGTTTAGAAGTTGATCTGTTACTTTTCGGGATTAGTTATGCATATATAGATTATTATTTATAATTATTTAGACGTAGGGTTATCTTGTGATTTTAGTTAAAATGAGAGATAACTTGGTAATTTTCAAGTTATATCATTAAAGTCAAATGCCCACTAATTTTCACACTCACATGTATATATATATGTATATTATATGTATACTATGTTAGTGAGTTAAAGAAAATTTAAATGAAAATAAAATTGTAACACCCCGTATTATTTTTCCTTTTTACGTGAAATTATTTTTGATTTATTTTTGGTTATGAGGTCACTTGTTCATGATGTCTGGTTTATTCCTGGTACTTCGCGTGTAAATTATTTGCGTGTACGTTTAAATTCGACTGGACGACTTTACGATTTATCTGTGACGACTTCGTGGACTTTCTTATTATCGACTACGCGGTTTTGTTTTGACGTTTCATGTTACTACTTTGACTCGGTGGCGACGCATTCTAGTGTCTGATGACTGGGTCGGGCTTTTTAGGTGTTGTGACAACTAGGTTTCATACCCTAGATTATTTATTTTAGACTATTTTAGTTATTGGGTGTCCCGTTTATTTTTCGGGTTCACATGATTTTATTTAGGGGTTCCCAGTACATTATCGGGATTTGTTATATATATATTAATTGCGGATATATATATATATATATGTGTGTGGATATTTTTATATATATTTTTAAGTTATTAAATATATATGAAATATATGGATATGGATATGTGTATGTATACATATGAGAGAAGAGTGGTCGACAACATCTTCTTCCTCCCTTCTCACACGAAGATATCCTTTCATTCTTCTTCATCGACCATCGTCGGCCTTCTCTTCTCCACATCCTCTCATCGGAGAGAGAGAGAGAGCAGTCAGGGAGAGGGGGAGTGAGGTTGCACAGACGCGACCTAAGGCTGGGGTCGCCGAAGGATGGAGCGGCGATGGTGGCTGAGGAAACTGGAGGTGCTGTAGCAGCGCAGGGATGGTGGTTGCACAGGTGGCGCGGTGGCAGCAGCTATGCTAAAGTAGTTTGCATGACAGGGGCAGAGTCGGTTCGGCCAAAGCTTTGGGCTGCCTATTCAATGAGTTTCGGTACTCCATTTGGACTGAAATTTGGAGGGTAGCTACATATCGACTTCGGGTATGACATAATATATATTGGGCTTGATTCGTTGAGCGATTTATCGGGAATTCACAATTATAGGTACGAATTTTTGTTTGGGTTATGTTAGAATTGTCAAACATTATTAACCTATTGCTAATGGGCTTCGTTTATATTGAATTGGTCATCGAGGCAGACACTTTGGTATATTTGGAATTTTAATCGGATGACTTTAGACGATGGGCCCCACTTCTGGCCTTAATATTTTGGAACAGAATTGAGCAAGTTTCTTTGGCAACGTGTCGGTATATCTGGCTTGGTCGTGGCGCGTTATGGTTAGTCCGTGTACACACATCAAGAGGTAGGGGAAATCTCTATCGGTACAGATGACTCTAAACTAATGTGTGATATTTCGATTTAAGCATGCTAGTTATACGATTTTGATTGAGAAATTCAATGTAGGATTAAAAATCATGCTAGTATGTGTATATATATATATAGTTGTGCAAAAATATATGTATATAAGTTGGATAGGGGCGTAAATAGTGGATTATGCTAGTTCCATCTAGGTCATTGGAATTAGTAGCACTAGACATAGTTTATTGCATACGTATAGGCGCTGTTGTGTACAGTTTCAGTTTATTTGTGACACCGTATATGTGATTTGTGGGACATAAAAATCTGTGAACTTAGAACTTTATTCTAGTTCCCCTTATGATTTGTCGATTATTGCTTTAATCGAATTAAAAAACATGTTTAAAAGAATGAAATTGTATCCTTGTGATTTAAATGCTTTAATTGAGATAAAAGCATGTTAAATGAATGAGAATGTTATCCTTGTGAAATTAAAGGACAACTTCATGATTTGGAACATGAATGGTGCATGAGAAAACATCCTTGTTGATTATTGCTTTAGTGATTTAAAAGCATGTTGGAGAATATTTTCATAAATATGATGTATTACATATTTATGTTAAGGCATGGTTTTTATTGAGGCCCTTTTATGCATATTGAGTACACTGTGTCATGTTAAGTACGTGGGTGTTGGTCTATGCGGGTTGTGTAACCATGTGTGAGTTTAACTTGTATCGGATAGTCAAATGTTTAAAAAAATATGATGAGATACATATTTATGTTTGATTTGTGTCGAATTATCGCAACAACTAGCCTGATGGGTCCCCCATCTACAGAACTAGTAAGTCCGAAAAAGAGATATAGGGTTTGTAGCACCCCATCGGGTGGTTGCACCACTCTCAAAGTCTCGGTCTGTCCGTGCATTCGATCTTTGGATCTTAAGTTGTGAGCTAGTCTCATGCAACTGGCATTCCTTGTTGAAAGTGAAAGAGATAAAAATCACTTGGGAATAATCGGTGTGACACTCTACATTCCTTCGTGAGTCTGTATCCTCAGAAGTGAATGGTAAAGATTATGGATCCGTTATCCATTAGAGTAGGGTGTGTGGTTGTCTGAGTACCACGGGTTGTGTTGAGCCACATTGCATCCATATAGCATTTATGTGATTCCATTTGACATGTAAATCATGCTATTATTACATGTGGATTTTGGAGTATGTTTATTATGAATACATCTAAATGAATTCATATTTTAATATAATGCTCAACTGAAAGTGGATAATGTAAAAATATGATTTACATGCAGTAGTTGTTAAAGTATAATAGGATTAAATTCTTATACTTGATATTTGGTATTATTAGGCCCTTTGAGGGTTAAGTATGTCAGATTAGTGACCTCTTAGAGAGTTGAGCCTAGTGGTGGATTTTAGTAGCAACTGTGAGTTGAGGCCTTAGAGAAGGCGAGTGATGATATTGTAAACCTAATTGATTCTGTAGTATCAACGGTAAGTTGAGGCCTTAAAGAAGGTGGGTGATGGGATGGTGAACCTAGTTGATTATGTAGTATTGGCCTTTAGATGCCTTTCCGCTTTTGAGGAATGAGATTTTGCGATTTCGGTTGAGTTACACTAGGTGGAAATTGAACTTAGTTGGTTTAGTGGGAATAACCATTTAGGACCCTTAACGTCCTTAGTGATTGTGTTCTTCCTTGGAGTTGTATTCACTCTTATCTGGTTGTCTTTCAAAAATGGAATTTTTTTAGTTTTGATAAGAAACTCAATTCGTTTTTAAAAAGAAAAACCCGTTTTCACCTACCCATGTAGCCACGACAACTTTTTGTCCATTAAAAAGTGATCTTAGGATATTCTTTAAAAATATTTTTCACTTCTAAAGTCAATGATGGCGACTGACAAAGACCGGGGGCAAGACGGTCATTTTCATTATGTGGATTCTGAAAAGAAAACCTACTTTTTAACATTTCTCGAGATTCCGAGATTCCAATGCTTCTTTCTCAAGATCTTGATCTACAGTGTTTTGAAAGGTGTCTTCTTGTTTCGCCTTTATTTCCGATCATTTCTAAGTCTCGGGTAAGAGGCTTGTTATTTAGTGCACACACGTAGTGTTGCCTTTCCTCTTCTTTTGGTTTCTTTGTCTGGGTGCTTTCCCTAAAAACTTGTTGTGTTCTTAACCTTGACGTTGTTGTCTTTATTTTCCGTTGGTTTGCTTGGGATCTCTTTTCCTTTGCTTTATTTCTTGACCCTTATGTGGTTGTTCATGAGAGTAGCATTCATGCACTTTCCGTGATTTTGTCGGTTAGCTTTCCTTATTCATAGTAAGAGTGTTGTTGATTTATTGATCATATTGGAGATAGTATTATAAGATTTATATGGTGATATGATTGAGGGGATTTAGTCCTTGAGATGTAGATTTTCTCTAGGAATGGGATGATAGTTCTTATATATATATATATTGTACATATATATATATTGATGACGATTGTGTTAGTACGTAAGGACGTGAGTGTTTTTCCTCCTGTGTTCTTGGTGAGTGGGTTATGATCCTTCCTTGGTATTATTTATGGATTCTTTCTCTTGTGGATATTAGAGGTGAGTGTGATTCTCCTTTTTTGGATCCGCTGGTTAGTGTTATGAGCACTTGGTGAATTGTTAGTTTGGACTTAGGTGTCGTGTATTTAACGTATGTTGTGAGAGTAGTCTAGACTACTGGTGTTGGTAATTAGAATACCAGTCTTGGTGGTATCTTGTGAGACTGATTGTATACTTATAGATATATATATACATATATATATGTACTTTTATATCGGGATATGAGTAGTAACCTTTAGGGTATATATATATACGTTTATATATATATACTAGATTGTGTTCTGTACATGGGTATGTGATAGTGATTTATCATTAGCATTGTATTCTATGTTTCGTGCCTTATCGTGCTTCCCTAATACGTGATTGGGTTATTTGTGGGGTTATTTGGGGTCTTGCAGTGGCGTGAGTTCCATGTGAGATGACGGACTGACCTAGGGTAAATGCATGTACATGGGTTGGTTAGTATTACTTGGACGGTTAGAGGATGGGATAGTTATGATATTAGTTTTCCTACAGGGTTTGATGAGCTCCCCCGGCGTTCCTTTTCACTAGTGCCCCACACCAGTTTCCAGGAAATGTTTCGGCTACGGTCAGCATATGGTGCAACGACACCTTTCTTTTGTTTTCCTCATTACAAGTTTTGGAGTTGCGCAGGATGATGCGGTTAGGGTTATAGTGCGACTGGATTAGGGATGATAGATATCTCGTGTCTTCTTTATCATTTAGTTTCTTTACCTATGTTGTATGGGATTGCCATGTATTTATCTTGGGGCCAATCTATTGGTATATTCCTTCTTGATGTATCTTTTGTTTCCTGTATTTATTATTTCAGGATGTCATTGTATCTCTTATGCACCGTAATGTGCTTTTTTGTATTCTTATTCTATCATTGTGGCTTAGTAGATTTTAGAGGGTTATGTAAAGGTAGCGGTTGTTTTCTTTCCACTACCTCGGCCCTAATAGGTTTGTTGAATGTTAGACTATCTGTCATTGTTGTTATCACTTCGTTATTGGTAGGTTATTTTGTTGAGTTTGTGTTTCTAGGATGTTCCATTTACAAACGGAACTCTGCTAGATTTTTGTGTATTTCCGTTGTTGTATTTCTACCATTCAATTGGGCATGGAATATATTATTTTTATCATTATTCTATATGTTTTGTTGTTATTAGTATTCTTAGTTGGTCGTTTTATGTATGGATCACATCCTAGAGTTCTCTGATGTCCTGGTTTGGGAGTCTTTGGATATTTAGGGGCGTGACATAAATAATATAAAGCCATCATTGATTTTGGGGACATAAGATAAGTGTGGAACAAAATTCAAGCAACTTATGCAAACACACACACTGTAGTATTTTTATAGACACATGTTTACGTGGCTGTTAGAAAAAGCACAACCATTCTTCTCATTCTCCATCTGTGCGCAGCTTCTTCCACGCGATCGGCCACGCTCTCTTCTTCTTCTCTTCTCCATCGATGGCAATAGCATCGGCATTCTTCTCCACAGACTCGGCGTCGATGAGAGACAGAAAGAGGGGATTCGTCGCTATAGTAGGCGCGACCATGTGAGGGGAAGTTTTCCGAAGTGATAGCTGTGACTTGGTTGTGGCTGGTGGATGTCGGAGGAGGGCAACCCAGGGTCGCCGAAGTTGTGGAAGATCATGTAGAGGTGGCGTGTAGTGGTGAGCAAGCGGACAAATCCGGTTTTGGCGAGAACTTCCTACTATTGTTTGGTCGACTTCCCGAACAACGTTTAGGCTGATATATGGAGAGTAGCTTCATCTCAGTGTCGTGTACGACATAAAAAATTAGGCTTGATTCGTTGAGCGGTTCAACGGGAAATCGATGATTTAGGTACGAATTTTGTTTTAGTATTTCTCAGATTTGCTCCATTTCGTTAGGCTATTGCTAACAAGTTTCGACTATATTGTGTAGGACGTCGAGGAGGTCATTTTGGTTCAAGCGGAAATTAATTCAGAGAACTTTGGTTGGCGGGCCCCAATTTCCGGCACCAACACTATTCATGGTGGCCCCACTTCGGGCGTTAATGTTTTGGGACATAATTGAGTATGCGTCTTGGGCAATGTGTCGGTATATCCGGATCGGTCGTGGGCATGACAATTAGTCCGTAGACACGCGTCGAGAGGTATGGGAATCACTATTTGTACAGATGACTCTAGACTCATATGTAATATTATTATTTGAGCATGCTAGTTATATGATTATGATTTATAAATTCCGTGTAGGATTAAAATTCATGCTAGTATGTATTTATATATATGGTTGTATGATAATATATATAGATATATGTATTTGAGTTGTGTTGTGGCCTTGATAGTAGTTTGGACTAGTTCCATCTAGGTGATTGGAATTAGTAGCGCTAGAACTAGTTTAGTGTATGCGTATAAGAACGGTTGTGTACGCTTACAGTTTCTGTGATTAGTGGAACCAAGTATGAATTTATGTCATTTATGTGACGTGAAATCTGTGAACTTAGAACGTTATTCTAGTTCCCCATATAATTTTGGATTATTAATTGATTAATTTAAACGCATGTAAAAAATATGAGATTATATGCTTGTGGATTATTAATTTAATCGATTTAAAAGCATGTTAAAAGAAATTAAATTGATATTCTCGTGGATTATTACTTTAGTTGATTTAAAAGCCTGATAGAGAATATTTTCATAAATATGATGAGATACATATTTATGTTAATGCATGGTTCAATTGAGGCCATGTATTCATATTGAGTACACTGTGTCGTGTTGAGTGCATGGGTGTTCGTCTATGTGGGTCGTGTAATCATATGTGAGTTTACTTCTGTGAGATCATCATAACAACTGGCCAGGTGGTGTTTCTCACTTCTAGCGGAACTAGTCTTCCGAGAAATAGAGACAATGGGGGAGGACTTGTTCCAAACTCGGTGTTCACGGACCGTGTTTTATGTGTACGATATTCCTCATTGAGTATGTATATTTCTCGAGTGAATGATCAATATGACACTCTACCTTCCTTGATGAGCCTGTATCCTCAGTAGTGAATGGTTAGAGAATGATCTCATTGACCCATAGAGATAGGGTGTGTGGTCATGTGTGTACCATGAGGTGGTGTTGAGTCACATTGCATTCATGTTTCCATTATGTGATTCCATTTTACATATGGATCATGATATCATTACATGTGATTTTGGAACATATTTAATATGAATATTGCTAAATGAATTCATATTTTAATATAATTCTCAACTGAAAGTGGATAAAGTAAAGATATGATTTACATGCAGTAATTGTTAAAGTTTAATAAAATGTAAATTTTTATACTTGTGATTATTTACTTTTATACCCACTGAGGGTTAAGTATGTGGGATTAGTGACCTCTTTGGAGAGTTGAGGTCAGTGGTGGATTTTAGTATCAATTATGAGTTGAAGCCTTAGAGAAGGTGGGTGGTGAGATTGTGAACCTAGTTGATTGTGTGGTATCGGTCATTAGATGTCTTTCACCTTTTGATGAATGGATTATCAACCGTGCTTTTGAGATTTTGGTTGAGTTAGACAAGGTGATAATTGAACATAGTTGTTTTATGGAAACGGGCATTTAGGTCCCTTAGCGTCCATAATGATTGTGTTATTCCTTGAAGTTGTAGTCATTCTTATCTGGCTATCTTTCGAAAATGGAGTTTTTCAAGATTTATAATTAAATTCTTTCTTATTTAAATGAAAAACCCGTTTTCGCCTACCACATAGCCTCGACAAGTTTTCATACTTTAAAAAGTGATCTTAGGATCTTCTTTAAAAACATTTTTAACTTCTAAAAGTTGGTGATGGCAACTAATGAAGACCAGGGGCAAGACGGTCATTTTCATTGTGTAGATTCTTAAAAGAAAACCTACTTTTTAACATTTCTTGAGATTCCAAGATTTTGAGGCTTCTTTCTCAAGATCTCGACATGCAGTGTTTTTAAAGGTCTTTTCTTGTTTCACCTTTACTCCCGATCATTTATAAGTCTCACGTATGAGGCCTGGGTTGTTTAGTGCACCCACATAGTGTTCCTTTTTTCTTCTTCTTGGTCTTTTTATGTCACCACCTAGGTGTTTAGGTTTTTAGACATGTTAGGGGCATGAATGCTGAATGAATTGGGTCGATTTTAAAACCTTTTTCTTAAAACTATTGAATCCTTGGGATTCATCTTTTTATAACTTTCATTCTCGGCCATTCGTTTTTGGTTTCTTTTGTCTGGGTGTTTTCCGTAAACAGTTATGGTGTTCTTAACCTAGACATTGTTGTCTTAGTTATCAATTGGTTAGCATTCGGATCTCCTTTCCCTTGCTTTGTTTCTTGACCCTTATGTGGTTGTTCATGAGAGTAACGTTTATGAACTCTCCGTGATTTGATCAAGTAGCTTTCCTTATTCATAGTGAGAGTGTTGGTGATTTATTAATCATATTGGAGATAGTATTATGAGATTCATATGGTGTTATCATTAAGGTGATTTAATTCTTGAGATGTAGATTTTCTCTAGGAATGGAATCATTATTCGCATATATATATATATTATACATATATATATATTAATGATGATTATGTTAATACGCAAGGACGTGATTGTTTTCCCTCCTGTATTCTCGGGGAGTTGGTTATGAGCCTGTCTTGGTATTATTTATGGATTATGTCTCTTGCGGATATTAGAGGTGAGTGTGATTCTCCCTCTTTGGATCCTCTTGTTAGTGTTGTAAACGCTTGGTGATTTTTTAGTTTGGACTTGGGTGTCCTGTACTTAACGTATGTTTGTGAAAATAGTGTAGACTATCGGTGTTAGTACTTAGAGGATGAGTCGTGGTTATACTTTGTAAGGCTAATTGTGTACTTATATCTATATATGTACTCATGTGTTGGGATATGATTAGTTACCATTAGGGTATTTATATACGTATATATAAATACTCGACTGTGTCTTGTACATGGGTATGTGATAGTGATTTATCGTTAACATTGTATTATATGCTTTGTGCCTTATCGTGCTTCCCTGATACATGATTGGTTTATTTGTGGGGTTATTTGGGGTATTGTAGTGGTGTGAGTGCCATGGGAGATGATGGACTGACTTAGGGTAGATGCATGTACACGGGTTGGTTAGTACAACTTGGATGGTCAGAGGATGTGACGGTTCTGATATTTGTTTTCTACTGACCTTTGATAAGATCACCCCTGCATTTTATGCCCTAGTGTCCCATACCTGTTTGCAGGAAATGTTTCGGCTACAGACAGTATGCGGTATAACGACACCTTTTCTTTGTTTTCCTTGTTACAGGTTTTGGAGTTGCGCAAGGTGATGCGGTTACAGTTGTAGTGTGACTGGATTGGGGACGAAAGTCATCTACTTTTTTCTTTATCATTTAGTTCATTTACCCATTTTGTATGGGATTGCCATGTATTTCTCTTGGGAGCCAATCTGTTGGCATACTCCCTATATATATATTTTATTTCCTGTATTTATTATGTCAGGATGTTAGTGTATCTCTTCAGCACCGGCATGTGTCTTTCGGCATTCTCATTTGAGCATTGTGGTTCTGTAGATTATCGAGGGTTGTGTAGAGATAGCGGTTGTTTTCTTTCCACTACCTCAGCCCTAGTAGTTTTGTTGAATGTTGGGTTGTATGCCATTGTAGTTATCACTTTGTTATTGACAGGTTATTTTATGTTTCCGGATATTCCATTTACAAACGGAACTCTACCGGATTTTCGTTGGATTCCACTGTTGTATTTTTATCATTCAATAAGGTATGGAATATACCACTTTTACCACTATTCCAAACGGTTAAATGGTTATTGATATCTTAGTTGGTCACTCATTATATGGATCACACCCCGGATTCCTCGGATGTTCCGAATCGGGATTCTTAGGATTTTATGGGCGCGACAAAGTATGAGTTAATTTGTGCACATGTTATGACTAGAAATATATTATTTATGCAATTACCCCATTCATGAGTATGTAATAGTTGGATTAAGTTGATTCTTAAGATGTGGTCCACAAGAGTAAATAGATGAGTGAAATTGAAATCGAGAAGGATAGTTTTGACCTATAAGCATATGCACACATTCTTTATGGGACAACTAATTGACCTTTCACTATGTAGTTCAAACAAATAGCTTTGTAACCATGAAAAAGGGGGGAGGGGAGTGTTATGATGGAAGTAGTATGGAGAAAAATAAAAAATAAAAAAAATAATAAATGGAAAAAGTGTTTCTTCGATCTGAGTAATCGAGCCTCTTACCACAAAGTAAGAGTGTTCGAGCTAAATGCGGAGAAAATTGATGAGCATAAATCCCATGGAAGAAGCTCGGGCCCTGTTGGTTGGGACTAAAATTCCTCGCTGGAAAGTCAGGAGCTTAGAAAGACCAAAAGGGATAAAAATAAATATATTGCATATATATGTTATTTCATGGGAAATTTTGATAAATGAAGTAGAAGAAGGGAGATTAGTCTACCATAGAGAATGTTCACAAAAACACTAAAAGTTATGTGGATCAGTTGTAGAAACTAGCGAGTTAATTTCACCACTGTGGGGACCATTCTTTTGAATCTAAATTTTTTGAAGACTGTTATTTATGAGTGTGTGGGGATAAATTATATGTATTTTATTCGGGCAACATTATAGCATTGCATGATTGATGATTATTTGATTTTATGAGCATACGAGAATGAAGAATGAAAGAATTCATGGGTAGTATATTTAACCCTCACGAGACTTCACTCATCCACTTGGTATTGCCGAGGGGTTTAAAACGCTTGTTACACATGCTAAGTCTAATCGTACACCTTCACGAAAGAAAATGTTAGTTAGTTAGTTAGTTAGATAGTTTAATTTATTGTACTAAAAACACGATCATCAAAAATTTTGAAATTTTTTATTGAATTGATTGCTAAGGGACTAGCAATGTTGAAGTTTGGGGACTTGATATAAAGAAAATAACATACATTTAAGGCTCCTAATTATACATTGTTATGTCAATATTTATCATTATATTGGTGCTTTTATACAATTTACGTGTTTTAAGACGTTTCAGGACTTTATCATGCAAAGTGAGTTTAATTCGGTGGAATAACTGAATTTGTGACTTAAGAGTGTTCGAGAGCCGAAACCCTCGGTAAAAGTCCTATAAAGGACCAAAAACAAGTCAATGATGGAAAAGAAGTGAAGTGGAATGAAGCCGAGAAGAGAAACGGAGCAAAGAAGATGAAACATGAAATGCAAGGTGAAGAATTACCGAGTACTCGGTAGTCGGTAAGTACGAAAACAACAAAAATTCCTGAGAAATCTGTATATTACCATGCCATTGCGCAGTATTTAGAAGCCACCGAGTACTCCTTGGAGCCTTAACCGAGTACTTGGTAAGACAAAAAACTCCAGTTTGACTCAACAAGTTATATACACACTGGTGCGACCTGTTTCGGCCAGACTCAACATGGAATGACTTATAAGCTATTTTGGACACAATATTAACCATATTTAACAAGATTTAATACCATTCTTCAAGAATTACAACTATGGAAACCTTGACTTAGCGATGAAGCAATCAATTTACCAAATAAAGACGTCTCTTTTTCTATAAAAGAGAGGGATCTCCTCTACAGTAAAGATGGGTATTTTTTATTGGGAGATTCTACAAGATATCAATAGAGAAACATCAATCATGGCGGGTGTGTCTACATCAACAATGCAGATATCCATAATCATGAACTACTAAACCGGTATCTAGGGTTTTTAACAAAACAAAACACTAGCCAAGTAATGTAAACTCTTTCTTACTTCAATTGTATAAGGGGAAACTGAAGGACACGTGTGTGATGATTGTGTAGATGAGTGATTACGTTTAATTTTATATAAGATTCTTCGTTTATTCTATGTGTGTCTTAGCTTGAATGAATGTTTTATCTTACACAATCATGATTATTCAATATGGGATAGAACTCGGATGTTTATTCATGATTTTCTACACAATGGTGGTCATTAATATGCAATCTAGACTTAAACAGGCCATGCGAAGAAGAGATAATATAGACATGATTTTCTACACAATGCTTTTAATGTTTTATCTAACCCTTTTTTGGGAATAGGGTTTGTCAATGCTTGCGATCCTATATCTGATTCACATCTGATGAACCGCACTTTACAATTGAATGATTATGAGGATATATTATGCGATTATTGGAGTTAGAAATATCCTAGATCTTTATTTCCACTATTTTCAACACAAAACCAAAATCTATCTTACTTTTATGTTATTTTATTTCCTATCAAATTAGTTATAGAAAACAAAACAAACATACAATCTTTCATAATTCAGTTATAATAATTATAGAAGAAGTTATGAAATTATTAGTCTCTGTGGATTCGATATACCCTATCATAAGCATACTATACTCCGATTGATTCGTACACTTGCGATAGGTAAAACTATGTCAACATTCAAAGGCTTACTTGCACAAACTATTAATATAATTATTTATTATCCTAGCCTAGTGGCCGAAACCGATCTAGGTTTTGGCACCAATCACTATCCAACACCCATCCTCTCTACAAAATTTCCACCATATGGCATAACAAGTGTGGGAAGTAAATCAGTCCACGGTGTCCATTGTGAACATTGAGTAACTAGCAATACATCAAGCACATAATAATCGTCATATATTTTCTCTCATTTGTCATGCTCTACATTCATCCCATGTTTAGTACCTATATCGAATGATCCCCTTGACAACGAATAAGGTAATGAGTCCTCTTTCACCTTATCAATCCCATTAATTACATAGTTATCCCATCCTTGTTTATCTTCAAAACACATCTCATCGAGACATTAAGTAAATATTGCTTTAGGTTTATATGGTGTCTCGTTTCGCTTTTGTGGTAAAGAAATGGTTTGCGCACTCTAGTCTTATGCAATGTCACTCTTAATTTCAAAACTTTTCTCTATTTGACTATACCCATCTTCCTCATCTTCAAAATTATCTACCACTTGATTTGTCTCATTAATGTATCCACTAGTTGCCCTGCTTGGGTTTCTAACCTAGCCCAAGCTTGAGAATTAAAGTCCAATAAATTTTCAATCCCTCTCAAAGTGCTCATCAGTTTATCTCTATCACCAGTTGATTTAGGCATCAAATTATATTTTGGAACTAGAGTGAATTTCGGTTGGAGGGTTGGAACAACTGGGTATACTGAAAATCCTGAGTACTGAATGGTTGTTGATTTCTATTGAAACTTGGATAAGGATTTTCAGTATTCGGAAAGTATTAATTGTCTCTGTTGTATGTAATCTCCACACAATTTTGAGGGGTTTCTTCGATTTTGGTCAAAGATGCTAAGACTTGTTCTTCAGAAGATAATGATTCAAGATAGGTGGTTGCTCTCGCTTTGATTTCATTTAATTTTGCTAACAATTTCTGTGCAAAAGACAATGGCTTCGAACACGAATATGCACTTGACTCTTCAAATTGTAATTCAGTAGATGGTTGAGGATAATAATCTTGACTATACGGTCAATACCCTGATTAGTGATCAAAATATCGTGGATTCAATAAAGCTTTGATATGAATTTCCTATACCTGGTTGTTTGTATTGGAAATTGGAATGATTTCTCTAATCCGAGTTGTATTAATTATAATATGGAACATTCGCCGAATTGGTATAACCATTATACATTTTTTTTCCTGACAATCAGAAAATCGTGGTTTTGAGGTCCTAAATGACGTGTCTTAGCCTAAAATCTACTGGGTTCACTATTATACTGTGAGTTTTGTTCAATAGGCATTTTCCACTCAAAAACCTATCATTTGTTGCAAAAATCGGACGTACTAACAGTTTACATGAAAACTGCAGAATTATTATTATTTTTTATTTATTTTATTAATAAAAACAAACTATTTCTAAACTATGGATAAATAATAAAGCTAAAATTAAGCGTAAAATTATGCCACACTAGAATTCACAAGTGGTCCAACGACATAATCATCACTGCTCCACCGATTCCGTTCGTGCTATTCAGTGTACCTCGCAAAAACACACAATCCAACTTTAGATATAATACAATACAAACAATTCAAGTGTATTAAATTACTAAAATTCAGAATATCCGTTAGTCCTTGGCAACAGTGCCAAATACTTGATGTGAGTCCAGGGGTGACAAAAATAATTGTTAAGAACGACCCCTTATAATGACAAGATTTTACATATCGCAAGTGCACGAATCGTATTGTAATACAGTTCAACTTGAGAAAGGTTATTGATCCCACAGAGACTAAGTCGTATTCTAAATTCTCATAAAATAATACTCTTAAATTGCGATAAAAGTATATTTTGTTGATTTTTATTTCTGAACTAGTTAACTAATAAAACAAGTAAAGATAGATTAAGACAAGAACGGTAGAGATAAAAACTAGGGTTTTCATGCTCCACCACTAACCGCATATTATAATACTCTACTTGCTCAATTACAAGAGGGAGATAGATCACTGTAAATCAGATTGTACCGCAAATAGTCGAATACATCTCAAAAGGAATACTATCCACCGGATTCGCTACAACCCATCTGTGGATAGAGTGTAACTAGTACATGCCATCTACTTTACTCTAATCTACTCCTATAACATGAAATTAAACTAAAGCATATCTATATCACCTCGCCGAGGCATGGCCTGTGTAAACCTAGGGTTTCAAGTGTTAAACATCATTGTGTAGAAAATCATAAATTAAGCTTCCGAGTTGTAGCCCAAAGTGAATAATCATGATTAAGTAAGATAATATATTCATTCAATCTAAGACAAGAGTTTAGAACAAGTATAAGATCTTGTGTAAAGAATAAAAAATGTCACTAATCTACAACAATCTTCACAGTATGGTTACAGCTTCCCCTAGTTCCAATTGAAAAAAAATAAAGAATTACATTACTTGGCTATGGTTTTGCTAGAAAACCCTAGATACCGAATTAGTTGCTCATGGTATAAGGAAACTGCATCGTTGATGTAGAATCGCTTTCCATGGTCGTCTTCTCCGGATCTTTAGGTCTTGAATGACTCCCTTATTTGAAAGATGTAAATCTCCAGAGATAGTGCTCTAAAAATTATGGAATTGAAAGCCTTGAAATTATGTGAAGAGAAATCCCTTCGATCTGCTCCAAACCTTGGTATTTATAGACAAAGTTGAGGGAAACCCTAATTTGGATTGGACTTCTCCTATTGAGCGTAGGATTCCCCTTTGGTATGATTTCATTCCCAACTGAGCCAAACCCTTCAATCTGATATTTAATATGTCTAAAACACGTGAATATAGATGTTGGGGTCGAACACTAAGTCATCCGGCTCAAAATGGATCAATTTTGGTCAAAATAGGATTTTTGCACAAATCTGAAAATTTCAGCTTTTTCTGCATACACGTGTCACTCTTGTGATCATAACTAGTGATACACATATTGGATGGAGGCGTGGAATAGCTTATTGGAAAGCTGACTTCAAAATCTTAATGTTAGGGTCAAGAATTACTCCATTTGAACCTGCTTCAATCAAGATATAATCGTCCAAAGTGGACTGCAAATTTGAGCTGAAAACACTCTAGCTACGCTTGGAGTGTAAGTACCTAAGCTTGGAGCGTAGGTTAAGCGTAGAAATGACACTTTCTAGCCACTTTTAGATACTAGAATCATAAGTCAAGCGTAGCAAAACCCTTGGAAACCACTTTTCTCGATAATTGCTCCATTTGAACCCCCTGGACTCTATTGGTATGATTCTCAAAGTTGCGGCTCCAAAAAATAACGTTTTCACCCTCCTGGAGACACCTTTTACTTAAAAACACCTCTTTGGCTCTTCTCTTTAATAGAAATGAACATTTCCTTGGTTAATTCACCAAAGTTAGCTCTTTTTCTTCATTAAGGTCCTGGAACACACTTAAACACACAAACGACATAAAACTACCAAATAATACAATGTAAAGACGTAACAATAGTATGATAGGGGCCTAAAATGGACAACATTCGGTACCTATCACCAACTAAGTTCAATTGTCACCTAGTATAACTCTTCCAAAATCTAAAAATTATGATTGATAATCGATTCCACAAAATGTGAAAGACATTTAATGACTGATACTACACAATCAACTAGTTCACAATTCCATCACCCTCTTTCTCTAAGGCCTAAACTCACAGTTAACGCTAAAATTTATCACTAACCTCAGCTATCTAAAGAGGCCACTACACCAACATACTTAACCATCTAAGGGTATAAAAGTAAATCATGTAAATCATATTTTCATATTATCCAACTTCATTTGGGCATTTTAATAACATGTGAATTTAAAATATCAATATCCACATTAAACATACTCCAAAATCATATGTAATGATATCATGATCTACATGTTGAATGGAATCACATGATGGAAACATGAATGCAATGTGACTTAGAACCTTCTTATGGTACACACCCTGTCCACTAGGGTCAACGTATACAAAATATCTAACCATTCAGCAGACGACCCGTGACAAAAATAGAGTGCCGCACCAATTACTACCTTGAGAGAATTGACACATTCATAAGGAAGATCGATTGCACGAGACGACCTACGACTTTGAGGATGGCACGATCCACCCTATATCACAATTCTCAGACTTACTAGTTCCATAGGTGGGAGACACCTCCTGGCCAATTGTTGTGATGATTCGATAGAAGTCTGCTCACACATGGTTACACAACAGAGCATAAACTGAACCAATTGTATTACTATGCAAAAGGCGTACTCCATATGCAACTATGTCTCAAATGAACTATGCATCTACATAAATATGTATTGCATCATATTTATTAAGAACATTCTCAAGAATGCCAACATGAATGTCATATATGCTTTAACATGCTTTGAAATCATAATAATGCAATGATTCACAAGGATATAATCTTATGCACAATTCATGTTATAAACTATAGGTTTCCTTTAATTCACAAGGACAACAATTTCATTTCTTTTAACATACATTTAAATTAATTAAAGCAATAATCCACAAGGATAAGGGAACTATAATAACGTTTCAAGTTCAAGGATTTCATGCTTCATAATTCATATTAATTATATATTTAATTTCACTAATCAATGAAAATGAAAACGTACACAACCGCGCCTACACGTATACACTAACCTACATCTAACGCTACTACCTCCAATCGCACCATTGGAACTAGCCTAATCTACTATTAAGACTACAACACAAACTCATATATATACATATAAACATACAAGTATGATTTTTAATCCAAAACAGAATTTCTAAATCATATCATACAACCGTCTCTAGCATTCCCAAAATCAAAAACTCAACAAACGGATAAAACATAGGGCTTAGGAAAACACATCCGTACATAACCAAAAATGAGTGGGTTACAAGGACTCCGACCATAATAGCGTGCTAAAATCAGCTCCAAAACGTATCCACGTCTAAAAGCGGGGCCCACGGATGAATAATGTCTACACCCAGAAGTGGGACCCATCGATAAAAGTTGTCCAAATAAATTTATGTTCGGACCGAAACGACCGTCTCAATGACTTATTCGACATAGTCAAAGCCCATTAGCAATAGCTAAATGGAATTGAACAAATCTGAGAAAAATGAAATAAAAATTCGTACATAAAAACCGAGTTTCCCGAGAACCGCTCAACGGTTTGACACAAAATTTGAGTATGTCATGTATGATATCAAGACACTTTAATTATGCAAAACTCAGCCCAAATGAATCTCACCTCGCCCCGATCTCAAGGTATGAAGTTCTGGCCGAAAATGGCTTATAGTTGCTACACGTGCGACTACCCAGGCACGGCTCCACCACTGCACTACCATGCCACTATCGCTCGCTTCAGCCACCGCGAACTATCTCCGCCCTTCAGTCGGCAACTGCCAAACCACCAGGTCGCGCCTCCCTTTCATAGCCCGGTTCTCTCTCTCTCTCCCTCATCGGCGTTGAGAAACTGGTGGAGAAGAAGAATGCGTAGACCTGCACGAAGAGGAATGATGAGGTGGGCATTGTGTCTCTCCCATCAGCTACACACACGATACACATATATTCAATATATATAAAAAAACACCCATTGATAGGTGTTAAATATTGTCTATTTTATGCCCCTATCTTGCTATTATTACGTCTTTTCATTCCATTATTTGGTATTTTTATTCCATTTATGTGTTTAAGTGTGTTTCAGGAGCTTAATGACGAAAAAGAGCTAACTTTGGTGAATTAACTAAGTACATGCTTATTTCTATCCAAGAGGAGAGCTTAAGAAGTCTTTTCAAGAGAAAAGTGGCTTCCAGAGGGCAGAAGCGTCATTTTTTTGAGCCGCAACTTGAAGAATTTTAATAAATGAGTCAATGGGGTTCAAATGGTACTATTTCGAAGAAAATTTTGTTTTGAGTATTTTGCTACATCTGACCTACGCCCACAGCAACAAAAAGTGGCTAGAAAGTATCATTTTTACGCCCGAAGTAGACACAATAGAAAAGGCCCTATGCCCAAGGCTTTGGGGTCTGGCAATTTTAGACTGCTGAAATTCCTATTTTCCCACCTACTTGTTTTGCCTTGTGGTGGCTGTGACGTTACGTCTCGATGCATGTGAATAGGCATAGATATAGATTAGAATATAGGGTTTTGATTAGGTTTTGTGTAAAATTACCAAAAAGGGCAACCATTAGGGTTTCCCTCGGCTTTGTCTACAAATACCGAGCTTTGCTACAGAGTTGGGGACTTCTCTGCACATAATTTCAGAGCTTTTTTCATATAATTTTTAGACTAGCCTCTAGAGATTGATTAAAGGAGGAGCCATTCAGAGCTAGAGATTTGGAGAAGAAGACCATGGAGGGCGTTTCTACATCAACGATGTAGTCACCTTCTACTATGAGCATATAATTTGGTATCTAGAATTTTCTAGCAAGCCCTAGCCAACTAATGTAGTTCTTTTATTTGTTTTCATTGTAACGAGGGGAAGCTGTGACCATACTATGATGATTGTTGTAGATGTGTGACCATTTTTATTCTTAATGCAAGATCTTATATTTGTTATAAATTCTTATCTTAGATTGAATGAATATATTATCTTAATCAATCATGATTATTCACTATGGGTTAGAACTCGGGTGCTTAAGTCATAATTTTCTACACAATGGTCCTTAACACTTGAGTAAATTTCATGTTGATATAGACATGTCTCGGCAATAGAAATAAATTTCATGCTTACACAGGCCATGTCTCGGCAAGGTGATATAGACATGCTTTAGATTAATTTCATGTTGTTCGATTAGATTTGAGTAAAGTAATTTTCATGCACTAGTCACACTCTGTCCGGAGATGGGTTGTAGCGAAGCTGGTTGGCAGTATCCCTTTTGGGGTCGTATTCGACTATTTGCGATACGACTTGATTCATAGTTATGGATCGCCCTCTTGCAATTGAGAAAAGAGAGAATTATATTATGGGTTAGTGGTGGAGTATGGAAATCCTAGATTTTATTTCTATTGTTCTTCTCTTAAATCTATCTTTACTACTTTATTAGTTAACTAGTTCAGAAATTAAAACCATCAAATCATATTTTTATAGCAATTTGAGAGCATTATTTTACGACAATTCAGAATACGGCTTTTTTATTGGGGTCGATAACCTGTCATAGGTCGTTTCTATACTACAATTGACTCGTGCCCTTACGATAGGTAAAACCTAGGTCGTCTTAAAGGTGTGTTCTTAACACATATTTTTAGCCACCCAAGCGGTATATAAAATTTTTGGCGCCGTTGCCGAAGACTATCGGATATTTTTTTGGATTTTAGTAACTTAGTATACTTGAATTGTTTGTGTTGCATTATATCTAAAGTTTGATTGTCTGTTTTCGCGAGGTACACTGAAAGCGCGAAGGGAATTGGCGGAGCAGTGATGATTGCATCGTTGGACGACTTGTGAATTTTAGTGTGGCTTAATTTTACACACAATCTTAGATTTATTTTCTGTCAATAGTTAGTTTTTATTTATTTATTTTAAAAAAATTAATAGTTTTCGTGTAAAATGTCAGAAAGTCCGATTTCGCAAAAGAGGAGAGATTGTTCAGTGGAAAATGACCATTGAATAGAACTCACTGTATAACAATAAGCCAAGTTGATTTTAGACCGAGACACGTCGTTTAGACCCTCAAAACCGCGATTTTATGATTGTCGGGAAAAAAAAAGGTTGTATAATGGTTATACCAATTCGGCGAATGTTCTATATTATAATTTATATAATCCAGATTGGAGAAATAATCCTAATTTCCAATACCGACAATTAGGTATAGGAAATTCATACCAAAGCTTTAAAGAGGATCCACGATATTTTGATCATGGACTAGAGTATCGACCATGCAGTCAAGATTATTATCCTCAACTATCGAATCAGTTCCAATTTGAGTGAAATGCATATTCATGTCCAGAGCCGTTGTATTCTGCAAATAAATTCAATGCATCTTTGAGAGCAATCAGAGCCAACCTCCGATGTATAGAGATCGCATACCATAGAGACCATTCATACTTTCCGAACACTAAAAATCCTTAATCATTCAGTACTCAGGGTTTTCGGTCCAATAATACCTGATCATTGACTTTTAAAGAGAAATTCCTAGCATCTTTGAATACTGAAAATACCCAAGTATTCCAACCCTTCAACCAAAATCCACTATAGTTCCAAAATCAAAATAAGATGCCTAAATCAACTCGTGATGGAGATAAACTAATGAGCACCTTGAGAGAGATTGAAAATAAATTGAACTCTAATGTTTAAGGTTCGACTAGGTTAGGAATTAAAGGAAAGCAACTAGTTGATGTTGTAATGAGAATGGAGGAAGTGAAATAGAGGAAAGTTTTGAAATTAAGTGTGACATTGCATTTGACGAGAGTGCGCAAACCATTCCTTTACCATAAGAGCCAAAAGAGACACCATATGAACCTAAAGCAATATTTACCCAATGTCTCGATGAGCTGTGTTTTTAAGATAAACAAGGATGGTCTGAGTACTATGTAATTGATGGGATTGATAAGGTGATGAATGACCCATTACCTTATTCGGTGATAGAAGAATCATTGGACATAAGTACTAAAATTAGATGAATGTTGAGCATGACAAAGGAGATAAGGTATGTGATGATTATTATGTGTTTGATGTCTTTCTTGTTACTGAATATTCACAATGGACACCGTGAATTGATTTACTTCCCACACTTGCTCCACCATGTGGTGGAAGTGTGAAAAAGAGGAAGGGTGTTGGATAGTCCTTTGCGGAGCCGTCGCGCCAAAGACGTTAAATATTGGTCCTAGGTTGTGAAAGTTAGTTTCTAGCCTTGGTTTATGGAATAGTAGGTCATTTAATTTTTCCCAATTTCAATTTTAAAAGATTGTAGGCCCTTTAGGCCAAATCTTTGCTGATTTTATTTTAATTTTGTAGGATTGTTGGCCCTTAAGGCCAAATCATGTTTATTTATTTTAAAAAATATATATATAACATTCCTTACGATATATTAAGAATGATTTCCGGAAAGTGATGATCAATTTTTTCATCCCTTACGATTATATTGGGTATTTATTCTTTGTTGAATATTTTTACAAGTAGCTCAATTCTAGTTTGGGGGGACGGGGGGGGGGGGGGGGGGGGGGGGGGGGGGGGGGGTTGGGGGGGAGAACGGACATGAAGGGAGGAAATTCCAAAACTGAGCTTCAAGGGTAACTATATTGTTTCTCATGAGAACAAGGTTTCAATTAATTTTGGGGGCAAGGAATAGTTAGTATAGGGAATGATTGAAAAACGTTTTTTCAAAAATTGAAATATTTTGAAGAAATTATTTGTTTTCATGCATGAATGTTTTGCATTACAAGGTAATTGAGTTTGCGTATATGATACAGGAGTAGTAGGTGATGTAATATACTCATTCATGACAGTAGTGATTAGATCGAGCTAAGTGAAGTGATGTGGTTTTACATGGGTGAATAGATTAGTAAAATTGAAACCAAAAAGGACAACTTTGATCTATAAGCACAAGCACACATTCACTATGGGAAAAACAATTTATCTTTGACCATGTAGTTGAAAAATTAATTTTGCCACAATCAAAGGGGAGATGGGGAGTTGATATAGATTGAATGGAGAAAAAGTTGAAAATTTATTTTGAAAAATAAATTGCAAATAGTAGTTATTCGATCTGAGCGGGCCTCCTACCACAAAGTAGTAGAGTGTTCACGTAAAAATGGGAGAAAACTAATGAGCATAATTCCCAATAGAGAAGCTAAGGCCCAGTTTCTTGGGATTAAAATTCCTCGTTGGAAAGTCCCGAGCTTAGAAAGGTAAATAGGGATGAAAAGTGCAAGGATGGAAGGAATAAATTTATAAAACAAAATCGCAATGTTTGATCAATGAAGTAGAAAAAGAAAGATTGAAATATTATAGTAGAATGTTCACAAAACATGGAGTGTTGTCTGGATTGGGTGTAGAAAGTAACGAAATCTTTTACTTTAGTGGGAACCAATCATGACACGAAACTCGAGATAGTTATTGTTCGGTAGTGAGTGGGAGTATTTACATCTATATTATCTTATACATTATATCATGACTTGATTGATGAGTATGTGAATGCATGATTACAAAGAATAGAGAAGTTGTGGGTAGTATATCCAACCCTCACGAGACTTCCCTAGTCCACTTGTTGTTACCAAGGGGTTTAAAAGGCTTGTTATACGTTCTAAGTGTAATCGTCGACCCTTACGAAAGCAAGGGAGTAGTATAGATTAGTGTAGATTAGTATAGAGTAACTAGAATAAATATCATCACAAGATAGTTTTCCTGAGTTCATTGCTAAGGAACTAGCAATATGTAAGTTTGGGTGTGTCCTAGAAACTCAATATTGTCTATTTTAAGCCTCTATCTTGCTACTGTTACATCCTTTCATTCCATTAGTTAGTATTTTTATGCCATTTGACACAAGATCTTATATTTGTTCTAAATTATTGGCTTAGACTGAATGAATATATTATCTTACTCAAATCATGATTATTCACTATGGGTTAGAACTCGGATGCTTAATTCATGATTTTCTAGACGGTGGTGTTTAACACTTGAAATCCTAGGTTTACACACGCCATGCCTCGGCGAGGTGATATAGACATGGTTTAGTTTAATTTCATGTTGTATGAGTAGATTAGAGTAAAGTAATTTGCATGCACTTGTCATACTATTTCGGGAGATGGGTTGTAGCGAATCCTATTGCCGATATCCTTTTTGGGGTCATATTTGACTATTTACGGTATGACCTAATTCACAGTTATGGATTGCCCTGTTTTACTTGAGCAAAGAGAGAATTATATTATGCGGTTAGTGGTGGAGTATGGAAACCCTAGATTTTATTTCTATTGTTCTTGTCTTAAATCTATATTTACTGCTTTATTAGTTAACTAGTTCAGAAATCAAAACCAACAAATCATATCTTTTATAGCAATTTAAGAGTATTATTTTATGAGAATTCAGAATACGACTTAGTCTCTGTGGGATCGATAACCTTTCATAAGCCGTTTCTATACTACAATTGACTAATCGCTTATGATAAGTAAAACCTAGGCCATCTTAAGGGTGTGTTCTTAACACATATTTTTAACCACCCTGAGCGGACATCACCCACATATATATATAATTATAATTAAATATATATATATGTACAATAAATCCCTAAAAATATATAGGGAACACCTAATCCTAAATGACGCAACTCGAAAATCCACGAGGTGCAAAATAACTTATATAAACTGATATAAATAACCCGGGATATAAAACCCAATCATCGGAACACCTAACAAGTTCGATCCTACCAAAACTCCAAGAACTGGTAAATAGAAATATCTACCCAAATAAGTCCACTAACACGTACAACATAGATATATAAGCATCGAAAACTATGCAAGTGAACCCGCCTAAGCACGTAAGCAGAACAAGGCACATAATAGTATAATCATAAGAGAAAACAAAGACGTCGGATAACAAAACGTGTCGCCACCCAATCGAAGCACCAAATGTCAAACAATAAAATGAAATCATGTAGTCAATACGATAATTCACAAAGTCGTCCTATCGAGTCCAAACATAAACGTAAAAAATTTACACGCGAAATACTAAGAATAACCAGGACGTCACGAACTAGTGACGTCACAACTGAAAATAAATTGTAAATAATTTCGGGAAAAAGGAAAAATAACACGGAGTGTTACAGTCCTTTCTAAAACATCAGCCTTATTATCTATGATTTTACTGCTTCAGAGTGTAGTTATGGCTTGAACTGTTTCAATGGCTGGTTCTCCTACAAGTGGTATATTCTCAATCATATGTTGCCCTTTAGGGTTAATATAGGTTGACTCGACAATTTCCCTTCTTTTCTTCTATTTATTGAATTCCTTATTTTCCCGATTTGGGTTTCTTGTTTACAGATGGATTGACAATGTGTATGTAGGAGTTGCGTAGCATCTTTAAACTCGTTCAATACACTTCCGATTTCTTATTGAAAACTAGGTGGTCTTATAGGTTGTGTATTATTTGGATTCCTAAAAGGTGGTTGATTAGGGTTTTGATTAAAGGAACAAAATTGGTTAGTTGATTGATAACTAGATTGTTTATTAGGATTTTGGTTAAATGTATTATTCTGAGTTTTATACGAGAAATTAGGATGATTTTGCCAACCCGGATTGTAGCTATTTGAAAATGAATCATTATTTAGATTGGTAAAGGTAACATTAACATCGTTAATGATAAACTCAGGTTCTGGTTGTATTTAGGAACATCAAATAGCAAAGTGTGAAGGACTGGCACATAATGAACAAACTTCTTGATGTGTGGGATTAACGTCAGTGTTTCTCATCAATTGGTCAAATTTTATATTTATCTCATCCACTTTTGATGTTTATCCTTTTAGGATTAGAAAGGATAGTTTGAGGTGCTCTAATATCAGATATATTTTAGCGTGAATCTTCACTAAGATTCTTAAAAATATTCCATAAAAAGTCTTCAGGCTTTTGCGTAAATGTTCCTCCACAGGCTGCGTTAATTGTGTTTTTATGACCTCTCCTAGTCCTATATAGAAACTACGGACAAACTCGTGACCCGAAAATTCGTGATAAGGGCATTTTCGTAAAATTTCATTATATCGCTCCCAAGTCTCATAGAATTGCTCACCAGGTAATTGTGAGAACATTAGAATGGCTCTTCCGGTCTCATGGGTTTTTTCTACAGGGAAGAATTTATGTAAAATCTCCTTTTAGAGCTTTTTCCAATCGGTTTTAGTATCCACCGGTTTTGTATTGTACCATATTTTAGCTTTATCTATTAGGGAATGAGAGAATAATCTAGTTTTAAATTCATCATCCGTATGTCCTCTCATGCGTACAATAGGACAAACCTCTAGAAACTCATCTATATGTTGATAAGGGTCCTCATAAGCATTCTCGTGTAATTTAGATAGCATATTAATTATTACAAGCTTAATTTCATATTGGTCCATCCCAGCTAGTATTGAGATTTCAAAAGGAGAAGTGTATTCTTGAGTATATAAATCTTTAATAACTTTGGGTGGATCCACTACTACGTTATCACCCATATTTATATTATTAATGTTATTTCTTAAATTCTTTCTTTTATTTATTTGGTACGTTCGGTCAATTTCATGATCGAATGCCTCAAGTGGTGTATTAATTGAACGATGTCCAAACATAAACAATATATAATAATATTTAAACTAAACAATTAAAAATAAAAAATAAAAAATGATTAAACTGATATTTCAATTTATTTTTTCATTTAAAATAATAATTTATTATATATAGATATTTTATTAGATATATTATATCAGTATGGAAATATATATAGTTTATATATAGAGAATGTATATATATATAAAATATTATGAAGTTTTTGTTTTTTTTTCGTTTGAACGAATTTTGCAGCTTACCGATCGATCTGTATCAAATCGATTGATCGAATTAATACCGATCAATCTGAAATCGTACCGCTCGATCAATAAATTCACAGATCGATCGAGATTCTACAACACCATCGTTGGCTTACGTTTGTGAATTTTCTTGAAAATGCAGGTTCAAACATTGTTCTGGAAACCTGCAATAAAAATAAAAAATAAAAATAGTAAACTGAAATTAATACAATAATTCAAAGAATTGCAGTACAATAATCTGAAATATCCATTTGATCCCAGCAACGGCGCCAAAAACTTATGCTCGAGATCCAAGTGTTTAATATAAAGAATTATCATGATCTAGTTTTACCTCTCAATCGTAAGTACGCGAGTATTATATACTATAGTTGGATAGAGAGGATTATCGAACCACAAATATCAAATTTGTATTTCAAATAATTGTTAATTAGTGAATTGAATTATTTTTTAGAAGTTCTTTGATTGGTTTACTTTTTATAATATACTAAACATAAAATAAATAAACAGATAATTGTTTTATTTGAATTCAAGATAAACAAGTTTAGGGTTTTGTTCCAACTCCACCACTAGCCAAATAATATAGTACTTTAATCTTAATATTACAATAGGGAGATACAAGTTATATGAATTAGATTAGTAACGCTACAAGCAGTTGCCTAATCCCCAAAGAGATACAATTGGTCCGATTCACTACAACCCATCTTTGAATAAAGTATGATTAGTGCATGCATCTATGCTACAACTACTCCTAAAATATTAAATTAAAAGCATGTCTATATCATCTTCACTTAGCATGGTCTATGAAAACCTAAGACCTTATCATGCCAATTAAGAACCATTATGTAGAAACTATTATTAAACCTTCGGGGTTCCAGCCCCTAGTGATAAAACATAGTTGTTCAAGTTTAATTATTAATTCAATCTAAGACAATAAGAGAATAAAAAAAGAATCTTATTTAGGTAATATGTTCGTTCTCTCACTACATAATCATCATATAAGTGTTCTTTAGCTTCCCCTCTTTGCAAGAAAAATAATTAAAAGTTTTACATTACTTGGCTAGGGTTTGGTTGGAAACACTAAATACCGACTTAGCCCCTCACGGATGGAGAACACTGCATCAATGATGTAGAAATCATATCCATGATTGGTTGGTTGGTTCTTGAGTTCTTGAGAGGAATATTCTCTTTTGAGAGAGAATTTGTATATTGTCAAGATCACTTGAATGTTCTGAATTATCAGATCTCCATTTCTTTAGAAAGTCTTCGCATATTTATAGACAAAATTTGGTGTAATTATGGCATGTCTTTGTTTCCACTCAAAGATGACTCGGTGTGAGGACCAAGTAATAACGCTGAATTAACCAATCTGTCATTCATTATACTTGCACAAGGAGCTAGAATACAGCGATCTGTGCTTTGACCACTTGTACTTAGGTTGGCTTACTTGTACTTTACTTTGAATTGAGTACTTTTATTCTTCTAAGTGTCATTCCGGATTAGGAAATTTTTCTAAAATCCCAGAATTAACTCATATTCGCATTAAAGCCCATGTGACATGCTTAAACATATAACTTGGATAAAAATACCAATTTAATAAAATAGAGAGACTAACAATGGGTTAATTAACGCCCAGAATAATGAATATTTTGGTGTCATCACTCTTCTTGTCTTAGATTGAATTGATGATTAATCTTGAATAATTATGTTTTATCACTAGGAGTTAGTACTCCGAAGGTTTAATAATGGTTTCTACATTATGGTTCTTAATTAGCATGATAAAGTCTTAGGTTTACATAGGTTAGCTAAGAGAAGATGACACATACATGTTTTTAATTTAATGTTTTAGTTGTGGTTGTAGAATAGATGCATGCACAAATCATACTTTAATCGAAGATGGGTTGTAACGAATCAGATCGATTGCATCTCTTTAGGTATTAGGCAACTGCTTGTAGCGTTACTAATCTGATTCATGTGAGTTGTATCTCGCTCTTGAAATTTAATGACTATGGGACTATATTATTGCACTAGTGGTGCAGTTGAAAGAAAACCCTAGACTTGTTTATCTTGAATTAACCAAAACAACTATTTAATTATTTGTTTTTAGTTTAGTTGATTATAAAAAAACAAACAAATCAAACTAGTTTTAATATATTTCAAATTACTAAGTTGTGATTATTTGGAATACGACCTTGATCTCAGTTGTTTGATATCCCTCTCTACCCAACTATAATATATACTACTTGCGTAATTGCGACTAAGAGGTGTAATAGCAGAAATACACAATTCAATGGATCCCTTTTTCTAATCAACTTCATATATATACAAGTAGAGATGGGCATTGGCCCATCTGTTCATCTTAATCAAATCCTTTTTTGAAAGAGATTTAAGACTATCTCCATTCCATTCTCAGCCTAATCCCCCCATTTATGGGATAGGGATGTAGATTTATTTCTTGTAGCCCACATCTTCTATAATATGCTATGGGCTTGGCCCATCGAACCCTTTTGTGGCCCAATCCAATTGGGCCGCACAATTTGACTATTACACAGGCCCCTGAGGTTATGGGCCTGCGATTTCCTTTGGAGGCCCATGACTAAATACTTTGCTTATATACATGAATATTGAAAATATGGCGGGATGATGACATAACATAGGCATTAACTGCGGGTAGGTGTGGTAATCATTTCAAAGTTTGAAATGAGTGGCCCACGTCGCCTTGAACCTTGCCCATGGGAGCTGGAATGACTGTGCATGACCTTCGGTCTTCGCGCTGCAAATTGAAATTTTCCTAGAGCTTCTAAATAAACCCTCAACACCATAGTTTTTATGCCACTTGCAAATAATAGTTTTATACTTCGCAAAAAAATTCTCTCTCTTTAATTTTAACCAAATTTTCTCCTTGTCAAAATTTTACAATTTTTTATCAAAGAAATTTCACCGGAGCATCATCTCATCTTTCCGAAGACACTTTCAGTCCTACTCTCTCTTCTGTGTAAGTTTGTTGCCACTTGTTTTCAATTTTCTATCTTTTCCCCAACTATGTTTGTCTCTTCTACCTTTCTGTAGAAAAATGTCTAGGAGTGATGACACTAGGTTAGTAAGTGAGGTTGTTCTGACTTCTAGTAGAGACCCTAAAATCTTAGCGGCAACCCTTCATCTGTTCAATTAGAGACATTCGTGCCCATAACTCCCTCGATCAACCCTAACCCTACCAAATTCATTAGTAAACCTTGAGTTGTCAGAGGAGGAGGGTTCTTCTGAGGATGAGGGTCCCATAGACCCCTCCGCTCCTACTCCATTTAATGTTCTTCCCCTTAAAGAAAAATCACAAACTGTAGTAGACGTTAAACGTCTTAGGGTCGATACCGATGTTCCCGTTGATGTATATCTGGCCCCATACACCAAAAACCTAGATTTGTCTCAAAGTGAGGGAGTTGAGTCTAACAACATCCTTCTTTCTGCACTTCATCTAAAGTTTTTGAAATTTCCACAACACCCCCTTCTTTCACTATGTCTTATTAATGTTCTGACAAGGAAATGTTTGACAAGGGCTGGAAGGAGAGGATAGTGGTAGTCAATGGCAACTGGTACTATCCATTCTCTCTAACATACCTTATCCCTAGGGTTTTTGGTCATATCCACCTTCTAACATTTCATTTAATCCATAAAGCCACATGTTTTTTTGTATTCTACGATTTGCACCGAGGGGAGTATGTGCTTAGGTTTCTAGGTTACCAGGACAAAGAGATAGCCCCAGGCCTCATAAGAGAACATTTTAAACTCCTGAACGCCAAGATCTAGAGCAATGTCAGATCTATATTCGTGTTTTTTACTACAGAAAGTCTGGAGATCATATCTAACTTGGGCACTGGTGTTGACAAGATGGAGATTCCTTAGAAGCCCATGACTCACCGGAGAACCACTTAGACTAATGAGCCTACCCCAATGATTATCCCTCCCATATCTGTGGGACCACCAACACCACCTTCCGATGCTCGGACTTCGGGTGTACCTCCCCCACTTCCTCATGCACCCGCAACAGGGGTAACACTTCTATCACTAGACCCCGTTCTGCTACAAGTGGTAGTGGTGCCAATAAGAGATTCAGGATAAACAAGGCTTCCGGACCCTCCACTGCGGACCCTTCATCGGGTCTGGATACCTCCAAATCTATCATTCCTTGGGAACTGAAGTTCATTATTCCAGATGGTTCCCTTTTTTGCGCTGAGCACCTTACCATCTGTCAGCCTGAGGCTTTGTGGGTGATGGCCAAAGGCGTGAAGACCCTTGCTGACAGGGCGACCCAGGCTAAGATCACAAGGATTGAACTTCTCCAAAAGGGCTTAAAAATGTCCATAGAGGTTTGTTACTGCTTCGTATACTTAGTTGTTTTATAAATTTATTTATTTTCTCTTTCTAATATTGGTATTGTGTTTCTTTTGGCAGTACCTGTATGCCATCCAATCCTACAATCACCTTCTGGAAGCTGACGTCAGAGAAATGAATAGGTTGCAAAATGCCAACCAACAGGTGAATGACCACCGGGTTTCTCTGGCGAAGGAGGCTGATGGCCTTCGCTAGAGCTTATAAGAGTAGAAGGTTATGCTGGAGATCGGGGAGGCTGAGAGGAGAGCCATGGCTACAGAGTTGGGGATGTTGAAGGTCGCTTACAAGAAGAACGTTGTTGAAAAGGCCAAGTCCGATAATCTTCTGGTTCTGTGAATTCCACGTTAGAAATGTGTCGCTTGGGTGGTCTGGACATGCACCGGCGCTACATCGAGATTTGTGATGTTTGGTCGGCTCTTATCTGATGGACCAAGCACGAGTAGGAGCATATACCCCTGTCAGAGCGGGAGTTCAAAACTCCTGAAGAGATGGATGAGCATTTAGGGGTGGTTTTTCCCTATAAGGATCCCACTCTCTCAGATAATGAAAGAAGATTTGTAACTTTTCTGAAGGGAGAAGACCCTACACCGCTAGCTCCTCCACTACCTCCCCTAGCAAACATTGTAAAGGACCTTGGCCTTGAGTTCAGGGGTCAAGGCCACAAGACATAGTTTTTAATTTTCTATTTTTTGTAAGGTATTGCCCTTATCAGGGCTTCTTTTGTAATATCCTTTTAAATTTAATGAAAAATCCCTTTTGTTTTCACAATCATACCTGATCTCTATAAAACTTTTTCTTTTTTGCTTATATTTTACTTATAAAATGTCTCAAGACTTCGGGTGTGTAGCCTTTAGTTAAGGTCCTCTAGCTGAAATGTAAGTTCAACACTTCGGATATTTTTACTTATTTTGGAGTGAGACTTCGGGTGTCTGACCCCTAAGTGTCCATAGGTTTCCTCTGGTTAATTCAAGGGATATTGAATTCAACACTTAGGAAATTTTGTTTACTTTGAGGCGAGACTTCGGGCGTCTGGCCCTTGAGTCTCCATAGGTTTCCTCTGGTTAATTCAAGGATATTGAATTCAACACTTAGGAAATTTTGTTTACATTGAAGTGAGGCTTCGGGCATCTGGCCTCTAAGTCTCCATAGGTTTCCTCTAGCTGAAATGTGAGTTCAACACTTACGAAAGTTTTGTTTATTTTGATCAGATCACTGAAATAAAACACATAGCTCATATATAAAATGAAGTGATTTTTATTTAAATCAAGAGAACATGTAGCATAGGTGTCATTTCATTGGCACAGATGCTTATATCAATTTGCAGAGTTGTCTTTTGGCGAACACATATGCTCTTTATTTGGAAAGAACTAATGCCTGAGTTTATCTAAAGGTAATACCTTTTCAGGCGGTAGACAATCTAGGAGTTCGACTCAATACGTCATGTTTCATTCTTCCTCACCCGATGACCTCAATAACCGTGTACGGTCCTTCCCACGTCTCCTGCAGTTGGCCAACTAATGTCCGTTGAGGTCTGCTAAAAATATGTGTTAAGAATGCACCCTTTTGACGGCTTAGGTTTTACCTATCGCAAGCGCAAGAATCGTATTATAGTATAGTTCGGCTTAAGAAAGGTTATCGATCCCACAGAGAATAAGTCGTATTTTGAATTCTCATAAAATAATACTCTTAAATTGAGATAAAAATATGGTTTATTGTTTATGATTAATTAACTATTTAACTAAGAAAGCAAATAAAGATAGATTAAGATAAGAACAATAGAGAAAAAATCTAGGGTTTCCATGCTCCACTACTAACCACAAAATATAATTCTCTCTTTGCTTAATTGCAAGAGGGTGATCCATAACTGTGAATCAGGTCATACAACAAATAATCGACTACAACCCGAAAAAGGATACCATCAACCAAATTCGCTACAACCCATCTCTGAACATAGTGTAACTAGTGCATGCTATTTACTTTACTCTAATCTACTCCTACAACATGAAATTAAACTAAAGCATGTCTAAATTACCTCGCTGAGGCATGGCCTGTGTAAACTTAGGGTTTCAAGTATTAAACACCATTGATGTAGAAATTCACACTATGTTATGATAACGTGATTGTGTAAGAAGATATATTCATTCGATCTAAGATAAGAATTAAGAATAAATATAAAATCTTGTGTCAAGAATAAAAACGGTGACACATCTACAATCAATCATCACAGTATGGTCACAGCTTTCCCTCATTTCAACTGAAAACAAATAAAATAACTACCTTACTTTGCTAAGGTTTTGTTAGAAAACCCTAAATACTGAATTCGTTGCTCATGGAAGAAGGAGACTGCATCGTTGATGTAGAATCGCCCCGCATGATCTTCTTCTCCGGATTTCTAGGTCTTGAATGGCTCATCCCTTTTGATTATATGAATCTAAAAAGAAAGCTTTGAAACTTGGTTAAAAGTGAGTCCCAAAATTATGTGGAGAGAAGTCCCTTAGATCTGAAACAGACCTTGGTATTTATAAACAAAGGTGAGGGAAACCCTAACTTGTGGTAGACTCCTATTGAGAATAGGATTCCCCTTTGGTATGATTTCCTTCCAAACTGAGCCAAACCCTTCAATATAATGTATAATATGTATAAAAAACGTGCATATAGGTGTTGGACATGAAAATAAAGTCATCCGGGTCATTTCAGATTAATTCAGGTCAAACTAGGATTTTGGCCCGATTGTGAAATTTTCAGCTTTTTCTACAAGATGCCTTTCACTCTTTCGATCATATCTGGAGCCACACATATTGGATGGAGGCATGTAATAGCTTGTTGGAAAGCGGACGTTAAGCTCTTGATGTTAGGTGCAAGAATCGTCTCATTTGGACCTGTTTTGATTGAAAATTCTGTAGAAAACACTGTAGGTACGCCTTAAGCGTAGGCTGGAGCGTATAAACTCACTTTTTGGCTAATTTTTGCTTCAATAGGCGTACGCTTGAGTTTATATTATTCATGAAAACTACTTTCCTCCGCAACTATGCCAAAATAACCGTCTTCATTCCTCGAGACTTTTTGCTTTAGGTGACGGCATTGGAAAATTCCATTTTTGCCCTCCGAGAGGCATTTTTGTCTTGAAAATAGCTATTTAAGTCTTCTCTTGGATAGAAACGAATGTGTACTTAGTTAATTTATGAAAGTTAACTCTGTTTCTTCATTAAGCTTCTGAAATAAGCTTAAACAAAAACGACATAAAAACACCAAATAATGGAATGAAAGGGCGTAACTATAATGAGTTAAGGGGTCAAAATGTCTAACATGTGACACCTATCACAAACACTGCCAATATTTCTTCTGAGCACCATGTCACCGACTTGCAACTCCCTTATTTTGACTTTCTAGTTAAAACATATTCTGACCTATTGTTGGTAGGGGGCTAGTCTTATGCTGGCCGCCTCTCTTCTCTCTTCGAGTAAGTCCAAATCATGGGCTAAATGCTGATTGTTTGGCCCTTGCTCCCATCTTTGACTCCTTAGTATTGGCACTCTTATCTCAGTTGGGATAACGACTTCTACCCCATAGGCCATGGAAAATGGAGTTTCCACTGCTGGCTATCTTGGGGTGGTGCAATATGACCACAACACTTCTGGCAATTTCTCCAACCAGGCTCCTTTGGTTTTTTCAAGCTTCTTTCTGAGGGTGTCAAAAATTATTCTATTCATCCTTTCCGTCTATCCATTGCCTCATGAATAGCCAACCGAAGAAGTATTTTGATTTATTTCGTGCTTTCGTAAGAATGCCTGAATCTTCTTATTGCCAAATTAGTGTCATTGTCCAACATAATTGTTCGGGGCCGGCCAAACCTACATATGACATGGCTCGAGATGAACTTGATGACATGGTTGCTCTTAATGGTCGAGTATGCCTCAGCTTCTACCCATTTGGTGAAGTAGTCCGTAGGTAATAAGACATCAGTTGTGGATCTAATGGCTTATGGGAGCTAGCCAACGACATCCATCCCCCATTGGGCGAATGAAAGTTGGACAATCGTCGGGTTAAGTAACTCCGAAGGTGGGTGAATGGCATCTCCATGTAATTAACATTTCCTACATATTAGGGCGTATACTTCAGCAACTCTTGACAAGTAAGGCCAAAAATATCCCTGAGTAAGGACTTTGGGTGGGCTAATGATCTTCCTCCATAGTGATTGCCACAGGATCTGGCATGTATTTCCTTCATGACTGCAGAAGCCTCTGAAGGTGTGAGACACCTTAGGTAATGCCTAGAAAAATACTTTTGATACAACTGACCGTTGTAAAGAGCATATCTCGCAGCTTTCATTCTGATCTTCTTAGCTTCAACTGACCGTTGTAAAGGGCAAAACACCTATTCTTAGGTAGCCAACTAAGAGATCCATCCAACTAGGTTCCAATGGAATGATCATCACTTGCTCAAGGGGTTCAAGGCTTGATCTGGTGACAAAGTCAACTGGTACCACTCATGTCATACTTTCTCTTATATCGGAGGCTTGATTGGCGAGTCGATCGACATTCACATTATCACCCCTCAGGATCTCTTCAAAAATCACCTGTTGGAATCTTTCTACCTCCTTCATCACTAATTCCTTGTACTCTTCCATCTTTGGCTCTTGGGTTTCGTTCTCTCCATTTATTTGCCTGATGCCAAGCTGATAGTCACTTCTGACTTCTGATCTCTGGACTTATAGGCTTCAGGCAAGATGGATACCAGTCAGAAGGGCTTCATATTTGGCTTCATTATTGAAGGTTGGGAACTTCAAACGGATAGACTACTGAAGTCTGGTACAATCGGGTGTTATGAGTTTAACACCGATCCTTACTCCATTGATGTTTGATAACCCATCTACAATGATTATCCACAGGTCGACTTCTTCCACTTCCAAAGAGTTTGCAAGTTTGGTCTCTATAAAAAAATCAGCTACTGCTTAGCCTTTGGTGGCAGTTCGGGGGACGTAAGTTATGTCGTAAATTCCCAGTTCAATCGCCCATTTGGATACCCTTCCTGAAAGTTCAGGCTTTGCCATGATTGAGTCGATTGAAGTTGTGGTAGGTACTACGATCGGGTCTGCTCCAAAGTAATGCCAAAGACGGAGCTTCCCATTGACCAATGATAACACCAGTTTTTCATGTCTGTTGTAGCGGGTTTCAATTTCGGCTAAGGCTTTGCTAGCGTAGAAGATCGGCGTTTGACACCCCTTCCCCTCCTTGACCAGAGCAACGCTGGTGAATGTTACGGAGATTGTCAGGTATAAGTGCAGAGGCTCGTTTGCTTCTAGTGTTGCTAGTATAGGGGGCTTCGTCATACACTCCTCAAGACTCCTTAAGGCTTCTGATTGCTCAACCCCCCATAATTCTCCCTTCCCTGCCTTTATAGATTGAAAGAAAGGCCAGTATTGTTCAGTAAGATGAGAGACAAAAAGGCTGAGAGCTGCCACCCTTTCGGTCAGTACTTGAACCTTCTTTTGAGATTTGGGCTCCTCCATCTCGAAGAGTGCTCTAACTTGTGTCGGGCTTGCCTAGATTCCTGTCTGGTCCATAATATGCCCTAGGAACTGCCAGGAAGACACACTAAAAGAACATTTAGATGGTTGAGCCTCACCCCGTACTTTCTGAGGGTGTTGAACACCTGTTGCTAGTCTTCCAAGTGATCTCCCTTCGCCTAAATTTTGATCACCGTATCATCGATATATGCCTCAACTATAGACCCCAGCATGCCCTCGAAAACTCTGTTAACCAACCTCTGAAAGGTCGCACCTGTATTATTTAGTCCGAAAAGCATAACTGTATAATAATAAGTACCTAAACTAGTGATGAATGTTGTATTCTAATCGTCTAAAGGATTCATGCGTATCTGGTTATAGCCGGAGTATGCGGCAAGGAAGCTCGGACGCTTGAACCCCGCAGTGGCATAAACCATCTGATTAATCTTTGGCAAAGGGAAGCAGGCTTTCGAGCATGCCTTATTCAAATCAATGAACTCCACGCACACCCACTATTTCCCTTTCTTCTTATATACTAACACCACATTGGTCAGAAAGGAGGGCTAATGTACTTCCTTGATAAACCTGACCTGGAGGAGCCGATCGACCTCATCCGCTATAATCTCATTTTGGTAGATTCCCATGCGCCGCTGCTTTTGTCTGACGGGTTTTATGCTAGGATTGAAGTTAAGGGAGTGTTGGGCTACTACAGGATCAATACCGGGCATGTCCAGGTGGTCCAAACAAACATAATCGGTGTTGGATCACTAGAGGGCTTCCAACTCATTCCTTTCCTGATTAGCAAAGCCTGATCCGATATAGGTTGTCTTTTTGGGGTGATCGAGGATTATTGGTACTTTGATTAGAGATTCAGTTGCTATAGTTGACCCTGCTCCCTTGTCCTATAATTGTTATTTATCATCGGAAGTTGTTTCGACTTTTGAGGCTCGTTCCTGTGTTGCTTTCTTCCTTAGCCCCTTCAAGGTGACCGCGTAGCATTCGTTGGTTGCTACCTGATCTCTATGGATGTTAATCACATCCATGCCATTTGAGTCGATGCATCGCATGACCTGGTATATGGTGGAAGGCTCTCCGTGCATCCGATAGATCGAACCCCTACCCAAGAGCAGATTGTATGAATGTTTGACGTCCACCACCACAAAAGTTTCTCCGAGTGTGCCCCTTTCAGCTTTGACTGCTAATTGGATCTTTTATACTGGTTCCAACCTTTTACCATGATTTAGGCTCCTCCATCTTGATGATTTCTCTGACTTGTGCCGGGCTTTCCTAGATTCCTGTCCGGTCCACAATATGCCCTAGGAACTGCCCGAAAGACATACCAAAAGAACACTTAGTTGGGTTGAGCCTCATCACGTACTTTCTAAGGGTGTTAAACACCTGCTACAAGTTTGTCAACTGATCTCTCCTCGTATTGATTTTGATTACCATATCATCGATATATGCTTCTATGATAGACCCCAGAATGCCCTGGAAAACTCTGCTAACCAATCTCTGAAAGGTCGCACCTGCATTCTTTAGTTCAAAGAGCATAACTGTATAACAATAAGTACCTGAGTCGGTGATGAATGTTGTCTTCTCATCGTCTACAAGACTCATGCATATCTGGTTATATCCGGAGTATGTATCAAGGAAGCTCAGACACTCGAACCCCGCAGTGGAATAAACCATCTGATCAATCTTTGGCAAAGGGAAGCAAGCTTTCAGGCATGTCTTATTCAGATCAGTGAAGTTCACGCACATCCTTCATTTCCCATTCTTCTTCTGTTCTACCACCATATTGGCCAACCAGGAGGGGTACTGTACTTCCTTGATAAACCCGGTATGGAGGAGCCGATCCACCTCTTCCGCTATAATCTGATTTTGGTGAAGTCCCACATGCCGCTACTTCTATCTGACGGGTTTTAGGCTGGGATCCAAGTTAAGGGACTGTTGGGCTACTGCAGGATGAATACTGGGCATGTACAGGTGGCTCGGTGCAAAAATATCGGCGTTGGATCACAAGAGGGCTTCCAACTCATTCTTTTCCTGATTAGTGACACCTGATCCAATGTAGGTTATCTTCTCAGGGTGATCGGGGATGATTAGTACTTCGATCAGAGATTCAGCTACATAAGATGACCCCGTTCCCCCGTCCTTAAATTGTTATTGATCCTCGGAAGTTGTTTTCACTTTTGAATCTCGTTCTGGTTCTGCTCTCTTTCTTAGCCCCTTCAAGGTGACCGTGTATCATTCCATGGACCCACTTGATCTCCGTGGATGTTAATCAAATCCACGTAAGGTCGATGCATCGCATGACCTAGTGTAGGGTGGAAGGGACTCCGTGCATTTGAAGGATCCCCCCTACCCAAGAGCAGATTGTATAAAGGTTTCACGCCCACCACCATAAAAGTTTCTTTGAGTGTGTGCCTTGCAGTTGTGACTGGTAATTGGCTCTCTCCTACTGGTTCCAACCTTCTTTCATTAAAACCTGCTATCAGACTTCTTGAGGGAACTTCTTGAGGGTCGACCTCTAGCCTCTCAAAGACCCACTCGATGATAATGTTAGCACTGTTCCCCAGATCAATCATTACCCTTTTGATTAGGCAGTTGGAAACTATGAGGGAAATCACCGGGGGATTGTCATGTGGTGATTGTATCCTCTGTGGGTCCGTAGAGGAAAAGGTAATTCGGGCATCTTCCCTCGGGCTCTAGAACTCACTGATTTCCCCAACCCGTTATAGTTTCTAGGCTTGATGCGCCTGGGATCTGCGGATTTCCTTAACTTCATATTTACTCTGCCCTTCGTGAAATATATGGATGACTCTGATAGGTTAGTTATCTAATCCTTTGGCAAAAGTGAGTGAGGTTTGATCTGATCGGACACCTTCTTTGGCAACGTAGTTTGCCAATTCTCCATTCGCGATCATTGCCTCTTCCTGTCTTTTGATACTTCTTCACTCATTGGCATGGTGTCCATATTTTTCGCAAAAAACACAGTGCCTGGATATATCCCTCTGGTCCATTGGTCGTCTGATGGGAAGTGGTCTCCAGAAGATCCTTACCCTTAGTGTCTTGGTATAATTTTGCCAGACTAACTTTTAAGGGAGTAATATTGTCGTCAAACCTCTAGTATTTCTATGATGTCTGGGAAGGTATAACATTGGTACTTGGACGCTTTCAATCGGACGCCCGATCCTTGGCTTTCATGTCAGATGTCATTTTCCACGCTTGTGAAGGCTGCTATTTTTTGGCGTATGGATAGCTCATCTTCTATCCGGAGGTGACCTTGTGCCCTTGAGTTGAGCTCTCCAATGTCTGTTGGAGGCCTCTTGACTAAAGACTGATGGAACTTAGTCCCGGGGATGAGTGCCATCTTGAAGGCCTCGACGGCTGAGTGTTGATCGCAATCGTCGATGGAAGAAATCTCAACATTGAACCGTGAAATGAAGCTCTTCAGGGATTCACCCTTCTCCTGGATCATAGTGAACATGCTGGAGATTGTCTTCTTCTGTCTCTTGTTGCCAAAGTATTGAGTGATGAACAACTTGCACAGTTTCAGCCAACTTCCAATTGATCGGGGTAGCTACTTTTGGAACCAGAGTAGGGCGGCTTCGGTTAGGCTGGTTGGGAAGACTTTACAGAGTAGGGCTTCATTTTTGTTATAGATATTCATCTTCATGTGGACATGGTAGATATGTTATGTCGGGTCCTTCGTACCGTCGAACAGGATGAACTTCGGCAGTCTGAACCATTTCGGGTAGGGCACACTGGTTATCGCCAGTGTGAATGGTGTTTGCACTGCATCTATGGATGCCTCGGTAGCCAGACCATTAGGGGTTTAGGCCTTCAGGTCCTTAAGCACCTCTCTCTAGATCCTTACCATAACCTCTTCCAACTTTCTCATGGTTAAGGTTTCGTCGGCATTGTATATCCCGGTCACTTGCATGGATGATTCCGCATGATACTCCTTGTTGTGGTTGGATTACGTCGAGTGACTATGCCTCTCCGTCTGGTGGCCTATTGACTGGTCTGGATGGTTCGATGAATCACCGTGTTAACCCAATTGCGAGTTTTGATTACCCGTAGGAGGTATCGGTGTCGTGGGTGGCAATAGAGCCAGTTTTGCCACCAGTTTGACATTCTGTCTTTCTAGCTTGGCGTTTATTTTCTCTAGGGCTCGTTGGATTAGATCCTCGGTTTGAGAGGGTTGGCCTCTTGCCGGGGTAAGTCGGTTTAGTATGACCGGGTAATAACCACCATAGGTAATGTTAGACTACGCTAACAGAAAGTGGGAAGCTTTGAAAAAATTTCAAGAGTGCTTCCCACAGACGGCACCAATTGTGTAATCGCAAAAAAATACACAATTCAATGGATCCCTTTTTCATTAATCAACTTAATATATATACAAGTAAATATGGGCCTTGGCCAACCTGTTAATGCCAATCAAATCCCTTTTTGAAAGGGATTTACACTATCTCCATTCCATTCTCATCCCAATCCCTCCATTTATGGGATAGGGATGTAGATTTATTTCTTGTAGCCCACATCTTCTAGAATATGCTATGGGTTTGGCCCATCGAACCCTTTTGTGGCCCAATCCAATTGAGCCGCACAATTTGACTATTACAAGAGGTAAAATTAGATCTTGCTAATTCACTATATTTCACACTTTTATATTCATACAACCTAAACCGATCATAAGTTTTTGGCGTCCTTGCCGGGGATCAAAAGTTATTTCAGATTTTTCCAATTTAGTTTCTTGAATTATTGTATAAATTTCAGTTTATTTTTCTTATTTTTTAATTTTCTTGTAGGTTAAAATTAGTACAACCCGAACCTGTAGTTTTTCCTAAAAATTCACAAACTTGCATCACCAATCGAGTGGTTAGTCCTCAATCGAACCGACAGTGCTCTATCAATTGGTAATAAGGGGTAGCAGGTTCGTTCGAGGAAAAAAAACCGAAACCTTTATAATATATGTACACTATCTATATAATACATATACATATATATAATATATATACAAACTATATACATATATCAATGGGAAAATGGCACAAAACCCCCATTTGGTTTGAAAAGTGTGCAAAAAACACCTTTCATTTCATTTTGTGTAGATAACCCCCACTAGTTTTGCAAAAGTGTGCACGTTCACCCCCTATAACACTGTTCCGATCATATTTTTGGACGGAATCTTGGCACGTGACAGTCATGTTATATTTTGATCTACATTCCGAAATGGCCCTTACCAAGTTACCAAACTAACCCACTTCCAAATATAGATATATATGTGTATGTTAAGGCTTAAAATTGACAATCAACTTCTCTCAAATCACCCCCAAGTTTGTTTCCTTGGTCATATCATCTCTCTCTCTCTCTAACATTGCTTTATCATCAGATCTCTCTCTCTCTCTCTCTCTTTCTCTCTATCTCTTTACAGATTGACTCTCGTTCTTCTAGACCCAATTTTGTTTGAAAATCCTATTTTTTTTTTCTCTTTAGCAAACAAAGATATCTTCTTCTTCTTAGTCATTTAACCAGATCAGAAAACCTTATAGAGATAATCACAAATGGCACTTGATTTAGTTGAAGAGATAGATGGTTTTTCTTGCTTCGTGAGTATAGAGAGACGTAATGCTTCACTGGTTATGAAATAAGTGAATAACGCCTAAACAAAACCCTATTTTCATCATCGACTTGTAAGATCTGTTCATAAAGTGTAGAGTGAGAGAGAGAGAGAGAGAGGGAGAGAGAGAAAGAGAGAAAAATGGTGATTAGAACCCTATAAATGGCTTAAGATGATAGAGAGAGAGTGAGAGAGAGAAGTGTTGGATCTATTCATGCAACTGTTGAAGTGATATACAATACTTACTAAATGGCGATGTTTTGGTCAGAGTTTTGAAATGTCTTTTCACATTTAACTATTATTTTAAATAAAATATAAAACCCTAATTTAAGCGTAAACTAGTAAATTCATAATTCAGGCATCGGAATTGGTTTTGGAGGGGTGTCTTCGCCAACTTTTTAAAGTACAGGGGTGTATAGAACCATGAGGGGGGTTTCTGCACACTTTTCAAACCATAGGGGGGTTTTGCACCATTTGCCCATATATCAATATATATATTGTTATAATAAAAAAAATAGTATTTTAAAATAATAATAAAATAAATTATTTTTTAATTATTAATAAATTAATAAATAAATATTTCAGATTAATCATTGTTTTATTTTTTATTTTTAATTGTTTATTTCAATTATTAATGAATATTTTTTATGCTTGGACATCGTTCAATTGATACACCGCTTGAGACATTTGATTCCATAAATCGACCTCTCATACCCCTAAAATCCTAAGACTCCCAAATCGGGACATCCGAAAACTCCAGGGTGTGATCCATATAATGAGTGACAAACTAAGACCATCAACATCTATTTAATGAATGGAATCATGTTAATAACAACGATTTCATACAACTGAGCGAAACCTAAAACAAAATGATACACAAGGCACATCGAGGAGCCGAAAGAATACATCTCCACAATGATGCAATGATACCAAATACAAGAAAGGTACCCATGAGATTGGCTCCTAATAAATATAATAGCAGTCCTAAAACAAGGGGACAAGAAAAGTAAAAATAAAAGATGCAACACTACGCATAAACGTCCCAGTCCCACAACCGCACCCGTGCCGCAAGCCAACCTACAAGAGGAACCTGAAACCTGCAATTGGGGAAGGGGAAAAGGGTGAGCACGATAACTTAGCAGGAGAAACCCTAAACTGCCACATCCCCCGACCGTCAAAGTAGTGCTAACCAACCCGTGTACATAGATCTATTATAGGCTAGTCCGTTGTTCCACATATCACTCACGTCAATACGAGACCCCTGAAAACCATCTCTCTTGTCCCCTACCATGTATCAACAACATTGCAACTAACATATAAAAGAACCATATCATAATATCACATGGCAAACGCACACCTATATATATATATATAATATATACGTATATATATATAGAGATATATATACAGATAATAAATAAGTACAAGGCACGTAGTACGGACCACATAAGAGAACACTACGACTCGTACCTATCAATCAAACGCTGGTAGTCTATACAACTCACATAAATATACACCAAGTACATAATACCCTAATCCAATATAGCCAATCATTATAATGACCACAACAATAAACAGAGGGTCCAAAATGACTAAGATCACTACCATTATCCATAGGAAGGAAACATCCATAACCGGTACCAAGGAAAGCTCTCACATCCCGGCGTACTAACATAACCATCATCAATGTATCTAATCCTTGGGGATGCGGTTATACATCTAAGAAATTATTCCACCAAACGTACTCCCCTCTGATACAAGAAGATAACTCATGGTTTGGGTGCTTAGTAAGAATAAGAAGGAACAATAGAATTCAGTTCATGGATTTACCTAGGTCAGTTTATGAACCAATAAAGAATTTTTATCTTTGAAACCCATTGGAAGGGGCAGTGCACAAAAACTTTAATGATACATAAATGATCATATCTTCGTACTCCCTGAAAATTATATAAGGTGTTCGGAAATGGTCAAAGTAGTTGAATAGGACGATCACTAGACTATAGCCCTTGGTAAATTTAACAAAGACGAAAATGATTTATTTGATATTATGGATCACTGGTTACGGGGGGGGGACCGTTTTGTTTTTGTAGGTTGGTCCGGTCTATTGCTCTTTCCTTGTGCCTATTTTGCTTTAGGGGTTGGTTCACAGGTACAACCTTTGTAACTTCATGGTATACCCATGGATTGGCCAATTCCTATTTGGAAGGATGCAATTTCTTAACTTCCGCAATTTCTACTCCTACTAATAGTTTAGCACATTCTTTATTGTTATTATGGGGTCATGAAGCACAAGGTGATTTTACTCGTTGGTGTCAATTAGGAGGTCTATAGACTTTTGTTGCTCTCATGGTGCTTTCGGACGAATAGGTTTCATGTTACATTAATTTAATCTTGCGTGATCTGTTCAATTACAGACCTTATAATGTAATCTCATTTTCTGGTCCAATTGTTGTTTTTGTTTCTGTATTCTTGATTTATCCACTGGGTCAGTCTGGTTGGTTTTTTGTGCTTAGTTTTGGTGTAGCAACTATATTTCGGTTCATCCTTTTTTTTCAAAGGTTTCATAATTGGACGTTGAACCCATTTCATATGATGGGAGTTTCTGGTGTATTGGGAACTGCTTTGCTATGCGCTATTCATGGTGCTACCACAAAAAATAATTTATTTGAAGATGGTGATGGTGCAAATACATTTCACGCCTTTAACCCAACCCAAGCAAAAGAAACTTATTCAATGCTCACCGCTAACTACTTTTTGTCCCAAATTTTTGGGCATGCTTTTTCCAATAAACGTTGGTTACATTTCTTTATGTTATTTGTACCAGTAACCAGTTTATGGATGAGTGGTCTTGGAGTAGTCGGCATAGCCTTGAACCTACGTGCCTAGGACTTCGTTTCTCAAAAAATCCGCGCAGTTGAAGATCCCAAATTTGAGAGTTTCTACACCAAAAATAATCTCTTAAACGAAAGTATTCGTGCTTGGATGGCAGCTCAAGATCAGCCTTGTGAAAACCTTATATTCCCTGAGGAGGTTTTACCCCATGGAAACGCTCTTTAATTGAACTTTAGCTTTATCCGGTCATGACCAAGAAACCACCGGTTTCACTTGGTGGGTCGGAAATGCCCGACTTATCAATTTATGCTGAAAATTACTACGGCTCATGTAGCCCATGCCGGATTAATCGTATTCTGGGCCGAAGCAATGAACCAATTTGAAGTGGCTCGTTTCCTATCAAAGAAGCCTATGTATGAACAAGGATTAATTTTACTTCCCCACCTGGCTACATTAGGTTGGGGGGTAGGTCTTGGTGGGGAAGTTATAGATACGTTTCCATACTTTGTATCTGGAGTACTTCACTTAATTTATTCTGCAGTATTGGGTTTTGGAGGTATTTATCATGCACTTCTGGGACCTGAGACCCTTGAAGAATCTTTTCCCTTCTTTGGTTATGTATGGAAAGATAGAAATAAAATGACCACAATTTTAGGTATTCACTTAATATTGTTAGGTCTATGTGTTTTTCTTCTAGGATTCAAGGCTCTTTATTTTGGGGGCATATATGATACCTGGGCTCTCGAAGGGGGAGATGTAAGAAAAATTACCAACTTGACCCTAAGCCCAAGTATTATATTTGGTTATTTACTAAAATCGCCTTTTAGGGGAGAAGGATGGATTGTTAGTGTGAATGATTTAAAAGATATAATCGGGAGACATGTATGGTTAGGATCCATTTATATACTTGGTTGAATCTTGCATATATTAACCAAACCCTTCTCATGGGCTCGACGTGCACTTGTCTGGTCGAGGGAGGCTTACTTATCTTATAGTTTAATTGCTTTAGCTGTTTTTGGTTTCATTGCTTGTTGCTTTATCTGGTTGAATAATACTGCTTATCCTAGTGAGTTTTACGGACCCACTAGACCAGAAACTTCTCAAGCTCAAGCATTTACTTTTCTAGTTAGAGACCAACGTCTTAGGGCTAACGTGGATCCGCTTAAAGACCTACTGGTTTAGGTAAATATCTAATGTGTTCCCCCACTGGAGAAGTTATTTTTGGAGGAGAAACTATGCATTTTTGGGATCTGCGTGCCCCCTAGTTAGAACCTCTAAGGGGTCCAAATGGGTTGGACTTAAGTAGGCTGAAAAAAGACATACAACCTTGGCAAGAATAGCATTCTGCATAATATATGACCCATGCTCCTTTAGGTTCTTTAAATTCCATGGGTTGTGTAGCTACCGAGATCGATGTAGTCAATTATGTCTCTCTTAGAAATTAGTTAGCAGCCTCTCATTTTGTTTTGGGATTCTTCTTATTCATTGGTCATTTGTGGCATGCGGGAAGGGCTCATGTTGCTGCAGCAAGATTGGAAAATGGAATTGATCATGATTTTGAACATGTTCTTTCCATGACTCCTTTTAATTGAGATAGGAAACCCAATGCATGAAGTAGCAATCAATTTGATTCCATCATACATATTGGAATCAGGTTATACTTAAAAAAGTATTCCTTTTTTCTTTCTTTTTTTCAACTCATTTATATTTAATCTTTTTTTTTATGGATTGGCTAGATGGGATAACCGAGCCATTCCCCTCTATTTTTTATATGATATCAGACCAGGAAAAACGAATAAATAAATAAATATATCCAACGAGTAAAAGGAGAGAGAGGAATTCAAACCCTCGATAGTTCTTTGTTCAAAATTATACCGGTTTTCAAGACAAGAGCTATCAACCACTCAGCCATCTCTCCGAAAGACAATTTTTATTTTATTCCTCTAAATAAAACATGGCTATAGGAGTGGATACTGCCACTATCTGTAGAGAGATCTTCGGTCTGAATCTATATGTCGATCTATTATATTTATCCATATATATAGATAGATGCGTGATCCGGCATGCCAATTTTTTAAGGTAAAAAAATGTCATTCCCCTCAACTCCATATACGAATAAAGTGGTAAAAACTAGTAATAAGTCATATATAATCAATAGATTCATGGTAAAATCCCTCCATGATGTATTTTATTACAATTTTTTGGCCGATAAAGGGATCAAATGGTATAGTTCATTTGTTGGTAGCTTGGAGGATTAGAAGCATGACTATTGCTTTCCAATTGGCTATTTTTTCATTAATTGCTACTTCATCAATCTTATTGATTGGCGTACCCCTTGTATTTGCTTCTCCCGATGGTTGGTCAAGTAAGAAAAATGTTGTATTTTCTGGTATCCTTAATTCTCTTATCTCTTGAACCTATTCATCCCAGATTCAAAATGAAATGACCCCCTGCACCCCCACCCCCCCCCCCCCCCCCCCCCCCCCCGCAAATTCTTTTCGGTCTCGAGACACATTAAAATTCAATATAAGTCCCCAAAATGCAAATAAAGAAAAAATCTAGAGGGGGGTGGTCAAACTTCTTCAATGAATAAAATAATTGGAATTACCGTGATGAGAATCTCTGGCCTGGCGCTGAACAAATATGATCCCGGCATATATATCATATACGTGTACATATTGTTTATAAAGAACAAAAAAATGTGGATATGGTCGAATGGTAAAATTTGTCTTTGCCAAGGAGAAGACGCGGGTTCGATTCCCGCTATCCACCCAGGGTCAAGTAATTTATTTAATATGATAAACGATTTGGTATAGTTGGTTGTGGTAGTGTAGTAGTTCTATCCCCCCTTCTTTTCCCACCACCCCAAACGAAAAAGTTGTAATTAATTACTAGTCAACAGAGGCAAACTTAAATTCTTTTTTACAAAAACATTATTGCAGAGACAAGATTTAAACCCGTGACCTCAAGGTTATGAGTGTTGTGAGCTACCAAACTGCTCTACCCCACGCTGAAGAGTAGAACTGAGAACTAATAGACAAACAAGGATCGAATGCGCCCCTCTCCATATTAGCCTATTTATACAAAATGGTAAAGGGACCTTCTATGATCGATGATCATAGAAACATGATATTTTAATCCTTACCAACTTGATCTTGTTGCCCCTGCCAATAAACATGCATGAACCATTTGACGAAGTACGAGTCCGGATAGTCCAAAGCCTCGATAGCTAGCTCTTGGTCTTCCGATCAAAAACTAACGTCAATTAAGGTGCGTAGGTGCACTATTACATGGTGGGGATTGTAACTTTCCATGAATTTCCCATTTGTCACTCAACGACGGAACCTTGCTTATTTCTTTTTTTGAGGATCGATGAATCAAATGATATTTCTGTTCCAACTTTTGCCTCTTCTTTTCCCTCTGAATCAAACTATTTCATGCCATAATGGTTCAGTTCCTATTAGTATCTATGTTACAAGTCGGATCCTAGATGTAGAAATATAAGAATGTGTGCCTCCTCTCTATCGAACGAAATGATATTATCACGAATACAACACATAAAAAATAATAATTAAACAAATTTACCCGACGTAAAGGCAATCAAGAAAGATGCATAAGTAAATATATAACCTACAAAAAAGTTGACTAATCCTACCAATCTTGCTTGCACAATGGAAAGGGCCACTGGTTTATCTCTCCATGCGTAAACCATATCAAACTGATTATTATCAAAATGATACGAACTGTTTCAAAGAACCAACATGCATTTTTTTTGCATTACGCTCTTTCATTAACTAATATAAATATCAGCTAGTTTGCCATATTTTTTCTTGATAGAAAGATAAGGGGATGGCTCCATGTGTTCTGATTCAGTATTTGGATTCTGATCCAGAAGCACTACCAAAATGATTCAAAAAAGGGTTATCTTGACGTAGGTCTGCCTCCGGCCTAGATAAATCTAGGTTAAATGAAGTCTCTATCACTCTACTTAAAAATCAAATATGAAACTTCATACACCTTAAAGTTCATAGGACGAAAAGATATTTTTTTTGAGGTCCTTATACTCATTATGCCTAGCATTGAATAAACTGGTTATTCACCTTATCAATATCTCAAATCAATGATGGGTTCGGTTTGACAACTAAATGGGCACCCGAATCAGACCAAACCATTTATTAGGCTAGTGTTCCCTCAAAGTTATGGAGTAAGACATCGATTTCGCAATAAGACCAATTTTTTTTATTGCATGATGTACTCTCCTAAAAAACATTGGTGCATGTGTAAATGAGGTGTTGTATCTAACTGAGCTATAGCCCTTAGTGTTTGTGATACATATTTTATCATGTAGATAATTTCTTGTTAAGGTGATTATTCCATGAGTCAACATCATGGTTGTTTGATATGTTTGATTAATATTGCTTATAAGTAATATGAGATTAATAATTCATCGATGTGATGGGTCCGATTAGGTTCTATTTGTCATAATAAATGACCTACTTAACTCAATGGTTAGAGTATTCCTTTCATACGGCGGGAGTCTTTGGTTCAAATCCAATAATAGGTAAAACTTATTAGATACCCGAGTCAATGGCATCTAATAAGTTTTTCCACCCACCTTCCTTTTTTGATTTTTTTTTCTTTTTTATTTCATTTTTGAGTTTTCCATTTTTTTTCATTGCATTCAAATCTGATTCCGCTTGATTTTATTCAATCAGCTGAACCAATCCAAAATAGGGTGGATAAATAAAACTTCTTTTTTCTGATTATTATTATTCGTGCACACCAACTAGTTATGCAATTCCATTGATAGCCTCTTCTCATGTCCTAGCGCGTCTGAGAGCTAGATTTCCCTAAATTATTTGTCTTTTGCCTTTCGCTTTCCTCAAATTAGCTTCCACTATTTCAAGAGTTTGTTGAGCCTCTTGGGGATCAATGTCACTACCCCTCTCCACATCATTTACTAAAATAGTGATATCATTATTGCCTATTCTAGCAAAACCGCCCATCAGAGCCATCGTTAACCATTGGTCATTAAGGCGTATTGTCAAAATACCTATATCTATAGTTGTGGCAATAGGGGCGTGGTTTGGTAATACACCAATTTGACCACTATTAGTAGATAAAATGATTTCTTTCACTTCTGAATCCCAAACAGTTCAATTAGGGGTCAGTACACAAAGATTTAAAGTCATTTCTTCAAATTACTCTCAATTTCTAAGTTCATAGCTTTCGCGGTAGCTTTGTCGATGGTACCTACCAAATAAAAGGCATGTTCGGAAGACCATCTAATTCTCTGGAAAGGATCAATTGAAACCCTCTAATTGTTTATGCTAGACCAACATATTTCCTTAGAGAACCTATAAATACTTCTGCTACGAAAAAAAGTTGTGATAAGAAAAGCTCAATTTTTTGTGCTCATGCTACGGTTAAACGATCATCTTTGGATAACTCGTCCAACCCAAGGATAGCTATAATGTCCTAAAGTTCTTTGTAATGTTGTAAATTTTGCTTAACTCTTTGTGCATATTCCTAATGTTCCTCACCAACGATCCAAGGTTGAAGCATAGTTGACGTTGAATCTAAAGAATCTATTACTGGATAGATACCTTTGGCAGCTAATCCTCTTGATAGTATGGTAGTAGGATCTAAGCGTGCAAATATTGTTGTAGGAGTCGGGTCAGTCAAATTATCTGCAGGTACATAAACTGCTTGAATAGAAGTTATGGACCGTTCTTTAGTAAAAGTATTTCTTTCTTGTAAAGAACCCATTTCAGTACTTAGGGTGGGTTGATACCCCAAAGCGGAAGACATTCTACCCAATAAGGCAGATACTTCGGATCACTAATTATTTGGGGTTTTACGCATAAAGAACTTCTACTAATAATCAGTTTGATTATTAGTAAAATAGATATAAATATATACATATAAACCGTCAATCCATTCTTAAAGAAATATCCACTCTCACATCAATACCACTAATTACATCACCACATTAATCTCATAATATTATCCATAATGAGATCAATTAAATGACTAACGCTCTCACTATAGACACTACTCTCATGAACGACCACATAAGAGCCGAGAACAAAGCAAGGGAAAAGTGGTTCCAATGCTAAACAATGGATAACCGAAATAAAATGTCAAGGTGAAAGACATCCACCAGTTACTAGGAAGGCACCTGAATAAAAGAAGCCAAAAGTGGAAGGCCGAGAGTAAAGGTCGTAAAAAATGAAAAAGGGACCTAGTGGTTGTTGCCACCGAACTAACTAGCTTTAATCAATACCTCTTCCGATTCATTAAAACCTCAAATTCTCACTCGATACCACATCTCTTAGATCACTAACTGGATCAAGAGACCGTACCTACATAATAAGCTAGGGTCAATCATAACCTCATCAAACCAAACCCAAAACCCCAAAAGTATGGTTGCTGATACATTTTTCAAAGTGTGAAAGAATATTAAATGGTCATTACTAAATAACCAACCAAGATCACAAAACTATCATCCGTCTTCTCTAAGACCTTAGCTCACAATCGACTCTAACTTATCAAAAGAAAGCCACTAAATCAACTTACACCACCACTAAAGGGCATATAAGTACATAACAGTAAGTATAATAATTCACACTTTATTATACAATAAAGGTAAGGCATGAAATCACATTTTACATAATGCAATTTCATTTAATCATTATATTGACATATGAATTAAAGTATAAAAATTAATACTAAGCATGTTCCACAATCACATTAAATAATATCATGATTTACATGTGATTCTACAATGCCATCTAGTCATGCATGTCAATACTCATGCTAATGCCCAAAATAATTGACAACATATTGTCAATGTAAACCCTATACACTGAGGGTAATCGGATATAGATTATCGCCTAAATCATTCAATTTAAAGGATGTATGCACTAAACAATGAAGATCGAAAACAAAAACACAGTCCGTTAAAATGGGGTAGAGCTATGGAACATGTCGTCACTCATCGTTTCTATTTCTCAAAGACTAGTCCGAGTAGAAATAAGAAGCACCACCTACCCAGTTAATGGGACGATCCAACACAACTCTACTCATACATGGTTACTGATAGGAGCCAAATATCATACATTTAATGATCCTAATTATACATTATTATGCCTATGAATATCATTATATTAGTGCTTTTATACAGTTTTCGTGATTTAAGATATTTCAGGCCATGTCATGTAAAACGAGTTTAATTCGGTGAATTAACTAGATTAGTAACTCAAGACTGTTCGAGAGCCGAAACCATAGATAAAAGACCTATAAAGGACCAAACATAAGTCAAGTATGAAAAATAAATGAAGAGGAATGAATTCGAGAAGACAAACAAAACAAAAGAGGATGAAAAGTAGAATTCAAGGTGAAGAACTACCGAATACTAGGTAGAACCTTCATCGAGTACTCAGTAAAGTGAGTGCGAAAGTCCGCGAACTTGCGCGGAGGAGAGAAAAAACACCCGAGAGCTTTACGAACTTACACACATTTGCGCGCAACCCTGGAGCTACCGAGTACTCGATAAGACCAAAATTGGTCAGCCAAGTCAGCAAATTGTATATGCACCTGTGGGACCCATTTCTACCAGAATCAACAAGGAATGATCTCTAGGCTATTTTGGATGCAATATTGAGTTTATTTGATGAGATTATATACCATTCTTCATGATATATCATGATACACATTCCTGACTCAATGATGAAGCAATCAGATTACCAAATAAAGACCCCTCTTTTTCTATAAAAGAGAGGGGTCGCCTTGCATTGAAGAGTCTTCGGTTGAGATATTGTTTTGATACTAAAGAGGAAGAGATCGATAGAGCAACAACCATGGAGGATGCGTTTCCATCAACGATTCAGACAACCACTACCATGAACAACTAAACCGGTATCTAGGGTTTTTAACAAAACTCTAGCCAAGTAATGTAGACTCTTTCTTATTTTCAGTTGAATAAGGGGAAACTGAAGGACACGTATGTGATGATTGTGTAGATGAGTGATTACGTTTGATTTTATATAAGATTCTATGTTTTTTCTTAGCTGGAATGAATGTTTTATCTTACACAATCATGGTTATTCAATATGGGCTAGAACTCGTATGCTTAACTCATGATTTTCTACACAATAGTGGTTATGAACATGTAAGCTTTATTTAAACAAACCATGCTTTAAAGGGATAACTAGTGACGTGCTTTTAATTTCTGTTACTAGGGGTAGTTTAGAGTAGATGCATGTACTAGTTATCCTTGATTAGAAATGGCTTGTGCCAATGACGGATGAATTGTTCCTTTTTTGGGATTAGGATTTTGCCAATGTTTGTGACCCTATATCTGATTCACATATGATGGACCGCCCTTTATAATTGAATGAATTAGAGGATATGTTATATCGTTAGTGGTGGAGTTAGAAATACCATAGATCTTTATCTCTATTGGTCATAACCAAAACCAATTATTTATCGTATTTATTTTATGTTCATTAGTTAGAGAAAACCAAACAAACAAATTATCCTTAATAATTTAGTTATAGTAATTATAAAAGAGTTGAAGAATCATTAGTCTCTGTGGATTCGATATACCCTATCTCATTAGTACTATACTATAAATTGATTTGTGCACTTGCGATAGGTAAAACTAGGTCAAATTTAAGGGCTTATTTGCACACATTATCATCATTATCATTATTGTTATCTATTACCCAAGCCTAGTAATAAGGGCTGAACCTAACAAGGTCTGGCCCTGCCGATCAAGTTTTTGGCGCCGTTGCCAGGGACTAAATGATTTTCTATATTTTTTCATAATTATTATAGCTAGATTATTTTATTTTTATTTTCTTCTTTTAAAAGACAAAACTTTTTTATTTTTAACAGGTACACTAAGACTAGCAGAAGGAACCAGAAAACTGGTGATGATTGTTTGGCTGGACTGTTTGTGAGTTCTATCATACTTTAAATTATTGCACAAGTCTTATCTTTAATTTTATTATTTAATTTCCCTTTTATTTATCTTTTTTATAGTTTTTTAGTATATAAAATTTTTTAAAAATGTATAATGCCTACACCAATTCAGTCGATGTTCCATATTATAACACATATAATCTGAGTTGGTTAGACGATCCCAGTTTTTCAGATTACCAGCCATATACGGGAAATCAATATTGAAGCGTAAATCAAGATCCACGATATTTCGATCAACCATCGAGTTCTCAATTATATAATCAAGGATTAGGTTTTTCATCATATAATCAAGAATATTTCCCTCAACTATCTAATAGATTCCAATATGAGGATTCAAATCAATATTTTTCCAAGAGCCATTAAGTTTTGAAGATAAGGTTTTAGTGGCCCTAGGAAATATTGAAACCACCACTCGTGAGAGTGAGGAAATTACATATAAGGTAGATAATTCGGACTTATAATTAAATAATCAAGAATATTACTCATATAATTTAAATCAACCTCAGTATATTCCAAACCTAATTCCAAATCTGCCTCCCAGTCAAACAATTTTAAAGATAGAGTTTTGACTGCCCTTAGCATGTTCGAAGCCGAATCAGAAGTACTCTACTCTTATACACAATCTCTTTGTAAGTTAGAAACCCAAGTAGGGAAACTAGCTAGGGCTTTAAATAGAAGAGGAAAGGAATGGCCACGTCAATCAGTAGTTGATACAATAGACTAACGTATAGTTTAGTTAAGATCCCTTAACAATGAAAAGGAAACTAGTCCATTCTATATAACTTATGAGGACGAGGAGGAGGATTATAATCAACTAGAGGAACAATTTGAGGCAAATAATGAATACTCGCGAGAAGAGTCGAAACAAGAAGATGTGGGGAATGATGAATTAACTGAAGAAAAAGAAGACGTCACAAATATCGATTGGGAGAAACAAATACAATCTAACCTTGATGACATTGTAGCTATAGAACAAGCACTATACAGAGAGTCATGGTAAAAACCAATAGAGTCGCTACTAATCACCTCGCATATACCAGCCAGATCTACACAAATAGATGTATCGACATCAGAATCCGAAGAACCTAAAAAGCTAATTGAGACATCATATGAATTGAGAGAACTATTTTCCCCATGTCTCGAGGAACAACTCCACCATGATAAACAAGGAAGGGAATAATACTATGAAATTGAGGGGATCGACGAGGTGATGGAGGACACATTACATCATGCATTGATTAAAAATTTGTTGGATACAAATAATAGACATGAGATGAACATAGAGCATGGCAAAGGAGGGAAGTTATTTGATGATTATTATTTATTTAATTTCATGCTCATTATTAAATATCTGCTATGGAATCCAATAAATGACTTACTTCCCAAACTTATACCAAAATATGGTGGATGTGTAACGGAGAGAAAAGGTATTGGATAGTACAATTTGATATTGTCTTGCCAAAGACAGTAAAGATTGTCACTGGTATATTAATTAGATTTTCTATTCTTTTTGCATGTTTTATGAATTCTTTTATTTTGAGGGATGTTTCTAGGACTAGTTTAATAATGTTTGATGTTTAGGCACAAACTAAGACAATTCATGTTCTCTTAAACTGGTATGTAATGATATGATTTCAATTATCTTATTTTTCTTGTTTAATTAATTTAAGTTAAATTTAGTTAATTTATGTTTCTATTAATTTTAGAGGAGGTATAACGATAGGAGTAAGTATTGGAGTGAATGAACGAATCAGGAATTAAAAAGGAGTTTGAGATAAATTTTTCAGCAATATAACTACCGAGTATTCGGTAGAAACTTAACCGAGTACTCGGTGACTTAACTTTCGAACTGAACCGGGGAACTCGGCAGTTCTTATTAGGGCTCATTCCCTTCTCTCTCAAAGCACTCTAAGCTTTCGTTTTCTCTCCAATATTTTAACCATAACCCTTGTTTACTCTCATCACTATTGATCCATCAAGAATCACGCTTCTAATCGATCGATAAACGCATATATCTCTCTATATATATATACATATGAACATGTATACACAATCGTTTTCCTCTCAAAATCGACTTCGTTTGTTCGTTTTGATCCAAATCACTTATATATTCATCATCCTCTCATCAATCCGACCAAAACCCACCGATTATCTCACCCAAAGACAAACTAAAATCCTTCCTTTAGTTGCAATTCTAAATTATATATATATACCTGTATATACACGCCTATACACACCTCAAAACCTTTCAGAATCATTCCGAAGGCACCCAAGAAGAGCAGCAGAACTACAAAGGTGGGAAAATCATCGGCAACAATTGCCGAGAAGTAAGCATGATCGGCCCAATGGGAGTCCAAGTCACAATAAAGGGCACAGGAGATCGGGCTTGGCAACGATTTTTAGCTCTAGCGCACTTTCAAATACATTGATTTCAGATATGGGATGAAGTCTAAGGTAAGCGTGAGAAGGTTGAATAAGAGGGGCTTAAAACCATTGTTGACTCCGGTGTCGCCAATATACTATCCGGAGATGGTTCGCGAGTTCTATCATAACCTAGTTTATGATATGGCGACCAGTTTGTCTACGACCATGAAAGGTCATCAATTCATGATCGATACCACCCTCATCTCAGCAGTGTGGGGCAAACCGGATTAGTGTCCGGAGGAGATGCAGGCTAATTTTCCACCCCCTCCAGAGCCATTCCCTAACGTCCATGAGATAGTGTGTTGGATGTGTTGAGGGCGCTATGAGGATCCGAAGAGCACGACATGTGCGGGGAATAATAAATTCCCCAGAAATTATGGTTTTTGGATACTGTGTTTTACGATCAGGTTCATCCTTACGGTCATGACATGGAGAGGCGAGGTCTTTTCTAGAGGTGTTGTATTGCTTTTATGATAACTACTATGTCTCGATTCGGAGCATTATAGTTCATATCCTGCGGACCTTACTGCAGGAGCTCTCCGATTTCCTTCTTTGATCACCGATATTTTACAACATCTTCATATTCAGCCGGTTGAGGGAGAGGTGGTCCGTGACGTCAACTCAACAATGGCGTATGGAGTCTTTAGCCATTCTCACGACAAGAAGAGTCAAGTCCTGGAGGTCGTAGCCATTAATGAGGAGGCCGATTCTGATGCTTCGGGGGAGAAGGGTGATGCAGTAGCAGAGGAGGGAGAAAGAGGAAAGAGTGGGGGTGATGACGAGGTGACCAATGATGAGATACCTCAGGCCTCTGGACAGAGAGAGATAGTGACTTTGGTTATGAAACGGTATGACGATATGGTAACCCGTTAGGAGCGGATCGAGAAAGAACAGGCAGAGATCCGAGTAGAGATGACTCGTGGATTTCAGGCCATCTTGGAGAGACTAGGCGCAGGCTCTACATCTCATCCACCACCGCCGTCTTAGAGAAGGATCTAAAGAGTACGATCATAAGCCAACATGGATTTTCATTCTATATATTGCCGTAGGCGGAGCTGTGAATCGATATTTTGTAGTGTGAATTTTGATTTATTTTATTTTTAATTTTCTTTTTATTCCATTTCCGTATGAATTTAAAAATTTAATGAAAATGGATATTTTGTTAATTAATGCGCAAATTAATTGTATTATCTATTTTTCATTAGGCGATATAATAATTTTGGTGGAGGGGTACGATTTTTATACCAAACTATTTTTATATAAAAACTTCTAATATATGTTTCACTAATTTTATAATTATTTATGCATAATTTTATAATAAATATTTTGTTTACTTTTATCTAAAAATAAAAAATATTTATATATTTATACTGACTTTTATATATATGTCATGTATAACTTTATTAGAATATTTTGAAAACTAATTATTGTACAAGAACTACCGAATCACCGAGTACTCGGTGAGCCCTGGAAAAGCTATATTTTTCTAAAAATCGAAAATCGTATATAAAGAGAATTTTGTAAAAACCGAATCACCGAGTACTCGGTGATTCGTCTAAAAACCGAATCACCGAGTACTCGGTGATTTTCCTTTCAAAAGAGAATTTTGACTGACTAATATAATATAATATATAGTTTTAGTAGCTAATAATAAAGAGAATAGAATTTTATGAAATTTCCATAAATATGAAATTCTTTTCAATTATGGAAAAAGTTTAAATTAAATCTTATTTCCTTTTCAAAACTTTCCATGATAAATGATTTCTATTCCAGATTTTTGCTGTAAATTAAGTCATTCCCCTCTTACCAAGGACTTGATTTAAGATCTATAAATATAGGAGCCTTCTTAGTCTTTCTTTCACATATGTTTCACAAACTATTAGAAAATTAAAGCTAGTATGGTCATTGGAAGTTTGACCGAGGAGGAGATTAAGGGTGATACTTTTTAATCACATATTTTGCACACACCTAACGCTTACCAAGTTTTTGGCGCCGCAGCCGGGGACTTGGCATTGTTCAATAGCTTTAGTAGTTTATTTGCATTGCATTATTGTATTATATCTAAAGTTAAAATTTGTGTATTTTTGCAAGGTACTCTAAGAAGCATAAGGGGATTTGGCGGAGTAGTGAAAGTTGCGTCGTTGGACCTCTTTTGAGTTTTAGTTTATCTTAATTTTACACATAATTTTTAGCTTTGTTTTTGTTCATAGTTAGAATAGTTTAGAAATAGTTAGTTTTATTTTCTTAATAAATAAATAAAATAAAATCTACAGTTTTATGTCAGAAAGTCTGATTTTTATAAACGAGGTAAGGTTTTTGAGTGGAAAAGGATCTTTGAACATAACTCACTGTGATTTAAGCCAAAAAACGTCGTTTAGTACCTCAAAACTGTGATTTTTTTATTAAAAAAAAAGAAAACAAATTATGGATTTCGAGAAGATGGGTGACCAAAGAGTGAATCAACATAAGGCACCAACCACATCATTGAAAGGATATTACGCACCGGATGCAGATTTCCCAGAAGAAGAAGGCGCGAATGTAACACCCCGTGTTATTTTCCTTTTTTCCTAAAATTATATTTATCTTAATTTCGGTTATGACGTCACTTGTTCATGACGTATTATTTATTCTTGGTATTTGATATCTGTAAATTTTTCGCATTTAGTTTTAAAGTCGACTGTATGACTTTACGGTTTCTCTTTGACGACTACGCGAATTCTTATTCTCGACTACACGGTATTAGTGCTTTTACGGATCCGGTGTGAAGCGTATTAAATTACCTTCTCGGTGTTCCGGTTGTTGGATTCCTAAACCGGTATATTTTTTCGGACTAATTTGGTTATTGGGCGTCCTGTGGACTTACAGGTTGACTCAATATTAATTGGAGGCTTCCGGTAAATATTGGGATTTATTATATATATATATATATTGAATTATATATATATATATATTGAAGAGGGGTCATTTCGCAATTTAGGATAATTAAAGGGTTGTTTTTGCAATTAGTACATATATATGTATACATGTATACGCTTCACAGACCTGCTACTCTCCTTCTCTACACGCCATCAGACGACCTGCTACCATCTCTCTTCCTTCTCTTCACGCACGGACCGAGATGCTTCTCACGCCTCCATCCTCCATGGTCGCCGGTCAGGCGAGAAACAGAGAGAGAGAGAACGGCCGGCTGGGCGAGGCGCGGCTATGGAGCTTGCCGCAGCAGCAGCTGCGGCTGGAGCTGGAGCAAGGACCGAGACGCGGCGGCTGTCCAGAGGAGCGGCGGTGCTGGGTGGTGACGACGAGCTAGTGGCGGAACTGGTGGTCGCACAGGGGTCGGCGACTGTAGCCGTGGTGCAGTTCGTTCGACAAGACCGGTTCGGCCGGACTTTGAGTGGCCGGTTCGATGACTTCCGGTGATCGGTTTGAGCCGATTTTCGGTGAGTAGTTTCGTACCTACGTTGTATTCGTCATATATTAATTTCGTGATTTTACGTTGAACGATTTGCCCGGAAATCGCATTTATAAGTTATAGTTTTCGTTTGGGGTATTTTAGATTTAACCCAATTAATTAACCGATTATTAATGGGCTTCGTATATATCGTATAGGTTGTCGAGACGGACATTTCGATATATTCGAAATAGTTTTTGGACGATTTTTGTCGGCGGGCTTCATATTCGGGCGCCGGTACTGTGCTGTTTCGGGTTGTTCGGTAACGTATAATTAGGTGGGAAATTATATTTCTCACTCCGCATTATTGAAGTAGTTTAGGGGTGCAAAACCCTTCTTTAATTTATTATAGATATATTTGTTGGCCACGTATTGACACCTAGAGGGGGGTGAATAGGGTCAATGACAAACTTTAACACTTTTTCGGTTTGACTTTATTTTATCAAATTACACTTCATTAAGCTATTGTCAAACACCTAGTGATTTAGATAATCTCTTTGAGTGACATTCACATTTCATACTTGTAATCATTCAATAGTAATTTACACAATTAAATACATGTTCGATTCAAGTATGATGGGAAATAATTCGTGCACCCAAGTATGCAATTTAATTAAACATGTAATTGCACTTTTCTCATTTAGAGACATAATACAAAATACAATTTACCATGAAGAACGTTTTGTAGAGTTTATGAAAAATGATCAAACAATGAGTTGACACATAAACTCTCAAATATAAACTTATATTGAATAAGCATATAGTGAAACACTTGGGGTGCATATAATCATTTTATTCTAAGGTGTGTTGAAGATAAATTCTAGCAAACACTTGGAATGCATTTAGATTATAGATAAATAAGGAAATGGATAATTTATAATCTACAACATATTTATCCAAAAACACAATTCAATTTCCTTCAACTATGCATTTTCCTAACCTCTTCACTAATACACAAACACAAGCAATTTCATAGCATGACATCAATATGAAGTTCAAGATTGTAAATGACAATTGCTTATAAGGTAGAGAGATTAAGGGATAGAGAAAATGCAAGTCAAGACACCAAGATTTTATATGGTTCAACCAAGCATTCTATGTTATGGTGTGATGAAGATAAGTTCTATCAATTCACTTAAACTTATTCATTTTCCTAACCTCTTCATTTATACATAAACACAAGCAATTTCATAGCATTCATATATAAAGCTCAAGATTGAAAATGACAATTGCTTTTAAAGTAAAGAGATAAGGGTTAGAGAAAATGCACACCATAGACACCGAGATTTTTACATGGTTCAACCAAATCTTGGTCTACTCCATGCCTTGAGATAACCTCTCAAGGATTCCACTATCGTGCTTCTCTTTCCGGGGATAAGCAAACCCTTACATGCCTCATTCTTTCGGGTGAATAGCAAACCCTTACACGCTCCTTTTTTCGGGTAAAGAGCCAACCTTGCTCACTCTTGCGGGTGGAGAGCCAACCTTCGAACACTCTTGCTTCCGGGTGAAGAGCCGACCTTTGCTCACTCTTGCGGGTGGAGAGCCAACCTAATCCTCTCTTTTCAAGGTAGAGAAAAACCTTTACATAGCTTCAACAAGCCCAACCCATGCCAAGACAACTTCTTGGTCTTTCACTCACAAAGAATATGAATTGAATTTGAGTGTATACAACATATCTCTTAATAGATGGATATAGAAATTCAAAGCTCACTTCCTCACATACTTAGAGTCATAAATGAAATACTCAATTGAAAATCTCAACTCAAGTATGAAGAATGAATCACAAGAGGAAAATATGAATGATGCTCATGTGGTGATTCATGTAGGAGTTTTCTACCCAAAAATAATTTCAATATTGAAGCACAAATGATAGATCTTTCATACTCCTATCTCTCTCTCTTCTCTCAACCATTTTTGGCTCATATAAGGCATATATATAGTGTAGGAACACAATATAGCCGTTTGGGGGTGTTTGGGGAAGTTTTGGAACACTTTGGATCCGAAACTAGCCGTTAGAATTCAAATTCCGGATGAGGCAGTCGACTGGGGGTTTTGGGGCAGTCGGCTGGGTCTTCAAAAATTCATTCCGAAATTTATTTGTAACTCTCTGGTTCAGCCAGTCGACTGGCCTTCTTGGACCAGTCGACTGGGTCAACAGGCAGTCGACTGGGTGGTTACCCAGTCGACTGGGCTGTTCAGCCCAGTTTCGACACAGTTCACGCTTTTGGTCATAACTAGAGTTCCGTAACTCGGATAAAGGATTTCTGTATCTTTTTGGAAATAAGACTTCAAGATCTTGATTTTAGGCTTTTGAATCACTCTATTTGACCCATTTTTGAGTGCTATATGGTCGTTTGAATGTGACGCTTCATTTCGAACTTTTAACCCACTTGATGGTTTTTCGTGAAATCTTTTGGGATTTTTCCGAAATGACTTAGACACACTCCTAGGATGTCTTAGAAACTTATTAAGGTCCTTGACATGCCTAAAGTCAATATTGAGATCATAAAATGTTTTTCCAATTTAAACAAATTCTCAATATTAGACAAAAGTTTTTCATGTTTTAACAATTTTATTCAAAGCTTTAACATGCATCTAGAATCCATTTCAAGTAATATGAGTTAAGTTAATGGTTCTAGGACGACCTCTTTGTTGAGTTCTTCTATAGCTTATGAAAGCTTGAACTAACTCAACTTTAGCAAAGACTAAATGATGTTCATAGTCTAATGCTAATGATGAAAGGACTTATGAATGATATACATGATCCTATATGCTATATGATCAAGAGTTGAGCTTTCAAATAAGTTATTTCAAAAATAACTTTACATTTAATCTAGCACTCACCCAAGACTATTTTATCCATTTTTTTATCTTCAATTCCTTTAAGCTTTGGGTTGATGTCTCCATCCTTGTCTCCAATGTCTTTTGAGCTCTAAGCACCTTGCTTGATTTTCTCATGGATCCACTAGCTCTCTTGAGTTTATCTTGAATCAATAACCTATTAAGCATAACTCAAGTAGACATTAAATTCACCACATTCAATGGTTTGTTATCATCAAAATGTCATGTTTACCTATGGTGGAAAACCTTGGGTCAACAATATTAAATCGTTAATTTAAATATCTATAATTCGTTTAGAATCGGAATTGGACTTAGGAATTAATTTAAGAAACTTTGTTAAATTATTTCCTACGAGATTAAATATATTCCTAATTGAATTGAATAGGAATAGACGACTTAGAAATTCCTTTGAGAATTAAATGAGCTATAAGATTTGTAAACGTTGGACGTGAGAGACTTTTACGCTATTCTAGGTCCCCTTTTTGTTACGTGGATTATTTGTTTAAATGATTTTAAAAAGACATGTTAATTGAAATTGAAATATTTTCTAAGGAATTAAAGAAAATATATTTTGAAAACATGAAATGTATATGAAACTGTTTTCATATGATTTAATTGCTTTATTGTATTTTAAAGCATGAAAAGAGATTTTGAGATTTATATTACCATGTGGGTATTTTTATAAATATGATGTATTACATATTTATGATTGAGATATGATTTGATTGTACAACATGTCGTGTGAGCACATGGGTGTTGGTGCATGTAGTGCACGGTTTCACCATTGGCAGAGAGAGTTCATTTGGTGTGGTCTACTTCCTTTGTGCGTGGGGCACGAGTAGACGTTTGTGTCGGATCATCACAACAACTGGCCAGGAGGTATCACGCCTACGGAACTAAAAAGCCGGCAAATGTGAGTTAAGAGTCCGGGTGGAGGCTTATGTTCTTGACTCAAGGGTATTCATGGCGTACGGAGTTGCAAGCTGGGCTCTCGTACAACCGCCTTCCCTGTTGAAGTGATAGAGAGAAAAATCACTTGGGAAGGGTCGGTGTGGTAACTCTACACTATGATGAGTGGACAGAGTTTGTATCCGTTACCCTTGGGAAGGGTGTGTTGTGTGTGAGTATCACGGGGAGTGTTGAGTCACATTACACTGCCTATTATTTATGTGATCTCGTTTGACATGTATATGTGCTATATTACATATGTTGTTGGAGCATGCTATTTATGAATATTGTAAATTAAATTCATATTTTATAAATGCTCAGTTGAAAGTAATTAATGTGGAAGAAAATGATAATATGCCATAATTAATAAGTATAATGAAACGTATATCCTTGTACTTGTTGTATACCTTAGTACCCTTGGGGGAGGTTATGCGTGTTGGCATAGTGATTCATGTGGCTAGCGGAGGCTAGTGGTGGACCGTAGGCTTGACTTGAGTTGAGGCCTTAGAGATTGTAGTTAGCTGCCTTGTGATTGTGGTTAGTAGCCCTGTGATTGTGGTTAGTAGTTTGGTGATCGTGGTTAGTTGTGTGAACTCTTTTGAAGATTTGAGGTTAGGGATGATTTTTGTGTCAATTGATAATTGAGGCCTTAGAGAAGGCGAGTGATGAGTTGTGTGAGATTTGATTGATGAGAAGAGGTTATGATTAGGGATTCATTAAGTACTCGAGGTACTGTAGTCTGACAGTCTTGATTCTTATGCTTAGTCCCTTCCCTTAAGCATTCCTTGTACTATGTTTTGTACTCTAGTACGTAGTCGTTGACTCCTATGTCATTCCTTGAGTTGTCGGTTACGGCGTGGTGCCGAACCTCTTCCATGTGTTGTCATTTGATTTGGTGGAGTTGGAAACGGATGGTTGTCTTCCGTGAGTCCAACGTGTTGTTCTTCCTTTACTGTCCTTTTGGGCATTATAGGAATCCGTGGAGTTGTTCATTCTTATGTGGCTGTCATTTCGAAAACGGTGTTTTCTAAACCTTGAAACAAACTCTTTATATTTAAAAGGAAAAACCCGTTTTCGCCTACCCCCGTAAAATGAAAAGTTTTAATACTTATAAACTGATCTTAGGATCTTTTTTGAAAAGATTTTCAACTTTTAAAAGCCGGTGATGGCAACTGACGGAGACCGGGGGCAAGACGGTCATTTTTACTATATGGTTTCTTAAAGAAAAACTATTTTATTACTTTTCTTGGGATTCTGAGATTTCGAGACTTCTTTCTCAATATCTCATCCTGTAGAGTTTTGAAAGGTGTTCCATTGTTTCACCTTTACTTCCTATCATTTCTAAGTCTCGGGTATGAGGCTTGGTGTTGTTCAGTGCACACGTATGGTGTTGCCCTTCCTTTCTTCTTGGTTTCTTGACGTCACCACTTAGGTGATTCGAGTTGTTCCACATGTTGTGGGCATGGATACCGAGTGGATTGGGTTCCTTGTCCGGGTGTTCTCACTAAACACTTGTGGTGTTTTAACCTTGACATTGTTGTCTCGGTTATCTGTTGGTTTTGCGTTAGGACTTCTTTCCCCTCGCTTTGGTTTCCTTGTTCGGGTGTTTTCACCAAACACTTGTGGTGTTCTTTAACCTTGACATTGTTGTCTCGGTTATCTGTTGGTTTAGCATGGGGAAGTCTTTTCCTTCGCCTTGCTTTGGTGACCCTGAGGTGGTCGTTCTTGTGAGTTGAGTTCGTGTACTCTTAGTGATTTGATTGGGTGGTTTTCCTCGCCTAAGGTGAGAGTGATAGTGATGTGATTGACCCTATTGATGATAGTATCATGAGGTCGATATGATTTATGGTATGGTGATATGATTGAGGTGATCTAGCCTTTAAGAGGTAGATTTTCCTTAGGAATGGGATGAGGTTTGTTATATATATATATATTGTACATTTACAATATATATATATATATATGGATGACGGTTGTGTTAGTACGCAAGGACGTGAGTATTTTTCCTCCTGTGTTATCGGGGAGTGAGTTATGAGTATTCCTTGGTACTAGTGATGGATTTTGATCCCTGTGGATATTAGAGGTGAGTGTGTTTCCCCTCTATTTAGATTTCTGGTTAGCGTCGTGAGTGCTTGAGAACTTGTTAGATTTGACCTTGGTGTTGTGTACCTAGTGTACGTTGGTGAGAGTAGTGTAGACTACCGGTATGAGTACTTAGAGTACGAGTCTTAGTCGTACCTTGTAGAATCTTTTTGTGTATTTATACTTATATATATATACGTGTATATATATATATATCCCCGTTATATACTTATGTACGGTAGTATATGAGCGTGCCTTGAGTTTTGTGTGGATGGGATTAGTTGGGCTATATATATATCTTGCTAGATAGTTTAGCATTACCTAAACTGCCAGAGGATGTGGTAGTTAGAGTATCTTTTCCCACTGAGCTTATTTGCTCACAGAGGAATTTCATTCGCCCCCTGGTATTCCACGCCAGGTTGCAGGAAATATACGACTATGAGCAGGATGCAGTGCAACGGCAGCTTTCTTTTGTTTCCTTGTTACAGGTTTTGGAGTTGCGTTGGGTGATGCGGTTACGGTTGCAACACGACTGGGTTTGGGGACGATAGGTATCCACTTTCAGTTTCTCTACCCATTGTTATGGGATTGTTATGTATTTTCTTTTGGGAGTCAGTCTGTTGGCATATCCCTGTTGATGTATCTTTTATTTCCTGTATTTATTCTTTCAGGATGTATTGTATCTATTCCGTACAGTTAGGTGCTCTTCTGTATTTTTATTCGAGCATTTGTGGCTCTGTTGATGTTAGAGGGTTTGGAGGGGTTTTGGTTCCTTTCCACTACCTCGGCACTATTAGGATTGATGAATGTGGGGCTTAGAAGCCATTGTGATTATTGAATTGCTTTGGGCAGGTTATTGTGTTATGGTTGTGTATCCGGATGTTCCATTTACAAACGGGACTCTGCCGGATTTTCGTTACATTCCGCTGCTTTGTTTATTATTCATTTGGGTATGAAATATACCATTTCCATCACTAATCCATACGTTTCCATGGTTAGTGATGTCTTAGTTGGTCATTTGTATTAAGGATCAGATCCTGGATTCCTCGGATGTCCCTGTTCGGGAGTCTTAGGAATTTAGGAGCGTGTCAGTTGGTATTGGAGGATGCTAGTGAGTTTCTAGCATTTTACTTGACATGGAGTATATTTTTATTGTTATTCCATGTGTCTCTTTGTTGTTGTTGACTCTAGTAGTCGCTTGACTAGCGTCATCCCTTGGAGATTCGTTGATTCTCTAGATCTGAGTTTCGGGAATCTTAGGGGCGTGACAGAGTGGTATCAGATCATTTTACCCTTTCATGGGTATTTGATGATTGAATTTCGTTGGTTCTCATTTCTTTTTACTTCCGCAATCACTCCCTTAACTCTTAGGCTCGGGTTTTGGAGTCCTAGGAATTTGGGGCGTGACAGCGAAACATTTCGAGATCAAATCAAGCATGATCAATATGCTTCCAAAATTTTTTGGCCTTAGGATAAAAGACCCATACCAGCACATAAATGATTTCTTAGAAGTTGCGTCAACTGTTAGGTATGATAATTTGTCTAAGAATGATTTGCGAGTGCGTATATTTCCTTGGTCGTTGAGAGACAAAGCTAAAAGATGGTATATCAAATTGACCAGAACGACTAAAAGTGATTGGGAAATCCTTAAATATGAATTCATAGAGAAGCATTATCCTATCAGAAAGACCTTAGAGGCACAAGATGTAATCGGAAGTTTTAGAGAATTATCTGGTGAGCAGTTTCATGATGCTTGGGAGAGATCTAATGAAATCTTGTATAAGTGTCCCCACCATAGGCTCACTCAAAAGGATGTGGTTAAGAATTTTTACACGAGACTTGGAGAGGCACATAAGACTTTGATAGATGGGTCAACACAAGGACAATTTACCCTGAAGCCAGCAAAAGAACTTTTAGACTTGTTTGACAATATCAGTAAGAATGGAATCCAATATAAATCTGATTTGATGCCTGAAAGTAAGCTTCCTGAGATAAAACAGGTGTGAAGAATGCTAGAGATGATCAATGGCATGAACTTTTACAGAACCTACTAAAGATGACCCCCCTCTTAAGGACACCTTTCTAGATGAACCAGTATTAGGTATACACATGGTAAAAGAGTTATATGCCTAGGAAGATCCACGATTGAGAGACAAGTGTGAGGGGATACGGAATTGTGCGTAAAAATATACTCGGAGTTACATAGCTCGAACAAGAGTACATCATGTTAAGCATGTTTGTCTTAAGTTCCTTAAGCATGGGCGGAAACGGTAATGTAATCCAAAGCTGAAAGTGTTTCTAGGTAAACTCTAAGAAAAATGGGAAGGACCACATAGGGTTAGATCGGTTTACCCCCGCGGAGAAGTAGTATTCGATAAAAGGTTCGGGATACATGGTCAGAGACTGAGATATTATGAGGAAATTGATCCGGGACCGGAATTTATGGGGTCTATCAGTTTACTAGAGAGTGATGAGACAGTGGAAGGACTGTTGTCGAAGGTGTTGAAGCAGGATTTGATGGAAGCACTGACCATACAGGGGCTGAAGTTAGAACAAGAAAAATGGGTTATTTTACACGGTGATTATCGTTATGTACTCGATGTCATGAGTAATACTAATTTTCTATGGGTGAGAGTGCTTAGAGAGTCACCTCCTACATTTTGTCCTCTATTTAAAGGAAGTATGGCAAAGAGGAAAGGTGTTGGATAACCTTTTATGGAATGTCGTGCCAAAGACGTTAAACATTGGTCCTAGGCTGTCTAGACTCGGTTTTTATAATAATAGGTAAGTTATTTATGCAATTTCAATTCTCAGAGATTGTATGCCCTTAAGGCTAAATATTTTTTTTATTTCATTTAAAAGAAAATTTTAATAAAATCCAAAAAGAGAATTTTCAAAAATTCCTTAAAAAATTGTGTCAATTTCTGCTAATTTTTACAATTTGTTTTCCCTTGTTATGATATTTGGGTATGTGTTTGTTGTATATATTTAGGTAATCTAAATCAAGTTTAGGGGAAGAGGTTGAGCATTTTGAAGAATCCAGGACTGCGTTTCAAGGGTAACTGTATCTGTATTCCTTTTTTATTTTTGACCATAAGGACATGGTCACATTTAAGTTTGGGGGTGAGGGTATATAGTTACAAGAAACAAAATTTTTTGAAAATTTTGAAAAAAATTGAAAGTTTTAAGGAATTCTTTGTTTTCATACATCAGTGTTTCGTATTATGAGTTGATTGAGTTTATGTTTATAATGTATAAGTAGTATGTGATGTGATGTTCCCGCTCATGAGAACAATGATTAGATCAAGTTAGTTAGGTGTTGTGGGTTACATGGGTGAGTAATTAGTGAAATTGAAATTAAGAAGGATGACTTTGACCTATAAACACAAGCACACATTCACTATGAGAAATAGGTTAATTTTTGACTATGTAGTTGAAAAATAATTTTTCCGCAATAAAACGAGAGAAGGGGAGTTGTTTTGGTTGAAATGGAGAAAATTGAAAAAATTTGAAAATAAAATGCAACAAACAGTTCTTTGATCTGAGTAACCGGGCTTTGGTATCACCAACATCACTGTTCGCATTTAAAGGGGAGATGACTGAGGAGCATAAATCCAATGGAAGAAGCTCGAGCCCAGTTGGTTGGGACTGAAAAGCCTCGCTGGAAAGTTCGGAGCTTAGAAAGACAAAAAGGGATGAAAAGTGGAAAGTTGAAAAGTTATGTTTTAATGAAAAATGGCAAGATTTGATCAATGAAGTAGGAGAAAAGAAACTGAAATATTGTAGTTGAATGTTCACAAAATCACGGAAGGTTGTCAGGATTTTAAGTAAAAAGTAGCAAAATCAGTCACTTAAATGGGGACCATTCATAGCACGAAGTATGATATAATTGTTGGTTGGTAGTAAATGGGAATATTTGCATTCATATTATCTTGTGTGTTGTATCATAGCTTATTTGACTTGTATGTGTGAATTCATGAATGCATAATTACAAAAGAATTAAGATGTTTGTAGGTACCAACACTGGAAACCTTCACGAGACTTCACTCGTCCACTAGGGCTAACCTAGGGTTTTAAAAATCTTGTTACACGTGCTAAGTGTAATCGTCGACCCTCACGAAAGCAAAGGATTAAGTTAGAGTAGATAGGTTAGATAGAATAAGAATCCTCACAGTTAGTTCTCTCTGAGTTTATTGCTAAAGGACTAGCAATATGTAAGTTTGGGGGTGTGATAGGTGCTTAATATTAGTCATTTTTTGCCCCTATCTTCCGTTTGTTATGTCTTTACTTGGTATTTTTTATCTCGTTTGTGTGTCTAAGCATGTTTCAGGAGCTTAATGAAAACACAGAGCTAATATTGGTGAATTAACCGAGATCATGTTCGTTTCTATCTCGAGAAAGAAATTAAGAGGTGTGCTAGAGCAAAGAAATGCTACTGAAGGGAAAAATGGTCATTTCACGACATCATTATCTCACCGGAAGGACAAAAATGTCATTTTCAGACATTATTACTTCACCGAAAGGCATCTGGAGTCAAAGGCGACCAGTTTAGCTCAAATACGAAAAGACTCATTTTTAAAGCAAAAGTGCATGATACCTACGTCACCAGAGGCAAAAAAAAGGCAAAATTGGACTATACCTACGCTTTGGATTTGTACCCTATGCTATTAACCTACGCTTGCGCGTAGGTTCAGTATTTCCAGCACCAAAATTTCAGCCATCTTCGGGCACTCATATCTCGGTCAAGCAAGGTCCAAATGAGGTGATTCTTGGACCTATCATCAATATCTTGAAGTCCTCCTTCCAACGATATATTACAAGGATCTATCCAATGTGTGTATCTCCAGATATAATTAAAAGAGTGACACGAGTCCTGCAGAAAGAGCTGGAAATTTCAGTTTCGAACAAAAATCCTATTTTAACCCAGATTGATTTGTTTCACCCGAATGACTTTATTTCGACTTCAACACCTCTATACATGAAATGTACACATATTATACATCATATATTAGGGATTTTCTTGGATGGGTATGAAATTACCAAAAAGGGTAATCCTATTCTCCAAGTTAGGGTTTCCCTCAACTTTGTTTATAAATACCAAGTTTTACTCCAGATTTTAGAGAGCTTCTTGACACGTATAATTTTCAGAGCCGCCTATGGAGATTCATCTTATTCAAAAGGGAGGAGTCATTCAAGACCTAGAGATCCTGAGAAGAAGGCCATGGAGGGCGATTCTACATCAACGATGCAGTCTTCTTCTACCATGATCAACTAATTCAATATCTAGGGTTTTCTTAGCAAAACCTTAGCCAAGTAATGTAGTTCTAATTTTTTTTTCAATTGTAGAGAGAGGGAACTCTGACTATACTATGATGGTTGTGTTAGATGAGAGACCGTTTTTATTCATAATACAAATTTATATATTTGAATTGATTATTGTCTTAGACTTTTCGAATATATTTATCTTACACAATCACAATTATTCACTATGGGCTGGAACTCGGATGCTTAATTTGTGATTTTTTACACAACGGTGGTCATAAAACTCAAAACCCTAAGTTGACACAGGTCATGCCCTAACAAACCGATATAGACATTTATTAGTTTATTTTCATGCTTTAATTTACTACATTCATTTACTTTTCTGTTAGTAGTTGGAGTTCACTAATCAGTTTAGTCTTGAGATTGGTTGTCGCAATCCGGTTGAGAGTAATCCTTTTTAGGGTCAAAATGCTGGCGCGATGCGACCTGATTCACAGTCAATGGATCGCCCTCATACAATTGAAATAGAATTTGGATTATGCTATGCGATTAGTGGTGGAGTGACGAAAACTATAGTTTTCCTCTCTCTTGAATCACAAACCAATTTACTTTGCTTTTTAGATTAATTTAGTTAATAATAGATAATTCAATCTTTGATCACCAAAACAAACAATTTTCAGAAATATAATTCAGTGTTTTTGAACTATTTGAGTGAATGATCTTAGTCTCAGTGGGATCGATATCCCTTACTCAAGCCGTTGTTATTCTACAATTACTTTGTGTGCTTGTAGAAGGGTAAAACCTGAAGTGTCATTAAGGTGTCATTTTAACCACATATTTTGTACACAGCTGATGCTCATCACGAACGCATGGGGAATTTCTCATTAATTACCCTCCGATCTTGATGGTAATTTTAGACTTATTCCACATCCTATTCCGTCATTTCATGATATGGTTAGGGAGATTTGCAATGGGCTTGAAAACCCACCAACTTAATTTTGGATAAAAAAGACGGAGTTAGATCCAGAGCTTTGGTAGATTAATGGGATGTTGGAAAAGCAAGCATGTTCAAAGGATAAAGATCGATATTTATATCGAGAGATGGTGTATATGCTCTACTCTTTTAAGAAAGGATTTTGGGTTTCTATCCCAGAATTTATTTATGATAAGATGATGGAGTGTTGGCACACTCTTGAGCAAAATTCATGCGCCTCAATACATATGGATGTGAAGTTATTATTTCCTTTCCTCATCATGGCACTAATAGAAGATCGGTTGGGTGAATTCTTGGATGTCACTAATGAACCTATACGTACGGGCCCTAAGAAAATTGATCATGATCAATGCTTTGGAAGATCATCCATTTATGAGCTAAGACAGTGGTGGGCAAATGGATTCAACACATGGAATGATGACTTTACTGAATGTGGCTAGAATGGAATATGAGGAAAATTTGTAGGAATAAGTGAATGGATATATAATTTTTTTTTAAGCATTATTATTTTGTTTTATTTCTTTTCCCACCAAATCCGTTTAGGATTGGTTTTATCTTTTTATTTTATTTGATTTTCGTTTTGCAATTTTGAGTTTAATAGGATTGTAGGTCACTAAGGCCAAATCATGTATATTTTTATTAATAAAATTCTATTCCCTTGAAATTATGCTTCATGTTTAATATTTCAGTTTACTTAATATTATCTCTCTACCTTATATGACCTTGGGTATTGCATAGTATTTTATGTTTCAAATAGATCATTCAAAACAAGTTTCGGGGAGATACGAGTACTACAATGCAAAGATCAGAATTACAGTTAATGGCGGTAACAATTTCTTTCTTTATTTATTTTTAAACCATGAGGACCTGGTTCGTCTTAAGTTTAGGGGGGAGGAATTAGTTAGTTGTTAATGTTTAAAGGGAATAAGAAAAATAAAAAGTTTGAAAATTTTGATTTTTGTTAAGTTCTTCATTCGAAATATGTGATTGATGTCAAGTATGAGTTGATTTGTGTTCATGTTATGACTAGAAAGATAGTGTAACACCCCGCGTTTTCCTTTCTCTTTTCTAGAATTCTTTTCCAAGTATTAAGGTTTTGTGACATCACTTATTCATAACGTCTTGCGTATTCTCGGTACTTGTAAATTTTTCGCGTTTAAGTTTTGGACTTAGCCGGATGACTTCGTGAACTTTCATTTCTGGCTTCAAGATTTATTATTCGTTGATGACTATGTGGGTTCGTGCAACGTATCTCGTTGGAGCTTCGGTAATCGTGTTGCGTTCCCGAAAGTGTTACCCTAGTTTAGTGTAGACGTTCGGTGTAGCGCTTCTGTGAATTTCTTGCTATATTTTCATGCTGTAAGTAATGAGAATAGTTAGAAACAATTTTGGGAAAGAAATAACCTAGGGGTATATGAGTATTTTCATATTTGGAGCACTTAGTGAAAAGTGTAGAGATTTGGCTAAGTGTTGGGGTATCAATGACATGTTTGTAATTAGAGTGGGTGACAATGGGTAGAAGGGTAATTAAGAGGCTTGATGACACTCTTGTAATTAACCCTAAGTTGAGAATAATTTGGTCATTTCCACTTTTCATGTGGTGTCTCATTCCTAGCCCTTGATCTCATTCTCCCATCTTTGTTTTAGACCCTTGGATCATAAGGCCTTGTTTGGTTGGCAGTTAAATGCAATAATCCATTATTGTTTGTCTTTTACTTGACAAGACGTTTTATCAACCATTGGATGATTAATTGATTCCCCTCTTTATTCGAAGCCCTTGGATGATAAGGCCTTGTTTGGCAAATTAATGGGTTTTGTGAGTGGTGTAATATGTCTTCCAATGGCAAGAATTATTCCTAGCCCTTGGATTCATTTCCTTTTTCCCCATCTTTATTTTAGACCCTTTGATGGATAGAGGTGTGAGTGGGAAATCTCTACACATTGCAAGTCTTCCACATTTGAAGACTTTATCTCTTTCTCTCCATTTTCTCTCATCTTCTTCCTCTTTGTTCTTCTCCACTTATGGGTGGAATTCATCACCCTAAGTTGGGAGTTTGGTGTGGCCATCAACATAGAAGATGTTCAAGCTGTTCTTGTCTTCGGTTTGAACTAAAGATGGGTAAGTGTTCTTCCATCCTTGTGTGTCTTCATTTCAAATCCTAGTTTAGGGTTTCTTGTTAGACAATTTGATTAATCTTCTTTCCCTCTTGTATTGGATTTGTATTCATGGTTAGGAGGCCATGGTGAAGCTTTCCACTGGTTTGCTCCTTGGATTTCGGTTGGGGAAGAGCTAGGGTTTCATAGGTCTTGCTTGGTAGTTGTTGTGTTTTGCTCTTCAAGAGGTAGGGGAAAACTTCCTAACTAGCCATCTTGTGATTGTGTAGTAGGGTGAATTTGATTCCAGGATTTCTAGCCTTAAATTGAAATTGCTTAGTGTATCCTTGAAAATGTGAAGTTAGGGTTTGAGCATGTTATGTGTCTTAACCTTTGTGTATGGAATACTTTTGATGGTATTGAATAGGGTTATGAAGCATGCTAGTTATGTGGTTGTCCTTGAGATTTCCTATATGCAAGTATGCTTGTGTGCATATATATGTGTGTGGATATGTATGTGTATGTGGGTGTTATGAGGTAGCCTTGGAATGAAATTAGGCTAGTTCCTTTGGTTAGTACCTTTGAGGTATTTTGGGATTTCTTGTCATGTTTGAGATGTGATATGTTAAAACTTGCTTAATTGAACTAAAAGCATGTTTTATAGAATAGAATGGTTTTTCTTGTGAATTAAAGGACAACTGGATGAATTGGAACATTACTTGTGTATGAGAATGTGTCCTTGGGATTTAAATGCTTATACTTATCGCTATGTGCTTATATACCTTAGGGGGGTGATATGAGTTGGTTTAAGGACTTTCTTGTGAGGAGTAAAGTCGGTTGTGGCTATGGAAGTTGAGATGAGTTGAAGCCTTGAAAAGGCAGGTTATGGTTTTGAGGTATAGTTAGAGTGGTGTAGTAACGTGGCATAAATCGTGATATTGATGTTTTGGTTGTGATAGATGAGGTTATGAATAAACCGAGTCAATTGTGTATTAATGGTCAATGGATTTTGTTAGAAACCTAGGTGATGTGGTTTTAAATGTGAAATTAAGGTTTAAAGGAATCGGAAGAGGTTCTTGGTTGAAACTAGTTGGTTCCGTGGCAACGGCCACTAGGTTTCCTTTAGCGATCTGAAGAAATGGAATGTCATCGGAGTTGTGGTCATTCTCGGTTAAGTTGTTATTGGGTTTGAGAGTTTGAATGTGGAGCGAAGTGTGGTTCCTTCGAGTCAGTTTTGAACTTCGGTTCTTCATTCATTTGCTCCATTTGAGCGTCTACAAATAAGGTTTGGTTTTTCCGTTTGTTTCGGTTGTTTCCTGAAAACGGATTTTTCATAAGACATGCGTTTGATAATATTTGGTCTTTAAGTGAAAAACTCGTTTTCACCTACCCCCGTGATGCCGACAAAAATTTTGAGTTTTGAAATAGTTTTAAAGTCATGAAATAAAAGCCTTTGGCCTTTGGAGGTCAGTGGTGTCCAGAATGGAGACCGGGGGCAAGACGGTTAGTTTTACGGATTTTCAAGAAAGTGTTTCTGAGAAAAGTAAACCAAGATTAAATGATATTTTTCTCATTTCTAAAGTTCTTAAATGAGTTGAGGCCTTTGTCCCATGTTTCATAAGTGTTTAAAGTGGTTTCGGGTCATTTTTGCAATTTTCTAGACCTATGTAGTCGACTAAGCCATTCCTATAGTCGACTGGGGCTTCAAAATACCATTTCCGCAAATTTTTTATGATTTTCGACTTGGTGTAGTCGACTGAACCTTTGGTTGAGTCGACTAAAGCCCCTGTCCAGTCGACTATAGCCTCCTGCATAGTCGACTAGGTAATTAAGCCTTGTTTTGACCGTTTTCGAAAATTCATTTCTCTCACCTCATAACTCGAATTGAGGTCCCGTTTATTCCTATGGCTTGTGAAAATTTGTAGATAAAATTTTAAATAATTTATTTACATTTTAAATGACTATACTTCAGCTTTCCATTTATATCGGCATTGTCCAATACCGTTTTCAAAAATGCATATTTCTTGCCTCGTGGCTTTGATTGAGGTCCCGTTTCGTTCTAGAGTATGAACTATGTCCAAATATTTGAAATAAAATTTAAAATCATATATTTGCATTTGAAATGACTGTTTTACCCTTGGTGAAAGAGGGGTACTTTAACTTGCTATTTGGGTCGAAGTTGTCCGATGCCATTTTAAAAAATTCATATCTCTCGCGTTAAGGCTTTGAAATTGGTTCCATTTGTTTCCATGGTTCAAACTATGTCAAAATAGGTGCGGTAACCTTTGAAAGTACATCTTTTCCCTTGAAATGATCATTTTACCCTTGGGCGAACATGTGACATTTGAGTGGTCGGTGTAAGGGGTTATTCAATCACTTTCACTTCCTTTTGTTGTTTGGCAATGTTCGTGACTTCCCTTAGGTTGATGTGATTGTTTTACCCTTGTGTTGGGTTTACGGATGTCGGTAGTGACATGTGAGGTGATTGATAGTGTGAGTTGATACTGATTTAAGGTTTTGGAGCTCTGTATGCTCGTCACCTAGGAAGTCCGAGTGTTATCCTTCTTGGAGTGTTATGAATAGGTGTGTTTCTCCCGTGATTTGGTTATAGTGTTGTGTTGATTGTCAGTGTGGGACTGACGAGTACGAGTCGTAGTGATCTATGAGGGGGTCTGTACTACTTATCTTGTATTGGTTGTATATCTCTATATGTATATATATAAGTGTGAGTTATTACATGTTGTTGTGATATAGTTTCACTATGTGCTAGTTGCCCTATTTGTTGATTCATGGTAGGGGACTACGGGGATGTATTTTCGAGGTCTCGTATTGGCGTGATTTCCATGTGGGACATTTGACTGACCTAGGGTAGATGCATGTACACGGGTTGGTTTGCACTCGACTTGAACGATCGTAGGATGTGACAGTTACGATTTATTTCTCCTACGGGGCTCAATGAGCTCACCCCGGCAGTGGTATGCCTGGTGGTTTACACCACCAGTTTGCAGCAAATGTTTCAACTATGGACAACTTGGAGTGCAGGATGGCTCGTGGCACTGATCCTATTGCGGGATTTGGGACGTTAATATGTTGAGTTGGTCTTTTTATTTCATTTTCTTGTTCCCTGAATTGGGACCATAGATGTTGTATCTCTTGGGAGCCAGTCCATTGGCCTATCCCTTGCTTATATTTTATATTATTGCATCGTTGTAGCGATGTATTCTTTCAGCACCTAGACGTGCCTTGTGTATCATTTGGTTTTGCTTTAACTTTGTTGTGTATGGAATTATTATTGTTAATAAGATTCCATTCGGTTTATGGTTGTTTAGGATCTTAATTGGTTGCTCATTTTATGGATCACGACCCGGATTTCTCGGATGCCCCGGTTCGGAACTCTTTGGAAATTTAGGACGTGATAGTTTGGTATCAGAACACTCTGTTGAGTTTCTATCATTCAGTTAGGCATGGAATATATTATTGTTTATGTGATTCCATGTATTTCCTTGTTATTTTTTACTCTAGTGGTCGCTTGACTGACGTCACCCCTTGGAAATTCTCTTATTCTCCGGGTTGAAGTTTCTGGAATTTTAGGGGCATGACAGATAGCGTGTACATAACTAAGCCACTCATAAGTATGTAATATCTTGATTAAATTGAATTTTTAATATGTGGTCCACATGATTGAATAGATAAGTGAAATTGAAATCGAAAAGGATAGTTTTGACCTATAAGCACAAGCACATATTCTCTATGGAACAACTATTGACCTTTGACTATGTAGTTGAAAAAATAGATTTGTTTCAATGACAAGGGGAGAAGGGGAGTAGTAAAAAATAAAAAGAAAAAGAAATATATGAATATGAACAAAATAATAAAAATGCAAAAAGTAGTTCTTCGATCTGAGTAACTGGGTCTTGGTATCACCAATATCATTGTTCGCGTAAAAAGGGGAGAAACCTAATGAGTATAAATTCAATGGAAGAAGCTCAGGTTCTGTTGGTTGGGACTAAAAATCCTCGTTGGAAAGTCCAGAGACTTAGAAAGACAAAAAATGATACTAAAAAAATGGAAGATATTGAAGTTGTGTCATGGCAAAGATTGATCAATGAAGTAGAAGAAGGGAGATTACTCTATCATAGAGAATGTTCACAAAAAATGAAAGACTATAAGGATCGGTTGTAGAAATTAGCAAGTTTATTTCACTACTGTGGGGACCAGTCTTTTAAATTTAATTCATGAAAATTATTATGTATGAGTGAGTGGGGATAACTTGTATTTATTTTATTCTGACGACATTATAGCATTGCATGATTTAATGATAATTTGATTTCATGAGCATACAAGAATGAAGAATGAAAGAATTTGTGGGTAGTATATTTAACTCTCACAAGACTTCCCTCGTCCACTCGGTATTTCCGAGGGGTTTAAAATGCTTGTTACACGTGCTAACTGTAATTGTACACCTTTAGGAAAGAAAAGGTTAGTTATTAGTTAGTTAGTTAGTTTAGTTAGACATATTTAATTTCTTTTAATAAAAACACAATCATCACAAAATTTTAAAAAATTCTATTGAAGTGATTGCTAAGGGAATAACAATGTTGATGTTTTGGGGCTTGATAGGAGTCAAATATCATACATTTAAGGCTCCTAATTATACATTGGTATGTCTATGAATATCATTATATTGGTGTTTTTATATTGTTTTCGTGTTTTAAGATATTTCAGGCCATGTCATGTAAACCGAGTTTAATTTGGTGAATTAACTGGATTTATAACTGAAGATTGTTCGAGAGCCGAAACCATGGATAAAATACCTATCAATGACCAAAACAAAGTCAAGGATACAAAAGAAATCAAGACGAATAAAGCTGAGAAGAGAAACAGAGCAAAAGAGAATGAAAAGTATAATTCAAGGTGAAGAACTACCGAGTACTCGGTAGACCCTTCACCGAGTACTCAGTAAAGTGAGTGCGAAATTTTGCGAACTTGCGCGGAGAAGAGAAAAAACACCCGAGAGTTTGCGTACTTACGCTCGTTTGCGTGCAACCCTAGAGCTACCGAGTACTCGGTAAGACCAAAATCGTCCAGCCAAGTCAGCAAATTGTATATGCACCTATGGGACCCATTTCGACCAGAATCAGCAAGGAATGATCTCTATGCTACTTTGGATGCAATATTTACTATATTTGATGAGATTATATACCATTCTTCATGATACATCACGGTACACATTCCTAGCTTAACGATGAAACAATCATATTACTAAACAAAGACGCCTCTTTTTGTATAAAAGAGAGGGGTCTCCCTTGCAGTGAAGTGTCTTTGGTTGAGATATAGTTTTGATATTAAAGAGGAAGAGAACGATAGAAGAAATACCATGAAGGGCGTGTCTCCATCAACGATGCAGACAGCCACTACCATGAATAACTAAACCGGTATCTAGAATTTTTAACAAAACCCTAGCCAAGCTAGCCTAATATTAACATCAAGACTACATCACTAACACTTATATACACATATGTATACTTATACTTATACATATACATAACTATACCCATATACATACATATAGGCATACAACCAAACTTTTATATTGAAAATATCAAGAACTATAATCCAACTAGCATGCATCATAGTCTTAACAATATAATCACCAAGTACGCCATAAAAATTGTTTATATCACATAAACTCATATAAACCCTAATTTCAAGTGAAAAATAAAGCAAAACCACATCGTGAGGTCAAGACACCCTAGCTTCCACCCAACACTAAAATCAAAGGAACCAATCGGTGGAAAGCTTCACCATAGCCACCTAACAATGAATCAAGAAATAAGAAGTGGTTTGTCAAAAAACCAAAAACTAGGGTTTGAAAGAGAAATCCAGAAAGAAGGAAAAAAAACTCACCAATTTGTAGCTCAAAATAAAGAGAAAAACTTTCATGTTGAATCCATCTTTAAAATCTAAGTGGAAAAGAGAGAGGTTCGGTTTCGGGGAAAGGAGCAAGAGAAATATAATCTTTTTAGGTCAAAACCCGCTTATATATAAAATCTGTAGACATTCTCGAGTACTTGGTAAAACAATCCTCGAGTACTCGATGAAATAGTACTCGAGTACTTGGTAATACGAATCTCGAGTACCTAGTAACCCCTGAATCAGTAAAGTGAAAAGAGGTAACTCTACACATGAGTGAAATACCAAAAATACCCCTTACTAACAAAAGTTCCAAAAAGAAACATAAACACATAATCACATAACCAATGCTACACCATAACATCGACAATAAAGTAAGGTAACATGTTCGAGTACGGAACACGATCACCAAAGCACCAAAGAGAAAATGTGGCAATGAACCCACGTAGTCGCCAACGAAAAACAAACCCACAAAGCCGGAAACAAAAGTCTATGAAATCGTCCCGTTAAACCCGAAACATAAACGCGAAAAAATCAACATGTATAAATATTACAAAAGACGTCATGAATATGTGACGTCACAAACCATTGACAATTGGAAAAGTGTTCCAAAAAGGAGAAAAGAAACGCGCAGCATTACAATGACTAAACGTACAGAGAAAATATATGAATTTTTTTATTAAATAATAATATAAATATTAAAAATATGGTTGATAACGTAGTAGTGGGACCGCCCGAGGTCCTTAAGGATTTCTCTACTACTCAGGATTATACTTCTTTTTTCTAAGTTTCTATACCAGAAGATAGGATGAACCAGTATGAAATTAAACCTTCCATAATTAATATACTATATAAATTTCATGAAAATGCTCATGAGGACCCTTATCAACACATAGATGAGTTTATAAAGGTATGTTCTACTATACGCACGACAGGATATATGGATGATGATTTTAGAGCTAAATTATTCTCTTATTCTCTAAAAGATAAAGCTAAGATATGGTATAGTACGATACCGGTGAATATTAAAAACAATTGGAAAAAGATCCAAAAGGAGTTTTTACATAAGTTATTCCCGGTAGGGAAAACCCATGACACCTGAAGAGCCATTTTAATGTTCTTACAATTACCTGGTGAGAAATTATAGGAAACTTGGGAGCGTTATAATGAAGATTCACGCCAAAACATGTCTGACATTAGAGCACCTCAAACTATCCTTACTAACCATAAAAGGGTGGATATAGCATTTCAAGTCAGTCAAATGTGATAAGTGCCAAATATTGGCCATTTTAGGCCCCTATCTTGCTAATGTTATGTCCTTACATTCAATTATTTGGTATTTTTTTGCCATTTGTGTGTTTAAGCGTGTTTCAAGAGCTTAATGAAGTGAATTAACTAGAGAAGTGCTTGTGTCTATTCAAGAGAGAGCAAAAGAGGTGTAGTTGCCATACATAAATGAGCTGTGAAATTCCTAAATTCACCCTGATTTGTTTTCCTTTGTGGCGACTGCGACTTCTATACCTCGATACACGTGATACACACATAATATATATCAGACTTAAGGGTTTTTATGGTTCGGTGTGAAATGACGAAAAATAGAAATCTTAGAGTTTCCCTCGGCTGGTGTCTATAATTAGAGAGGTGTAATATACATTTGGGAGAGCTTCATATGTATAATTTTCAGAGCAACTTCTAGAGATTCATATATCATTCCAAGGAGAAGCCATAGAAGACCTAGAGTGCCAGAGAAGAATAGAATGATAAGCAATTCTACATCAAGGATGCAGTTTCCATCAGTCATGATCAACAAAAACGGTATCTAGGGTTTTCTAGAAAACACCTAGCTAAGTAATGTAACTTTTATATTTGTTTTGAATTGTAAAAGGGGAAGTTGTGACTATACTATGATGATTGTTGTAGATGAGTGATCGGTTTTATTCTTGATACAAGATTATGTATTTGTTCTTGATTCTTATCTTAGATTGAATAAATATATTTTTCTTACTCAATCATGATTATTAACTATGGGCAAGAACTCGGATGCTTAATCTATGATTTTCTACACAATGGCTCTTAACACTCAAAACCTTAGGCTTACACAGGTCATGCCTCAGCGAGGTATCATAGACATGTTTTAGTTTAATTTTATACATTACGAGTAGATTAGAGTAAAGTAAATAGCATGCACTAGATACACTCTGTCCGGAGATGGGTTGTAGCGAACCTGGTTGACGGTATCCTTTTGGGGAACGTTTTCGACTATTTGCGGTACGTTCTGATTCACGGGAATAGATCGCCCTCAAACCCCACCACCGAGACCACCAGGCTTTGACCCAGATGAGCTATCAAAGACTTTACAAGGTTTTTAGATCATGCTAGGCTCTTATGCTTAGGCGTTGGTGAAGCTGGATATCCAGATAGGCCAAGTAGCTAATGTCCTAAACAGGAGAGAAGAAAGAATATTGCCTAGTCAGTTGGTGGCCAACCTAAAGAATAAGCAAGTAATGGAGCTTGGATCCTTTGCTAATAATCCTCATGAATCGGTTCAAGCAATCACAACTTTAAGAAGTGGAGAATAGTGTTGAGGAACAACATGAAGAAAGGGTGAGTTAGCGAAAGGCAACTAAGAAAGTTCTCACCAATCGACCTCAGGTGGAAGAAGATGTCGACCAGACATTGCTAGAAGAGCCAGGAAGGGCAAGTTATGAGGAAGTAGCGCCGTCAATTTGTATGCACCGTATTCATTTAGAAGAAAACGTTAAACATTATAAGGAGATGCAAAGGAAATTAAATCCAAACATGAAGGATGTGGTTAAAAAAGAGGTAGTAAAATTATTGGATGCAGGAATAATATATCCAATTTCGGATAGTACATGGGTAAGTCTAACACAAGTGGTACCAAAGAAATCCGGTATTACTGTAGTACCCAATACAGTAGGAGAGTTGATTCCTCAGTGCGCTTGTAACACCCCGTGTTATATTCCTTTTTCCTGAAATTATATTTATATTTAATTTCAGTAATGACGTCACTTGTTCGTGACGTATTATTTATTCTTGGTATTTGATACCTGTAAATTTTTCGCGTTTAGTTTAAAGTCGATTGGATGACTTTACGGTTTTTCTTTGACGACTACGCGAATTCTTATTCTCGACTACACGGTATTAGTACTTTTACTGATCCGGTGTGAAGCGTATTAAATTACCTTCTTGCTGTTCCGGTTGTTGGATTTCTAAACCGGTATAATTCTTTCGGACTAATTTGGTAAATTGGTGTCCCGTGTAATTTCCAGTTACCTAAATTACACTTGGGGGTTGGTCCATAATAAATTGGGATTTATTATATATATATATATATATTTAATTATATATATATATATTGAAGTGGGGTTCATTTTGCGATTATAGAGAAGTTGGGGGTTAGTTGTGCAATTAGTACATAAATATGTATACATGTATACACGCAACAGACCTGTCTTCTTCAGTCTCTCTGCACAGACAACTGATACACGCTACCATCACTTTTCCTTCTCTTCACGGATAGACCGAGCTGCTCCTCACGTCTTCATCACCTCCATGGCCGGCGAGGGAAGGAGAGAGAGAGAGAGAGAGAGTGAACGGCCGGCTGGGCGAGGAGCTGCGCGACTGGTCGTCGCGCGTAGCAGCAGCGGTTCGGCGGCAGTTCGTGGCGGACGACGACGGCAGGGTCGGCTTGGGTGGCGGCGACCCATGGTGTTCGTCGGTTGGGCCAGGCGGCGGCGCAGGAGGCCGTAGCGGCGCAGGTTCGCGCAGGACGACGCACCAGGGAGCTTCGGCTGGGCTTCGGCCAATTTTTTCGGCAACCTTCCGGTGATCGGTTTGAGCCGATTTTCGATGAGTAGCTCCGTATATTCATGGTATTCGTTATATATTAATTTCGTGATTTTAGGATGAACGATTTGCCCGAAAATCGCATTTATAGGTTATAGATTTCGTTTGGGGTATTTTAGATTTAACCCAATTAATTAACCGATTATTAATGGGCTTCGTATATATCGTATAGGTTGTCAAGACGGACATTTCGATATATTCGAAATAATTATCGGACGATTTTGGTCGGCGGGCTTCGTGTTCGGGCGCCGGTACTGTGCTGTTTCAGGCTGTTCGGTAACGTATAATTAGGTGGGAAATTTTATTTCTCACTCCGCATTATTGAAGTAGTTTAGGGGTGCAAAACCCTTATTTAATTTAATATAGATATATTAAATCGTTAATTTAAATATCTATAATTCGTTTAGAATCGGAATTGGACTTAGGAATTAATTTAAGAAAATTAATTAAATTATTTCCTATGTAATTAAATAATTTCCTATATGAATCCAATAGGAATAGATGGCTTAGAATTTCCCTTGAAAATAAAATGAGTTAGTAGAGATTCGTGGAAACTTAGACGTTGTGCTAGGTTCCTTTGCGATACGTGAATTAATTGCTTTAATTTATTTTAAAGGCATGATAAGGGAATTGAAATATTTTCTAAAGAATTAAAGAAAATATATATTTTGAAAACATGAATTGTATATGAATTTGTTTTCATATGATTTAAATGCTTTATTGTATTTTAAAGCATGTAAGGAGATTATGAGATTATGTTGATAGTACCATGTGGGTAATTGCTTAAATATGATGCACTATATATTTATGTTGAGTACAGGGGTATGTATCCTGTAGGGACGGTTTTGTGTCGGATTGTATCCGTTAACCTGTGATGGGCGCCGTGTGAATTATATATGAATATTGTACATAAATATGATGCATTACATATTTATATTGAGGCATGATTGTCATTTAGACCTGGATGCATATTGGGTTGATATATGTGGGTTGTGAAATCATGTGGGGATGTCTTTGTGTCGAATCGTCGCAACAACTGGCCAGCTAAAGGTGTCTCCCACCTATGGAACTAAAAAGCCAGAAGGTGATATAGGGTTGGTTGCTGCCCCATCGTGGTGGTATGCGCCACTCTCGGGTCCTGAGTATATTGCAGGAAAAGGTGTCTCCCACCTACGGAATTTGGATATAGGGTTGGTTGCTGCCCCATCGTGGTGGTATGCGCCGCTCTCGCAGGGGAGTCGCAAGTAGGGCTCTCGTGCAACCGTCTTCCTTGTTGAAAGTGTAGTGTCAAAAACACTTGGGAAGGATCGGTGCGGTACTCTTTCTCCTTGTAAATGGGTGGAGTGCGTATTCGTTAACCACGTGATGTGGGCAAAGGGTGGTGTATGAGTCACATTGTATTTGCATGGCATTTATGTGATTTCATTTGACATGTATACGTGATATTATTACATGTGATGTTGGAGCAGGTTTAATATGTGTTATTATTGCCTGTTGGATTTTGGAGCATGTTGTGTATGAATATTGCGAATTTAAATTCATATCTTTGTAAAATGCTCAGTTGATAATGATTAACGTGAAAGAAAATGATTACATGTGGTAATAAATCAAGTATAATGAAATGTTTATTTTATACTTGTGAGTATATATACTTTCACACCCTTGGGGGAGGTTAAGTATATTCGTGTAGTAATCTCTTTGGAATGATTATGGTTAGTCCTGTGACTGTGTTGGAGATTGGAGATTAGAGATTGATTTTAGTATCAGTTATGAATTAGGGCCTTGGAGAAGGTGGGTGATGAGATTGTGAGTTGTAGTATGGACCTTTAGGTGTCTTTCACTTTTGAGGAATAGGCTATCAACTGTAGTTGAGATTTTGATTGGTGAGAAGAGGTTATGGTTGAGTGACTTTATTAAGTACTCGAGGTACTGTAGTTGACAGACTTGGTTCTAGTGCTTAGTTCATTCCCTAAGCATTCCTTATACTGTGTTTTGTACGCTAGTACGTAGTCGTTGACTTCTATGTCATTCCTTGAGTTGTCGGTTACGGCGTGGTGCCGAACCTCTTCCATGTGTTGTCATTTGATTTGGTGGAGTTGGAAACGGATGGTTGTCTTCCGTGAGTCCAACGTGTTGTACTTCCTTTACTGTCCTTTTGGGCATTATAGGAATTCATAGAGTTGTGTTTCTCTTATTTGACTGTCATTTCGAAAACGGTGTTTTCTAAACTCTTTGTATTTAAAAGGAAAAACTCGTTTTCGCCTACCCCCGTAGAAATGCAAAGTTTCAACACTTTATAAAATGATCTTAGGATCTTCTTTAAAAAGATTTTCAACTTTTAAAAGCCGGTGATGGCAACTGACGGAGACCGGGGGCAAGACGGTCATTTTTACTGTGTGGTTTCTTAAAAGGAAAACTATTTTATTACTTTTCTTGGGATTCTGAGATTTCGAGACTTCTTTCTCGATATCTCATCTTGTAGAGTTTTGAAAGGTGTTCCATTGTTTCACCTTTGCTTTCTATCAGTTCTAAGTCTCGGGTATGAGGCTTGGTGTTGTTCAGTGCACACATATAGTGTTGCCCTTCCTTTCTTCTTGGTTTTTGACGTCACCACTTAGGTGATTCGAGTTGTTCCACATGTTGTGGGCATGGATACCGAGTGGATTGGGTTCCTTGTCCAGGTGTTCTCCTTAACCACTTGTGGTGTTTTAACCTTGACATTGTTGTCTCGGTTATCTGTTGGTTTAGCATGGGGAAGTCTTTTCCTTCGCCTTGCTTTGGTGACCCTGAGGTGGTCGTTCTTGTGAGTTGAGTTCGTGTACTCTTAGTGATTTGATTGGGTGATTTTCCTCGCCTAAGGTGAGAGTGTTAGTGATGTGATTGACCCTATTGATGATAGTATCATGAGGTCGATATGATTTATGGCATGGTGATATGATTGAGGTGATCTAGCCTTTGAGATGTAGATTTTCCTTAGGAATGGGATGAGGTTTGTTATATATATGGATGACGGTTGTGTTAGTACGCAAGGACGTGAGTACTTTTCCTCCTGTGTTATCGGGGAGTGAGTTATGAGTATTCCTTGGTACTAGTGATGGATTTTGATCCCTGTGGATATTAGAGGTGAGTGTGTTTCCCCTCCGTTTAGATTTTATAGTTAGCGTTGTGAGCGTTGGATGATTGGTTAGATTTGACCTTAGTGTCGTGTACCTAGTGTACGTTGGTGAGAGTAGTGTAGACTACTGGTGTTGGGTACTTGGAGTACGAGTTTTAGAGACTCATGTTGTGTATTTATATATATATATATATACGTGTAGATATATATATATATATTCCCTATATACTTACGTATACTCGTTTACGATAGTATATGAGCGTGTGACTTGGGTTTGCGTGGATGAGACTAGTTGGGCTATATTTATATCTTATTAGACGGTTTAGCTTTACCTAAACTATCAGAGGGTGTGGTAGTTAGGATATCTTTTCCCACTGAGCTTATTTGCTCACGGAGGGAATTTCATTGGCCCCCCTGGTATTCCACGCCAGGTTACAGGAAATATACGGCTATGAGCAGGATGCAGTGCAACGACAGCTTTCTTTTGTTTCCTTGTTACAGGTTCGGGAGTTGCGTTGGGTGATGCGGTTACGGATGCAGCACGACTGGTTTGGGGACGCTAGTATTCTTCTGTCAGCTTCTTTACCCATTGTTATGTATTCTCTTTTGGGAGCCAGTCTGTTGGCATATCCCTATTGATGTATCATTCATTTCCTGTATTTATTCTTTCAGGATGTATTGTATCTATTCTGTACAGTTAGACGCTTTTCTGTATTCTTATTCGAGCATTTGTGGCTCTGTTGATTATAGAGGGTTTGGAGGGGTTTTGGTTTCTTTCCACTACCTCGGCCCTATTAGGATTGATGAATGTGGGGCTTGGAAGCCATTGTGATTATTGAATTGCTTTGGGCAGGTTATTGTGTGTGTTTGGTTGTCCGGATGTTCCATTTACAAACGGAACTCTGCCGGATTTTCGTTAGATTCCGCTGCTTAGTTTATTATCCATTTGGGTATGGAATATACCATTTCTATCATTAACCCATATGTTTTCATGGTTAATGATGTCTTAGTTGATCATTCATGTTAAGGGTTACATTCTGGATTCCTTGGATATCCCAGTTCGGGAGTCTTAGGGATTTAGGAGCGTGTCTGTTGGTATCTGAGGATACTTTTGAGTTCTAGTATCCTATTTGGCATGGAGTATAGTTTTCATTGTTATTCCATGAATTTCCTTTGTTATTATTGACTCTAGTAGTCGCTTGGTTTGCGTCACCCTTTAGGGGCGTGACAGCATGGTATCTGGACATTCATTGCAACCCTTTATGGGTGTTTGATGACTGAATGTCTTTTGGTTCTCGTTTCTTTTTACTTCCGCAATCACTCCCTTAACTCTTAGGCTCGGGTTTCGGAGTCCTAGGAATTCGGGGCGTGACAGCGCTACCACAGGGTGGCGTGTTTGCATTAATTATAGAAAATTAAGTTCACAAACTAGGAAATATCATTTCCCATTGCCTTTTATAGATCAAATCCTTGAGAGATTAGTAGGGTAAAGCTATTACTATTTCTTAGACGAATACTCCAGTTATAATCAAGTGGGAATTGATCTGGCAGATCAAGAGAAAACAACCTTTACTTGTTCATATGGTACTTTTGCATATAAAAGAATGCCTTTTAGTCTATGTAATGCACCAACCATTTTCCAAAGGTGTATGATGTTAATCTTTTCTGATATGGTTGAGAAGTTTTTAGAAGTTTTTATGGATGACTTCTCTGTATTTGGAACAACCTTTGACGAATGCCTCAAACATTTAGCATTAGTATTGAAACGGTGTAAAGAGACTAATCTCATCTTAAATTGGGAAAAGAGTCATTTTATGGTTCAAGAAGGGATAGTTTTAGGTCATATTATTTCAAAAAGGGGAATTGAGGTGGATAAAGCTAAGATATAATTAATTTCTAATTTGCCTCCCCCGACTTCCGTTCAACAAATACGATCATTCCTAGGTCATGCAAGTTTCTACCGCCGTTTTATTAAAGATTTTAGTAAAATAGCAAGACTGTTATGTAGTTTACTAGCCAAAGACACACCTTTTGTGTTTAATGAGGAATGGGCTAAGGCATTTGAGATAGATAGAACCCTTTTGTCTACAACACCAATTATGCAACCTCCTGACTAGTCTCTAGCTTTTGAGTTAATGTGCGACGCATCCGATTATAACATTGGAGCAGTATTAGGACAAAGAAAAGAAAAAGTCCCTCATGTAATATATTATGAAATTAAAACTCTTACTGAAGCCCAAATGAACTACACTACTACAGAAAAAGAATTACTAGTTGTGGTATATGCCTTGGATAAGTTTAGGTTATATTTACTAGGGACCAAGGTCGTAATATATTCTGATCATTCGACACTTAAGTATCTTTTATAAAGAAAGATTCTAAACCCCGATTAATTCGATGGATACTTTTATTACAAGAGTTTGATTTAGAAATCAGGGATAAGAATGGTACAGAAAATGTAATAGTTGATCGCTTATCAAGACTAGTAGTAGAGTCATCCATGGATGACACTCCTGTAAAAGATTCCTTACCTGATGAACAACTATTTTGTATTGATGTAATTGAGGAAATACCATGGTATGTAGATATAGTTAATTACTTAGGTACGGGTAGGATACCAAGGGGATGGACTCGACAGCAAAAGGATCATTTCTTTTCGCAAGTCAAACACTATAGCTGGGAAGATCCATTATTGTTTAAAATCTATCAAGATCAATTAATGAGAAGATGAATGACTGGTAGTGAAGTGAAAAGTATTTTAAACTTTTGTCATACACTAAAGTGTGGAGGGAATTTTGGGGCCCAGAAGACCATCACTAAGGTACTTCAAAGTGGTTTCTATTGGATGATTATATTCAAAGACTCATATGAATATTACAAAACGTGTATGAGATGCCAGAAGTTGGGATCGATCTCTCTACGTGATATGATGCCATTAACCCCCATTCTAGTTGTAGAATTATTTGATGTATGGGGGATAGATTTCAAGGGACCATTTCCAAAGTCAGGTGATAAGGAATATATACTTGTTGGGGTTAACTATGTTTCAAAATGGGTCGAGGTTGTGGCTACTAGTCATGCTGATCATAAAGTTGTGGTAGAGTTTATCCAATCTAATTTTTTGTCACGATTTGGTATGCCACGAGTGGTAATCAGTGACGGCAGAAGACACTTTGTTAACCGGTATCTCGAGAGTCTTTGTGGTAAATACATAATGAATCATAAGGTTGGCACATCATACCATCCCCAGACGAGTGGACAAGTTGAAGTCTCGAATAGAGAGGTACAAAATATTTTAGAAAAGACAGTTTGTCCCAATCTTAAAGATTGGACTAAAAGATTGACTGATGCATTGTGGACATATAAAACTGCTTATAAGACATCAATTGGTACTACACGTTATAGATTAGTATATGGGAAAGCGTGTCATCTTCCTGTTGAGAAAGAACATAAAACTTATTGGGCAATAAAAAGATTAAATTTTGATCTTAAAGAAGTAGGTGTTCATAGAAAATTTCAACTAAATGAATTAGAAGAAACACGTAACGATGCTTATGAAAATGCTAGGATTTATAAAGAACGAATGAAAACAATTCGTGAAAAACATATTCGTTGAAAGACTTTTAAACCTAGTAAAAAAATTTGGTTATTTAATTAAAAATTGAGCTTATTTCCTGGAAAACTTCGTTCCCGATGGGATGGACCATATACCATTATCTATGTTTCTCCTTATGGAGTTGTGGAGCTAGAAGACCACGTGAAAGGTAAGATTTTTAAGGTAAATGGTTAAAGACTTAAGCATTGTTATGAACATGATACTAACATAGGTTTAATGGAATCTATCGATTTGATAGATCCCACTTACGACTCTAATTAAACAAGTAATTATTATTATTATTATTATAAAAAAAATGGGAATTTTCCAATCGATCGGTCTTGTAGCGATCGTTCGGCAATAAAAATGTCAGTTTTTACTTATTTTCGGGACAATATATCATTATACTGATTTTCAGAAAACTAGTTCAAAAGTTTGGTCGTCAGTACAAACTTTTATGCTTAGACAGGTATGGAAATATTTAGTATTATTCTTTGTAATATTTTTTTAAAATGGTATTAAATTATTCTGATTAATTTCTTTTTAACCAATTCAAAACTTAACTTATTAAGTCTCTTTATTTTTATAAATATGTTTGTTTTATCTTTTAATTTTACATTCCTACACAGAAATATTCAACTAACATAATGGTTGAAATTATAAATATCTCTTCTTCCTCATCATCCTCCTATTCAGTCTCTTCTAATTCTTTCATTAATAATGAGTGGATTCAGCATGTGTAAGCTGTTAATGAAGAAGTCCAAGAGGATGAGGAACCTAACTATATTCCCTTAGATAATCCTGGTTTTGATATTCTTGACCTTCATGATTTAGGTTATGAGGTTACTTTTCTTGCTAATAGGCTAGATCATCCACGTTTTCATCATGGTTTCATGTTAGTTCAAAATTGTGGATTGCTCCATCTTTTACTTGCTAGTTCCCATGTTGTTTTTCCTGAAGTAGTTCATCAATTCTATCATAATATGACTTTGATCGAAGGTGTCAATGGGTTTTCTCTTTCTGTTTGGACAGAGTATAATTTTGATACCATACTTATTGATGAAAAAATAATTGCTAGAGAGTAGGAAATTCCACATGAGGTCCCTGAAGAGTTGCAAGATTACTTTTCTCTTCCACCTAACCCTTTACCTTCTTTTGCTGACATGGTGAGTGAAATTTGTAATGGGTATGAACTTCTTATGGGGGTAGAGTTAATGGATAAACATCATCTTGATATAAATTATTGGGGCTTAGATTCAATCCTTGTGAGTCAAATATATCCTAATCAGGATGGGTTGCTTCGTTATAGGAATATGGTGGAGTTCCTTTATAAATTTCATAAGGGATATTGGGTATTTATTCCTAGTTTTATTATTGAAAATATGCGTCTGCACATGGAGCTTATAGTGGAAAATGAAGACCCGTTTATTAATGAATAGAAAGTCCTTGAAAGTTAATTGGATGATGAGATCTATCTAACTGAGGATGAATGTGAGGATTCCACTAAATATTATGGCTCAAGGTCTTTTGGAGCCGAATTGGATGACGGGGTGCGTTTCCAGTGGCGAGAAGGTTTAAAGGTTGAGAGTTTATTTAAAGTAGGCATTGGAGTATTAATTTACTGTTTCAAGACTTTTTGTTTTTTTTTTGTTTTTTGCAATTTCAAGTTCTAGATTTACGTTATTTTCTTTTTATGCAATTTTAAATTAAAAAAAGTTGTAGGCCTTTGGCCAAGTTATCCCTTTATTATTATCAATAAAAATTCCATTCCCAAATATACAATAATTGCTAAATAAAGGTTTATGCTATAATCTTGGTTTTGGTCTTTTGCCTAGACTGCAGGTAAAAAAATACACCAAGTTTGAGGGATTTCTATCCAATTCAGAAATTTTACTCCATAAAGTAGTAACATTGATCTATCTCCATGATTAAATTATTGTTATGACCATGAGGACATGGTTTGTTCCATGTTTGGGGAGATCGAATAATATGGGGGGTTATAAAAAAATAAAAAAATAAAAAATAAAAACCGTAGTTTGGTTACTGTTTTTGAAACTTTAGCATCACCGAATGATCGATGGTTTTAAAAACAATAAACAATATATATATAATATATTACTAAACATAAGATATATATATACTAATCTTAATAAATAAATTATTTTCATATTATTCTTTATAAGCATATTTATGATTAAAGTTGTGCGTTAATCAGGAATATGAGAATAGTCTGTAAAGTGGGTGTATGTGATATTTTCTGCTTGTCTAAATAATGATTAAATTAGAGCAGTGAAGAGATGTGGTTCTCCATAGGTGAATGGACTAGTGGAATTGAAACCAGAAAAGACGATATTGACCTATAAGCATATGTACATGATCTCTATAGTTTCATTTATAATCATAGAAGTATTATCTCTATATAAAAGAAAAAAAAGAAGAGAAAAAAGAAGAAAAAAAGAGAGAATATGTAAACATTTTGCACCTAAATAACTGGGTATTTAACACAAAATAGTAGCACTCACGTAAAAAAGGTGGAGGGTGGCGTATAAAAAAGAGAGAAAGAAAACAGAAAAAAAAATATGAGTGGAAAAAGCAAAAAGGAGAAGAAAGCTTTCTCCAAAGAAATAAAAAAAAAATGTATATAAGGAGATATATTGAAAAATTGAGACTAAATGTGCTATAGAGAAAGTTCACTGAAACACAGAAGGTTGTCGGCTTTGGAAGTAGAAATTAGTTGGTCCAAACATTAGTGGAGACCAATCTTAACATTAATCTGAGATGATCATTGTTTATGCATAAGTAGAATTTATTTTCATTCATATATTCTATGGATTATATCATTACCTGATTGATAAATGAGAATATTCATGAATATGTGCAAATAAAGAATATAAAGAAGTTGTGGGTAGTCTATTTAACCCTCACGAGACTTCACTCATCCACTAGTAATTTCTTAGGGTTTTAAAATTCTTATTACACTTGCTAAGTATAATAGTTTACCCTCACGAAAGGAAGTGATTATCTTAGAAGTACTTAGTAAAAATATTGTTTTTGTTTTTTATGTAGTTCTTTAAATTTATTTATTGCTAAGGGACTAGCAATACTAAAGTTTGGGGGCTTGATGAGACCAACGTTAAGTAGCCTGTTGTTAGTCTCTTTATTCTATTATTTTGATATTTTTACTTGAGTTGTGTGTTTAAGCATGTTACAGGGGCTTTAATGAAAATACGAGTTAATTCCGGAGTTTTAACGAAAACCCTTATTCGGAATGATACTTAGAAGAATAAAAGAACTTAATTCAGAGTAAGGTACAAGTCAGCTATGAGTGGAGTACAAGTCATCAAAGTACAAATTAACAAAACAATAAAATAATTTAAATTCAGAAGCCACCGAACGATCAGGACCTTGGCGATCAATCGACCAGGTCATTGCATTGGGAAACCTGTGTGCGAAGTCAGACATGCCCTGATTATACCAATGTTTGTCTATAAATATGTGAAGCTACATGAAGAAAAAGATAAATTTTTCATTCAGTGAATACACATAATACATAATTCTCTCTCTACAGAGAATATTCTTCTCAAGAACCCAAAAATAGATTGACTCATGCTAAGAGAAGATGATATAGACATGTTTTTAATTTCATGTTTTAGGAGTAGTTGTAGTATAGATGCATGCACTAATCGTACTTTAATTGAAGATGGATTGTAGCGATCGGACCAATTGCATCTCTTTGGGGATTAGGCCACTGCTTGTAGCATTACTAATCTGATTCATATAAGATGTATTTCCCTCGTGCAATAATAAGATTAAAGGACTATATTACAAGACTAGTGGTGGAGTTGGAACAAAACCCTAGACTTCTTTATCTTGATTTAAACCAAAACAACTATCTTTTTATTTATTTTATGTTTACTAGTTTATAAAATAAACCAATCAAAATAACATTTATAATATAATTCAATTTGCTACTTTACAATTATTTGAAATACGACTTTGATCTTTGTGGTTCAATATCCTCTCTACCAAACTATACTATATACTACTTGCGTACTTGTGACTGAGAGGTAAAACTAGATCGTGTTAATTCTTCATTTCAAACACTTTTATTTTCAAACGACTTGAACCGATCACAACTTCTTGGCGCCATTGTCGGGGATCAAACGGATATTTAAGATTATTGTATTGCAGTTTTTAAGTTTTGTATTAATTTCAGTTTATTCTTATTATTCTTATTATTTATTTATTTTTCTTGGAGGTATTCAGCATACTACTGAAACTGCAGTTTTCCAAAAAATTCATGAATTCCAACCACCGATCGAGCGACATCTTCAACCAGATGTCGCTAAGTTCTCTAATCGATCGAAAAATATTTTGATTGCTAGGGCTGATTGGTGATCGATCAGAAAAGCTTCTATACGTGTGAAAATGAAAATAACCAGAAAGCATACAGTTTATCAACAATATTTACACAGTAAAAATAAAAATAAAAATTATATAATAAAAAATTTCATAAAAGAAAAGAATATAATTTTCTATTATATAATCTAGAAAAAAAATTCAAATTATTTTTTTAAAAAATAATAAATATCAACTCTCTCTATATATATTATAATAGTAATTAAATATATAAAAAACATTTATATATATATAAAAAAAATGTGTTTATTATTTGATTTTTAGTTTTATTTTCATGTGCAGTTGATTGCATATTTGGTTATCGTTTACTTTTCTTGCTTAATTTATCTTTTATTTTATTTTATTTATTTTTGAAATCACCTAGAAGACAATGAACTAAGCATAGAGGGGGGTGAATAGGTTTTTTATGAATTAATTGAAAAATTAAACTTTTAATTATGGAAAATCAATTTTAATTCAATAAATTCGAAGCAATAATCCACGCAATAAATAATATAGGTGCGGAAAATAAAGCAAGAGACGACACCAATATTTTTATGTGGAAAAAACTTGGAAAGACTCCAAGTAAAAAACAACGGATACGCTCAGGTATCGATGCACTTTAAATCAAGAAATACAAGATTCTATGAAGTTTTAGACCTACAAATCACTCTTGATTTGCCTTTATCCACTCGACATTTGACAGTCTTGAATCACTCGCGCTCCACGAAGCTCTCGCTCTGATCTCCGTACTCTGACGACTCTGCTTCTCAACGGATCAAATAAGTACGAAGCCTCTTGCTTCGATCAAGGTGGTGTGATGATTTTTCAGCAAATAGATCATCCAATTATACATAAAGATCTTCGGTGTAGAAGCACAATTGGAAAAAATCAAACCAAGAGAGAACTAGAAAATATATAATCACTCAATAATTTTCTCTCTCCATATATCTGTAGAAGAATTGCTGAGATCTCTCAAAAATCACCAAGCCACACCCTTATCTTAGGTTTAACTCATATATAGGGAGAAAAATGTTCAACTAATGGTAAGAATCATTTTCCAATCAGGATTCGTATTTCCACCATTTAAATCTTCCAAATATAGACTAATATGTCAATAATAGTCCAATATACCAATAATAGCTTCAAATCATGTCCCAAAGTGGTTAGGAATTGATTGCATCTCAATTTAATACCTCTCAAAAATAAATCTGCGTAGCCACTTACCGAGTACTCGGTAAACCCCAAGTACGCAAAACATTATGGCCATTTTTTCACTTTTTCGCGAACGTGTGCAAGTTCGCACCTTACCGAGTACTCGGTAATGTCCCCACAGGGTACTAGGTGGAACAAAATTGTGAATATACAATTTTTTATACATTGCCGCTTCATCCAATTTCCTTTACATCTTCACCACTTCAACCTTGATTAACCCAAACTAAAACTCTCAACTCTCAACATGGTTTTTTATCAAAATCATGCCATTACAAAAATAAACGTTCTTACAATCTCCCCCTTGACATTTCTGAGACAAAACCATGTTTTACAAATATATGTTTTACAAATATATCCTCAAGATATAAAAAAAAATATAACCTATATCTATGAACACACACCGACAAACATAAACATAAACTTTTCTCTTGATCTCATGATGATCTACTAATCTTGCAATCACAACACTTAAACAAACATACCTGTGAAAACACAAGTGTGGAAAACAAATAGTAGGAATAATCAATATTAAATGATCATAAACAAAATAAATAATATCAAAATGAAGCATAATGATCATTAATCAATAACAAATAATCTCCCCCTCAATTAAATAATTTTCCCCCTTAACTGTATATGTTTCCCCCTTAACTGTATATCTCTCCCCCTTACTGAATATTTCTCCCCCTTTCTAGCTTCTCCCCCTTTTTGTCATTGAAATTAACAATAAAAATAATCAAAAGAGTTGAAGGAAAGCAGACAAAGTTTAAATATTGGGAAAATATACGAAAAGATCATAGAATCTAAGCAAAGCTTATATTGAGTCATAGAACTCTAAAGAAAATATCTAAATTCTCGAAGTACAAAAATCTCTACGATACATGAGCTTAATACTAATGCATGAATGCAAAATACTCAAAATATATATTTTTGTTCTTAGAAACATGTGAGTAGGGCAGTAGGGACAATGAGCTAATAATTAACACATCATATTCGCATATTTGACTTAGCTATTATACACACGGTAGTGAAGAAAATCAACACACATACCTTGTAGTTATAAGTAGTCACAAGACAAGCTTTACATAGTCTTGGCTTATATGAAAAATATTCAGGTGCAAGCAAACAATTAAGATAAAGGCAATATGTCCTAATTCTAATAATATCCTCACTAACCGTGATGATACTTTACTCCAAAACCAAAGTTAGAAGTCAAATCGTTACCTTGGACCTTATTTCTAAATAAAGGAAACATAATCTTTTTTTCGCCTTATCACTTTTTATCTTTTTAAGCTCCGGACTTTCCAGTGAGGATTTTTAGTCTTGACCAACTGGGCCCGAGCTTCTTCCATGGGATGTATGCTTATTAGTTTTCTCCCATTTTTATGTGAACACTCTACTACTTTGTGGTAGGAGGCTCAATTACTCAGATCGAAGAACTACTTTTTGCATTTCTATATTTCATTATTTCATTCTTTCAACATTATCCTAACATTCATGAACATGCAAAAGGTATTCAAAAGCATTGATTAATCTAGCATAGCTCATAAACCTACATATCACTTCGGGTTAAATAAAAAAGATTACAAGTTTCAGCATATATTACAGTCATCTCCGAAGTGAAACAAGCACCCAAAGTTAATAAGTTCTAAAAATAAAACTTAAACATGTCAAGTGAATAACTCATATTCTCAGGTTAGTCTAATAACTCTGATTCCCATAAGCATAATAAGAGAAGTAAATATGAGAATAGAGTGAAAAATGACAATCATTTGTACCATTAGTCAAGCTCAACATGCTAAGAATTTTTATTTTATAATTTTTATGGCGATTTTTGTCATAATACATGCATGCATGAATAATCCTAATAGTAGCAAAATATGATGTATGCATAATGATAAACAATAAAATAAAAAATGCATGATAATGTTTCAATTCTAGGATAAAGAATAATGCAAGATATTCCTAGAATGATACATATGAAGACATTTATTCTAAAGAGAACATACCACTGGATTTCCTAAGACTCGTATGCTTTTGAAAATCTAATGATTTTGTAGAGATCTTGGTCAACTCAGAATCTGTGGATATAAACTCTAGATCTTTCTCAGAACAAAGTTTAGGGAAAATGCAATAACGATTATCAGA